>JAWPEI010000021.1:600000-1140000 GCA_035578085.1 Solanum pinnatisectum | reverse complement strand
GATCGGGAATCGATCTATGCGTGATCTGAAAGCTGAGAGCCTGAACCTACATCACGAAAAGATGTACCGCAGAGTATGCGTCAGTACTTGAAAGGTACCGAACATGCAAGATAAAATAAAGCCAAACAATAAAGATAACTGAATCAAAGCATACATAAGAGATAAGCATGATATTATATTGAGTATGCTGAAAATGAACTAACTTAATACAATGACTAAGTTTATAACATATTGAGACTAAGATTTGACCGTAACTGATAACATGATCAATGCGATAGAATCTGACTATAAGGGAGCTACTAATAATCGACATAAAACCACATAAACTAAATGTGAAGTCTGATGTATACGCCCTATCGAGAGGACCCAATATACCCTGCTAGAGGTATAGAGGTATGACTGGCGTGATCACTAAAATGTAATGCCCATAGAGGGGACTTATAAGCCTACGAGGGCACGTAGTTCTGGGACTATTCGGGTACGCTGAACCTTAGTCCACTTGGTATTAAGCTACTCCCAATTAGAATGTATATAAGCAATTTTATGACTGAAATGTAAGTAAATCAGATAACTCGATTCTTGACATGCAACCTCTGAGAATGCAACAATTATGACTGATAATGTGACATTCGTGAACTGAAGCATGTATATCTGAAATCATTGTCCTAGCATGTGTAATTCATGAACTAAAAGAACTACATAGCTAGGGTTATGAATTTATGAAAGAATCTAAACAAAACGATACAAAAATCATGATAATATGATTTGGATCATTCTAACAACTAAACCCAACAATTTTTAACATTCAAGAAATCTTAGGTCTAGATAATATTAAGGGAATCAAGATTCTAACTGAAATCTAGGGACCTAATGGGTGAAAGGAACCCGCAAGTGAAATCCCACATACCCGGTGATGAAATTCACGAAGAAATATTTTGATTTTAGGGCTGGAACTGATGAAAACTCGTTGCGTTCTTGAACTAGGGTTGCTTGACTTTCTCCTCTAGTTTGCTCTAAGTTTGATGAATTTTTGGTGAATAATTGATTAAGTTAGGTTCTAATTAGTTTAGTAGGCTAAAACTTACCAAAACCACATATTTTAGGGGTCAAACGACGTAGTTTAGGGGTCCAACGCATAAGAAAAGACCAAACGACTCCTGACTTAAAATCTGCTGAAGCCACTTACGGACTGATCGACGGTCCGTGGAGTGATCCACGATCTGTCCTGTCAGTCCATCGATCGACTTCAGAGGATAGGTTCTGGGGGGTCCTGATGGTCCCGACCTATGGACAGATCGATGATCCGTAGACTGATCCACAATTCGTCCTGTCAGTACATCGATCGACTTCAAAGATGAGTTCTGGGGTCCTGAGGGTCTCGACCTACAGACTAATAGACGATCCATGGACTGATCCATGATCCGTCCTATCAGTCTGTCAATCGACTTCAAAGGATAGGTTTTGGGGGTCTGAGGGTCTCGACCTACGAACTGATTGAAGATCTGTGGACTGATCCATGATCTATCTTGTCAGTATGTCGATCGACTTTAGATGATGGGTTTTGGGAGGTCCTGAGGAATTTTTGGGTTGATTCTGGGGAGGGCTGCAGGTGGCCATCCACGGATAATAGGACGGACCGTGGGTCACCTTATGGTCCGTGGGTAGCAACTGTGGGTTGCACCTGAAACTTTTGGAAATCTGTTGGTTAGATCATTTTTCAAATATGAGGTGTTACAATATCTCCCCCTTGGGAACATTCGTCCTCGAATGAAGTCTAAACTAGCTGAAATGGAGGAAAAGAGCTGCAAACCCTACCACTAATTTCTGGAAACTGATTTCTGACTGAACTAAGTTCTAAGAACATGCAAATACACTGAAAATGCAAGTACAAACTGAAGGAACAAGATACTAAGACTAAATTTACGCATGAATGACTGAAGAACTAAAGAGGAACTATTACCTCAAGCTGGAATGGAATCGGAAGGAAAGAGGTGATGATACTTATCCTTTATGGCTGCTTCTGCTTCCCAAGTAGCTCCCTCTACGGACTGACTCCTCCACAAAACCTTGACTGAAGTGACTTCTTTGTTTCTCAACCTTTGAACCCAACGATCAAGAACCGCAATCGGTACCTTTTCATAAGTGAGACTATCCTTCACAACCACATTTTCTAAAGGTACTATAGATGCTGGGTCACCCACACACTTTTTCAACAACGAAATATGAAAAATCGGATGCACTGCTGCTAGTTCTGTTGGCAATTCTAACTCATAAGCCACTTTATCAACCCTTTTCAAGATCTTGTAAGGGCCTACATATCTAAGACTGAGCTTTCCTTTCTTGCCAAATCTCATCACCCCTTTCATAGGCGACACTTTCAGGAAAACCCAATCATCAACTTAGAACTCTAATTCCCTTCTCCTTACATCTGCATAGGACTTATGATGAATCTGGGCTGTCTTAAGTCTATCTCTAATGAGATCCACTTTCTCCATAGCATCATGAACTGAATCTGGCCCTATCAAGGCTGCTTCACCTACTTTAAACCAACCAACTGGAGATCTACATCTAGGCCCATACAATGCCTCATAATGTGCCATCTGGAATGGTAACTATTATTGTAGGTGAATTCTATAAGAGAAATGTGATTATCCCAACTACCTTTGAAGTCGATCACACAAGCTCTCAAGATGTCCTCTAAGGTCTGAATGGTACGCTCTGCCTAACCATCCATCTGCGGATGAAACACTGTGCTAAGGTTAACTTGAGTACTAAGACCTCTCTGAAATGACTTCCAGAAATGAGAGGTAAACTGAGGACCTTCATCTGAAATGATAGAGAAAAGAACCCCATACAACCTAACTATCTCATTAATGTAAAGCTTGGCGTAGTCCTCCGCCGAATCTGTAGTCTTAACCACCAAAAAATGGGCAGACTTAGTAACTCTATCAACAATCACCCAAATGGATTCATGTAATCTGCGAGTATGAGTAATGAAGTCTATGTTGATCGCTTCCCACTTCCAAGTAGGAATGTTGATCTTTTGAGTCACACTTCCTAGTTTCTAATGTTCTACCTTGACTTGCTGACAATTGGGGCACTTAGCCAAAAAATCCGCTATATCTCTTTTCATATCATTCCACCAGAAGACTTCTCGCAGATCACTGTACATCTTAGTGGCACCTGGATGAATAAAATATCTGGAGTTATGGGCTTCTACAAGAATCTGCTGTCTCAACTCACCCACCTTAGGAACACATAATCGACCCTTATAGCGAAGCACACCATCTTTCTATTGGGAGAAAGCCTCAACCCTCTGCTGATCGACTGCACCCTTTAGTTGAAGCAATATCGGATCACTGTTTTGCTTTTCCTTAACCTCCGTTACCAATGAAGATTTTGACCCATTTTGAACTGTTACACCACCACCTGATATGCTCATAAGACGAACTCCTAAGCGAGAAAGTCTATGAACATCCTTTCGAAGTTCCTTTCTTTCTTCCTCAACATGTGCTAAACTCCCCATAGATAGTCTGCTAAGATCATCTACTACTATATTGGCCTTACCAGGATGGTAGTGCATACTCATGTCATAATCCTTAAGGAACTCAAGCCATCTCCTCTAGTGGAGATTCAAATCTTTCTGGGTGAACACATACTGAAGGCTATTATGGTCTGTGAACATATCTACGTGAACATCATACAAGTAGTGTCTTCAAATCTTAAGGGCAAACACCACTGCTGCAAGCTCAAGGTCATGAGTTGGATAGTTCTTCTCATACACCTTAAGATGTCTAGAAGCATAAGCTATAGCCTTACCTCGCTGCATCAACACACAACCTAGGCCGACTCTAGAAGCATCATAATAGATCACATAATCGTCTGAACCCTCTGGTAGAGTCAAAACAAGAGTTATAGTCAACCTAGTTTTCAATTTTGCGAAGCTCTTCTCACAATCATCCGAACACTGAAACTTGACCTTCTTCTGCGTCAACTTAGTCATTAGAGAGGTTATTGATATACCGTGAATTTATGGTATATTTAATACACTTTACTTAAGAGTTGTGTGTGTGTTTAGAGCCATTTTGTATTGGTATTAATGTGTTTTGATCTTGTTTGTAGGAGATAAGTTCGGACGTGGAAGTACAAGACACAGCTGAAGAATATTGCAGAAAAAGCCATCTACGGACGTGACCTATGGATCGTAGGTCCAATCACGGTCCGTAGGTGGTAGGCGTAGATGGACAGGCAGGGCTTGAAGGAAAATCAGGGAATTCTTGACCAAGTGTGAAACCACGGTTATGACTGACGAACCGTAAGTCGACCTACGGGCCATCCTGAAGCTCCGTCAAATGATTCAGAGATGGGGGTTCCAGTACCTGATTTCAAAAGTTGAAGTATGGAGCTACGGAAGTGGATCCACGGACCGTGGATCGAGTCACGACCAGTACTGATGATCCGTCAAATGTCACTGAGAGTTGGAGTTTCAAGCTTCTGAAATTTTGCCTAATTCCCAAACCACGGAAGGGACCTACAGACTGTAGGTCAGTCCATAGTCTATAGGTCAGTGTCGTCAACTGCAATCGCATCCAGAAATCTTATATCCTTATTTCGTTTCCTTTTTAATTAGGACATGTTTTTCTATAAATAGGGGATGTAAACCTCATTTTTGGGGGTTAGAGATTATTATTTGAGTTTGTTTTTGAAGATTTTAACTTTGCAATTTAAGTTAGGATTTTGGATTTCTTCTACTCTAATAGTATGTTCATGAATTCTTCTTATACAACTATGAATTGTGTTCTTTCTAACATGAGTAACTAAATCCACAACTAGGGTTGTGGGAACCATGAGCGATTAACAAAGTATGAATAGTAACTAAGTAATTCTTGAATAGTGTTGTTGCATGCATTGATAATTCTTTCGTTTAGAAGTCTTTTCAACGGTTGCAAACGTTAGAACTCACCTCGTTACTACTTGTCGGACCAATGAGGTAATTAATGAGAAATGAATTATCAACATAGATTTAGTGTGGTACTATCTAATAGTCTAATGTCAATTGGTGCGAGCCTGCGAGGGTGAAAACTAAGTCATACATTGATGTGATGTCTAATATGAGGTAAGGTAAGGATTAGTAAATTATACACACTTAGCCGGACCAAGGTGCAGGGTGAAATTCTCTATTTATCAGACTAAGGATTTAGGGATATATAACTTACCACTTTGCACGTAATACACTAGGAAAGGATTGCTATTAGTAGGATTACCACGTTATGAGCTTATGGGGAACACATACGCCCTAGTTTCTCTCTCATCTTGATAACAACTAAAGTTTAAATCTTGCTCACTGATTATTCACATAATTTCCAGAATTTGTTACACAAATCCCCCCTTTAATTACTTATTTCGGAAGTACATTGACTAAATGAATATAATCGTGGGTTAAAGTTAAGTCTAAACCATATTCCTCGTGGGATCGACCCCAACCTACAAGTTGGGTTATTTACTTGATAACGATTGCTTACGCTTCTTTAGGGAGGTGTAATTTGAGCGTATCAAATTTTGGCGCGGCTGCCGGGGAATAAGGCTTCTAGATTAAGTTTAACTACATTATTGAACTTTAGTTAATTATTTCCTTATTTTATGTTTTCTTTTGTTTTTTCTTTCTTAAGGTTTCTGCTCTAGTGTATGCCAAGTATACGGACTCTAAGCGAACCATTGACCGCATACGATCTAGTGTTGAGAAAAACTTTGAGAAAGATGAATGTTCAAGGGGTCCGTGATAATCTGATCATTGATGAAAATGAGGATGCAGTCAACTTGTAGCCTCCTAGAGTGAGTTATGAGAACGCTCCAATTCGTGGTGGTAATTTACTTAGCGATGCAGTGAGGTTGCAGAATCCGCCAGAACCGAGGTTGAGTGATAATTACCAGGTTGAGTTCAATACCGCTGAATCTGAAGGACCTATTGTTCTACCTCCTTTACCCTAGGGCATGCTTTTGTGGTGACGAGTAGTTTCATTCAAATACTTACAGCGAGAGGGTTGTTTTCTGGGCTAGCTTCGGAAGATCCGCATGCTCACATGGCAAAATTGAGGAGTGTCTGTAAGAGTTGTGTGGGGCGACCAGACTTGGATATGGATTTCATAGGGCTAAGAGTCTTCCCTCTTTCATTGACCGGTGATGCTGCGGTGTGGTTTTCTGAGCTTCTATATAATTCAATTCATACATGGGACCAATTACTTCGAATGTTCATGGCAAGGTATTCCTAGTGTCAAAGAAGCTGAATCACAAGGACAAGTTGAATAATTTTGTTGCCCTAGCTGGAGAGTTTGTGAGCAGTTCTTGGGATAGATTCACTGCATTCATCAGAAGTCTGCCAAATCACCGAATAGATGATGAGTCATTGAAGGAGTATTTCTACAGAGGGCAGGATGACAACGGAAAGACTGTGCTAGATACTATCGCTAGATGATCCTATGGTGAGTGCACTTTTGAGGAGATCGCTGAAAAATTGGAGAAGATTTCCTGAAACAGTAAGGCATGGAGCACTCAAAAAGGTAATACTGGAAGAACCAAATTTGCAAACTAGTGATAACATTCATGAGAAAATAACTCAGATAAGGATAGAACTAGGGTTGGTATTGAAACATGTGAGCGGAAGTACAGAAAAGGTAAATGTGGTCAATTACTTAACTAGGACTCCACCACCACCACCAGAGGAGGAATATTAATATGAGGAGGATGCTTATGTGGTGAATGATCAGATGGGAGGTTTCCGAGCCAACGCCCAAGGTTCCAACTCGGATAATTGGTACCAAGGGCAAGGAAACTAAGGTTGGAACTATGGCAACTACAACCGAGAGGGTGACTATGTCCGGGATGGGAACTACAATCGCGACAACAACTACAACCGAAACAACTATAGCAACAAAAACAATAGGGTTGGGCCTTACATTCCTCCACAAAATCAGAAATCTAGCAATAGGTAAGCTGGGGGTAGTAAGAAGAGGGCTCCAAAATAGACTGCGATGCGACTACTTATGACCGATAGAACTGTGAAGAAGCCCATTGGTGTTCTCCAACAGATGAAGTTCTGATAAAACAATGAAGAGGCAAATTTTAATATCTGTAGGTCCATGAAGCAGGAAAGTGATCTCAAGTCAGTGTTAGTGGTGAATCATATTATGGAGAGGGGTTCTGAGGTGTCTATGGAAGAGCGGTTGGGCATTGATGGACTTGCGGCGGTAATGATGAATTTTGAGGGTGATGGTATTAAAGACTGATGAATTGTTCACTGCACTTTACAGTCTCAAATTTCGTTCTAAACCAAAGAAGTTTGAGTTAGATATGAAGAATCGCGACTCTCCACCTGCAAAATCATCCATTGAAGAGGCTCCAAATTTGGAGCTTAAGGCTCTACCATCACATTTAAGGTATGTATTCTTGGGGAGAGATGGTACTTTACTGGTCATCATTGCGGCCGATTTGAATGCGAAGCAAGTGGAGGCATTGATTTCTGTGTTGAAGAGGTTCAAGCGGGCAATTGGGTGGAATATTGCGGACATTATTAGGATTCCCTATGGCATTAGTTCTCATAAAATCCAACTCATGCCAGATCACAAGCCTAGTATTGAGCACCAAAGGAGACTAAATCCGCATATGCAAGAGGTAGTAAAGAAAAAAATCATCAAGTGGTTGGATGCTGGAGTCATTTATCCCATTGCAGATAGTAGTTGGGTTTGTCCTATTCAGTATGTGCCCAAGAAAGGTGGGATTACTTTGGTTCCTATTGTGAAGAATGAGCTTGTGCCAATGTGGCTCATGACTGGATGAAGAGTATGCATGGACTACCAAAAATTGAATGCTTGGACAGAAAATGACCACTTCCCTGTGTCGTTCATGGATTAGATGATAGATCACCTTGCTGGTAAAGGTTGGTATTGTTTTCTTGATGGTTATTCGGGCTACAATTAGATCTCCATAGCCTCGGAAGACCAAGAGAAGACCATATTTACTTGCCCTTATGGGACTTTCGCCTTCAAACAGATGCCATTTGGGTTGTGTAATGCTTAGCGACCTTCCAGCGTTGCATAATGTCGATATTTTCTGATATGGTGGAGGACACTATTGAGGTATTTATGGATGATTTTTATGTAGTCTGTGACTCATTTGATAGTTGCTTGGGTTATTTGGCCGAGGTTCTTAAAAGGTGTGAAGAGTGCAATCTTGTACTCAACTGGGAAAAGTGACATTTTATGGTGAAAGAGGGGATCGTGCTGGGTAATCGGATTTCTGAAAAGGGTATTGAGGTTGATAGAGGGAAAGTCGAGGTAATAGAAAAGCTTCCACCACATATTTCTATTGAAGGTGTTAAAAGTTTTCTTGGGCATATAGGCTTTTATAGGAGGTTTATTAAGGATTTCTCCAAAATTGCACATCCATTGTGCAAATTACTCGAAAAGGAGTGTAAGTTTTATTTTGATGATGCTTGTCTGAGAGCATTTGGAGAGTTGAAGGAAAAGCTAGTTTCCGCACCTATCATTATTTCACCAGATTGGGGGCAACCGTTTGAAGTGATGTGTGATGCGAGTAGAGTGGCGCTAGGTGTGGTATTGGGACAGAGGTGAGAGAAGATTCTTCATCCTATTTACTGTGCCAGCAAAACTCTAAATGTGGCCCAAAAGAACTATACAGTGACTGAACATGAACTTCTTGTTGTGGTTTTAGCATTCGAGAAATTTCGATCCTACTTGCTTGTTACTAAGGTCATAGTGCATACTGACCATTCTGCATTGAGGTATTTGATGGCTAAGCAGGATGCAAAACCGAGGTTGATTAGATGGGTATTGTTGCTGCAAGAGTTCGATTTTTGAGGTGAAAGATAGAAAGGGGATAGAAAATTAAGTTGCCTATCATTTGTCCAGATTAGAGAAGGAAGCTATGCTCAAGCTAGGAGATGGGACTGAAATTAATGATGCTTTTCCAGACGAACAAGTATTGGCTGCTTCTCATGATCTTATTCCTTGGTTTGCAGACTTTGCTAACTATTTGGCAAGTGATTTGGTTCCATCAGATTTGTCTTTTCACCAAAGGAAAAAGTTTATGTATGATGTTAAGAAGTTCTTTTGGGATGAGCCCTATTTGTTCCGAAATTGTGCTAATGGGATTATTCGTCGTTGTGTGCCCGAGGTTGTGATGATGAGTATATTAGAGGCATGTCACTCTTCGCCTGTTAGTGGGCATCCTAGTGGTATTCAGACTGTGCACAAGATCTTACAGTCTGGGTATTATTGGCCCATTATCCACTAAGATGCCCATGATTTCGCCAAGTCTTGTGATCGTTGCCAAAGGGTAGGAGGAATTTCAAAGAGGCAAGGTAGCTACCTATGAATCCAATTTTGGTGATTGAGTTGTTTGATGTTTGGGGCATTGATTTTATGGGTCCTTTTGTAAGTTCACATGGGATGAAATATATTCTTGTTGCGGTTAATTATGCTTCGAAATGGGTGGAAGCAATTGTGCTTTAAAACAATAAAGGTAAAAGTGTCACTGCATTCCCGAAAAAGAATATCTTATCCAGATTTGGTACGCCTAGGGCGATTATCAACAATGGAGGTTCCCACTTTTGAAATAAGTTGTTCAAGGCCTTGCTAGAGAAATACAGAGTCCGCCACAATGTAGCCACTCCTTACCATCCGTAGTCTAGTGGACAAGTTGAAGTGTCCAACAAAGAGATAAAGCAAATTCTTGCTAAGACTGTGAATGCAAATAGAACCAATTGGTCAAGGATGCTTGATGATGCTCTATGGGCCTATCGTACCGCATTCAAGACTCCCATAGGTATGTCCCCCTACCAGCTTGTATATGGGAAGTCTTGCCATTTGCCTGTAGAGCTAGAGCATAAGGTTATGTGGGCGTTAAAGAAGTTGAATTTGTATTGGGGTGCCGCATCAAGTCAAAGAGTGAATGACATGGAAGAGCTTGATGATTTTCGCTTAAAATCTTATGAAAGTTCAGCCTTGTACAAAGAGAAGATGAAAAAGTATCATGATCATAAGATTGAAAAGCGTGAATTTGTTGTGGGTGATCTAGTGCTTCTATTCAACTCTAGGTTGTGCTTGTTTCCTGGCAAGCTCAAGTCCAAGTAGACCGGGCCATTCATAGTTACTCAAGTGTTCCCACATGGAGTGGTTGAGCTCGAGAACAATGAGAGAACAAGGTTCAAGGTGAACGGGCAAAGGATCAAGGTCTACACGGGAAAAGAGGAGAATGTTCAAGAGGTGGTTGAGGCCTACTATCTTGATGAAGTCCTAGTAATCAAGAGCTTTACGTCGTGCCGCGACGTTAAATCAAGCGCTACTTGGGAGGCAACCCAAGATGTACAATCTAGCCAACTATAGGTTTTTCTTTTTGAGTTAGTAGTTTTCTTTGTTTATTTGCATTTCTGTATTCCTTTAGATAGGTGTTTTATTTTTGTTTTAGTGTTGGCAAGATATAGCATAGGGTTCGTGTCTAATAAGTGTCCAGAAAATGTAAAAAGAAAAACTAACAGTTGTTACATGTGCAGGGACGAAAAGCAAAATCTGCAAAAAATGTCTGTTGCAAAGGTCTACGGATCCCATTGATGGTCCGTGGGTCAATCCACGGACCGTGAATGGTGTCCGTAGACCCCAGGTAAGTCCTATGATTTTTTTTAAAGTGTTGAGTGACCTATGTACTCGACCTATGGTCCGTAGGTTGACCCATGGCCTGTCAACGGGGTCTCGTGGGTCCAAACTAGGGTTTACCCGACCCGACCCATACATATATTTAAATAAAACCCTTTCATTTTATATTCACCCCCCACATTCAAAACTCCCTCCCAACAGTTTTTAACTCCTTCCTCTCCCAAAATCACTCCATTAAAATCCCAAATCCCACAGATCACTCCCCATTCACTCCCCATATTCCCACATCACTCTTCCCTTTCCCAAAATCCTCATCTCCTTTTCTAAGCAATTCCATTGTTCGGGTTTGGTGTCAAAGGGCTAGCAAATGATCTAAGGAATTCAATGTCGTAACACAATCACCCACTTCCGATACTTATAAGGTAACTGACTGCACTCTAACTTTGAATTTTGGTATTCATTGTTCCATACATGAAGTCACGAAGTGGTCTTGACCTTGGGTTGTTTTTGTATGAAATTGCTTGTTAAACTAATGTTAGAAACACCCATGCGACGATAGAATGTGATTGCGTAGTCTCTGTAATCGAATAATTCAGTGAAAAGTTGTTCTAAATGAAAGTTTTGACTTAGGGTTCCTAATCTTGTGAGCAATAAAATGTAAATACTAAGTAATCGGAATCCTAGGGATGACGAACAACCATAAATTGTGTTGAAATAGATGAATGTTGAAATTATAGAAAAATGGTGTCAACAAGAGGCATGTCTGATACTTGGCACATACTTGACCCACGAGACCCCGTCTATGGACCGTAGGTCAATCTACGAACCGTAGATCAGGTCCGTGGGTCTCCACATAATCAATAAATGCTAAGTATGGAACCACAGAATTTGACTATGATCCATAGGTCGATCTACGGACCGTTCTGCACATCCGTGGTTCACATCAAGAACCCATCTTTTGGGCACTCTAATCTACGGAGAGGACCTACGGACCATGGACCTATCCACGGACCGTAGAACCCACCGTGGATTGCCAGTTCAGCTACTGCCCAGATTTTTTTCAGTTTTTGTTTTTGTTCATTCTTTGTTCTAAAATATTTTCAAGTGTGTCTTTGGTCTATTTTGTACTAACTAAGCAAGGTCCGTTTGATATCCAAAAACTGCTTCGCAACAGTCGGACAAGTGGGGAATGTTGGGGTGAACCAGAAAAGTTTGGGTAGAGCCGGATTTAAGAGTTGGCTAGGTAAGCGTCCTGTAGTAAGATGAATAGTTTGAACCTTGTAGACCATCCCCATGGGGGTGGTGAAGGGAGAGCCCCAATTGGTAGAAAAAAACCCTTCACAGGTACCATGGCTCCCAAGAAAGCTACGGTCTACGCAGTATCAAGCAAATCCAAATCTGTGGCCCCGACTCTTTGATTGATTAATGAGGACACAAATACGAAGGCTGACACGGCTTATGTCCCACCTCCTACGAGGACATTGACCACTTCACCACGCACAACAAGGAACCAAGCCCGGCGGGTGATTTCCTACGTAGTCACTATCTCCTAGTCGGATGAGGAGGACACACTAATCGGTTCACCGATTGGTTTAGAGTCAGCATCAGGTTTAGGTTCTGGCGCCGACTCAGGTTTAGGTTTAGGGACATGTATAGGGTTTGGCTCCGCATCCAGCTCCAATTCTAATGGTGCCAACGCTTCATCCTCTGAGGCTACTAGCGCGGGGACATTTCGGTGCCACCTAACACCGACTTGCTCCAGTTGCTGAAGAGCCTAACAGATGGTGTGTCAATGGCTAATGGCAGATATACAGGGATGCCAAAATGCTCAATAAGAAGGAGAAAGTGGCCCGGGCAATCACTGAGGAGCATAGAGTACTTACAGGCAGCCTGCATACCATGCCTGAAATCCACCGGCTCTTCCAAAAGCATAAGTGTGAGTGGATGGCTCAAAACCCAGGGGCTTATAGCGAGGAAATTGTGAGGGAGTTCTATGCCTCCTACGCCGCCACCCTCTAAGGCTTTATCGACAAAAGATCCAAGCCCGCAGCCTAGGCACCACTCACAGCCACACTAGTCTGGGGGGTCTCTATGGACATATCTGAGTTCACTATCCACCGTGTCCTCTAAGGTCCAGGCCGCTCTTGGGCACTCAACACTGGCAAATTTGATTATAGGTGGGATATTGTGTGGAGTGGAGCATTCCAACATTATACGGATCAGAGGAAGGCATAATTACATTGGCTGGAAAACCGAGTGGGTGAGCACACCGAAGCTGGGCATCAAGAAGCCACTTTGAATTTTATGGCCAAGTTCTTGTGGTTATTAGTGTGAAACATGGTGTCTCCTACACAGGCCGACAATATGCTGACGTGGGATCGAGCGGTTATGGTTGCAGCCTTGGTAGCTAAACTTAAGATAGACTCCACCCGCATGCTGTTTGCGGAGATTTATGAGTGGGCGTTTCGAACCACCACTACTCTACCATTTCTATGCCTTATCTTTCAGCTGTGCAGAGATGCTGGGGTAAACATTTGGCACTGTGACAAGCTAGTGCAGGTGACCAAAATAGTAGACATCGGCCTAATCAGAGATGAGGCCAACATAACTGCACTACAACGATAGCCACAGGTTAAGGTGCCGCCATTGGGTGTAGATTTGGCTATTGATGTAGAGCAGATGCAGGGTGCAGACACCACCCATCCAGCCACTACTGATGATACCCCGACCTCCCCGTCTCACTCCGCCAGTTGGGCCCCTAGCTCATCTAGAGCCACCCTTTCATTAGGATCGGCTGTTGTGCCCCTTGCCCGTGTTCAGAAATTGGAGGCTCAGATGGTCACACTGCTTCATCATGTGAAGCCTTGGATGCAATGGTCTATCTCAGAGTCCGAGGCAAGGATGGAGAGGAGTAAGGAGCACATGATGGACCTAAAGCTCCAGGATGTTAATAAGCGCCTGGACGTCTTCAAGTTGAGAGTCCTCGAGCGACCAGCCCCCACCATAAATATATCTTCTTTCCGGACTGAGTTGGATCATTTTCGGGCCGAACTTGATGTAATCCTAGTCCCATCCATGGATGCGCCAAAGTCTGCACCTACTGCACCGACTAATGATATGATGCTAGATACTCTTTTCAGCGAGGAAATATCGCAGTCTGAGTCCTCCCGTGCCCGAGGGAAGAGACACCATTCTAGCCACACTTCTTATACCACTGAGGATGCGAGGGCAAAGAAGAGGGAGCGCCAGCAGACTACGCAGGCTAGGAGATCTTTTATTGTGGATGAGTAGTTGCACCAGCAGAGGGTGCGTAAGGGTGCTCTTGGGGCTTCGAGTTCTATGCCCGCTACAGAGGCTGTTGCTGCTGTGAGAGATGATGTGAGCACTACTGATGGTGTTGAGATAATAGATGGGAGCGCTACTGATGGCGTTCCCCATGTTGATCCAGTGGGCTTTGGGAAACCGGACCCACCCGCTTGTTGAGTCCTTCGGAGCATTTGCGCCACAGGTTTGCTTCACATTCACCCTATTCTTTATTACTTATTTTTGTGTGCTTTGAGGACAATATCACTTTATTTAGTTGGGGTGGGGGTAAACAAATTATGAGTGATAGGGTGAAGTCTAAGTAACCCAACTCATAGTTCTCTCCTGAGGTTTTCTTGCCTATGTTCTTTTGCCTCAAGAGACTATTTTAATTTCTGTTGAACCGGCATGTGTTAGGATTATATGTGTAGAAGCATGATGGCATAAGCAAGAATGAAAAATGATACCCGTCCAAATTTTGTGATATGTGCTAAAATTTGTAGGCTAAGAATGAGTAGAATGTGTTGGCTCTGAGTATGACATGATAAAGAACCAATTTGATCTCATGACTTAAGCCAAAACTTGAACTGGGTATTCTGATAATCTGATAATGAAACAAGGTGACAAGAGTGTATGAGGATAGTTGAATGTTTAGACTGTTTTGTGCCAATCCAGAACTTGCCCTGTTGGTCCTGCTAGGATAATCTTGGCTAGAAGTTTGGGAAGTTATCATAGGCCATTGTTCAAATTAGTCCGCTTAAGCCTAAAATGATCTAACCAAATGGTAACTTTATTCCCTTTTGATCCAAATATTTGAGCCTAAAATTGACCATTTCTTTTGATTCACCTAACTCACCTTCCCTTAAAATAGTCTTTTCCCCAGTCCCTCCTTGGACATGTGCACTTTGACTTAGGCTAAAAGCCTAAGTTGAGGGTGGCTAAGTCAAAAGTGACCATGATCTTGGCCCGTGTTCGACATTGGACATTGTACACCTCAACTAATGCAAAATGCATAGGTTGAGGGTGGCTATGAAAGACAAAACCAAATGAAAAAAGGGTATGAAAAGAGTTGTGTGATGAAAAGATAAAAAGTAAAAGGTGTGACTTTGTGCAAAAAGAAGCAAAAAAAGAAGAAGAAGAATGAAGTTAAAGAAAAAATAAGAAAGTGCAAAAAAAGAGTTATAAAATCAAAAGTCACATCCATGTTGCAAGGAGTAAGGGAAAGAAAGTGAAATGAAAAGATGCCAAAAATAGGTCAAGAAAGAGGTAAATATCCAATGTAATATCAAGGAGGGAAGAAAGTCACTAAAAAGTACCCAAATGTACCACACCTGACCCTGAGCCTACGTTACAAGCTAAGAAAGTCCTATAGTGATCCTAGCAACTAGTTTGGAGAGTCTAAGCAGTGAAAATAAAAGGAGCCTATGGTATTGAGCACTAATTTTACTTGAAAATACTTCTGAGCGTGAGTGTTGAATGAATCCTTGTACTCAAAATTATATTCATTGTGTGAAAAGGGATTTTGGTTGAAGTAAGGGCACTAGTTACATTGTTGGAGAGTTGGTACCTTGGTGAAGGTGAAACAGTGTATGTTGTGGGTCTATTGGTCGATCTATGTCATATCTGGATCCGTATGAATTAGCTTATTGAGTCTGAGAGAAAATATTTGCACTCAAAGAGGTCGGGATAGAAATCCATGTGATTGCTTATGCTTGAATGTCTGCTTCTGCACGAGTGTCATTTAGAGTCTTAGTGCGTCGTTTGAGGACAAACAACGAGTTTAAGTTGAGAGTGTTGATATACCGTGAATTTACGATATTTTTAATACATTTCACTTAAGAGTTGTGTGTGTCTAGAGCCATTTTGTATTGGTATTAATGTGTTTTGATCTTGTTTGAAGGAAATAAATTCGGACGTGGAAGTACAAGACACAGCTGAAGAATATTGCATAAAAAGCCATCTACGGACGTGACCTACGGACCGTAGGTCCAGTCATGGTCTGTAGGTGGTAAGCGTAGATGGACAGGCAGGGCTTGAAGGAAAATCAGGGAATTCTTGACCAAGTGTGGAACCACGGGTGCGACTGATAGACCGTAGGTCGACCTACGGGTTGTCCTGCAACTCCGTCTAATGATTAAGAGAAGGGGGTTCCAGTACCTGATTTCAAAAGTTAAAGTATGGAGCTACGGAAGTGGATCCATGGACCATGGATCTAGTCATGGCCCGTACTGATGATCCGTTAAATGTCACTGAGAGTTGGAGTTCCAAGCTTCTAAAATTTTGCCTGTCCCAAACCACGGAAGGGACCTACAGACCGTAGGTCAGTCCATGGTCCGTAGGTCAGTGTCGTCAATTGCAACCGTGTTCAAAAACTTTATTTCCTTACTTCATTTCCTTTTTAATTAGGACATGCTTTTCTATAAATAGGGGATGTAAACCACATTTTTGAGGGTTAGAGTTATTATTTGAGTTCATTTTTGAAGATTTTAACTTGCAATTCAAGTTGCGTTTTTGGATTTCTTCTACTCTAATAGTAAGTTCATGAATTCTTCTTATACAACTATGAATTGTGTTCTTTCTAACATGAGTAACTAAATCCACAACTAGGGTTGTGGGAACCATGAGCGATTAACAAAGTATGAATAGTAACTAAGTAATTCTTGAATAGTGTTGTTGCATGCATTGATAATTCTTTCGTTTAGAAGTCTTTTCAACGGTTGCAAACGTTAGAACTCACCTCGTTACTACTTGCCGGACCAATGAGGTAATTAATGAGAAAAGAATTATCAACATAGATTTAGTGTGATACTATCTAATAGTCTAATGTCAATTGGTGCGAGCCTGCAAACTAAGCCATACATTGATGTGATGTCTAATATGAGGTAAAGGTAAGGGTTAGTAAAGTATACACACTTAGCCGGACCAAGGTGCGGGGTGATATTCTCTATTTGTTGGACCAAGGATTTAGGGATACAAACTTGCCACTTTGCATGTAATACACTAGGAAAGGATTGCTATTACTAGGATTACTGCATTATGAGCTTATAGGGAACACATACGCCCTAGTTTCTCTCTCATCTTGATAACAACTAAATTTTAAATCTTGCTCACTGATTATTTACATAATTTCCATAATTTGTTACACAAATCCCCCCTTTAATTACTTGTTTCGGAAGTACGTTGACTAAACGAATATAATTGTGGGTTAAAGTTAAGTCTAAACCATATTCCTCGTCGAATCGACCCCAACCTACAAGTTGGGTTCTTTACTTGATAACTATCGCATACATTTTTTTAGAGAGGTATAATTCGAGCGTATCAGATATGGATGAAAATGCTTCCATGAACCTTCTGTAATAACCCGCTAGACCTAAGAAACTTCAAATATCTGTAGGAGAGGTAGGTTTGGGCCACTATTTCACTACTTTTATTTTCTGAGAATCCACTCGGATCCCTTCGCTAGACACAATATGACCAAGGAAAGCAACAGATTGCAACCAAAACTCGCACTTGCTAAATTTAGCGAATAACTGGTGATCCTTGAGAGTTCGCAGAACAACCCTCAAATGATTCACATGTTCTTCCTCATTCCTAGAGTAAATGAGGATACTATCAAAAAAGACGATAACGAACAAGTCCAAGTACTGCTTGAACACTCTGTTCATAAAATCCATGAAAGACGTAGGAGCATTGGTTAGTCCAAATGACATCACTACAAATTCATAATGACCATACCGAGTTCTAAAGGCGATCTTCGGAATGTCACTACCTTTGACTTTGAGATGATGATAACCCGATCTGAGGTCTATATTTGAGAAATGAATAGCACCCTGAAGTTGGTCAAACAAGTCATCAATCCTAGGTATGGGATACTTATTCTTGATTATGACCTTGTTCAACTGCCTATAGTTAATACACATTCTGAGAGAACCATCTTTCTTCTTCACGAACAATACTGGTGCACCCCATGGGGAAATACTGGTCTGATGAAGCCCTTATCTAGAAGGTCTTTCAATTCCTTAAGCTCTGCTGGTGCCATTCTGTAAGGAGGAATAGAGATAGGCTGGGTATCTGGAAGGAGATCAATTCCAAAGTTGATTTCCCTTTCGGGAGAAACTCCAGGAAGATCTTTTGGGAAAACTTCTGGGAACTTATTCTATAGTGGGACTAACTCAAGAGTTGAGGTTTCGAAGCTAGAATCCTTAACTCGAACTAGATGATAGAGATAACCCTTAGAGATCATCTTTCTGGCCTTAATGTAAGAAATGAATCGACCCATAGGCGCGAAGCTGCTACCCTTCCATTCTAAGATTGGTTCACCTGGAAATTGAAAACGAACAATCCTAGTTCTACAATCGACTGAGACATAACATGAATGTAACCAATCCATGCCTAAAATGATATCAAAATCTACCATTTCTAACTCTACAAGATCTGCTGAAGTGACATTCTGGGAGACTGTGACAGGGCAATTTCTGTATACCCGTCTAGCTATAACCAAGTCACCGACTGGAGTAGAGACTGAGAAAGGTTCTGAGAGAGTTTCTGGACTAACATTGAAGTTGACTGCTATATAAGGAGTTACATAGAAAACAGTTGCCCCTGGATCTAACAAAGAATAAACATCTGGATTAAAGACTCGTAATGTACCAGTGACTACATCAGGAGAATCTTTCCGATCCTGGTGAGCTTGGAGAGCGTACAACCTGTTTTGCCGCTGACCACCACCTGTACCAGATGAGTTACCCTGTTGAGTTGGGCGACCTGCTGGTGCTGCTGAAGTTGTGGACTGAGCTCTGCCATTGTTACCTCCTTGACCCTGTTTAAAAGGACAATCTTTCAACCTGTGACTAGACTGACTACACCCAAAATATCCTTCCTTTCCTGCAAGGAACTCACCTGGATGGTTCTTACCACACTTTAGACAAGTTGGGTAGGATTTGGTGCCTGAAATACTACCTTGAGTTTTAGGGCCTGATGCCCTACCCTTCTGAACATTTCGGGACTTGGAGGATAGAACACTAGCTGATGAAGGTGCTGGAGCTGAAGACTTCTGCTGAAATTGCGATCAATTTCCGCCACCCGATTTCTGTTGAGAATAGTCATAGTTGTATGTCCTAGCCTTCTTATTCTCCTTGGCCTGTTCCCTAAGCTTATCACCCTCAACCTGTTGAGCATGGGTCATGAGCCTAGAGATGTTCATATCTTCCAGTAACATAGCATTTTCTACACTCTGTTTTCACAAGATCGGATACCTCATACATGAACTTGTTCATTTGAGCCCTAGAATCAGCCAACAAGTGAGGAGCATACCTAGAGAGTTGGGTGAACTTGAGTCCATACTCTTGGACCGTCATAGAACCCTGTCTCAAATTCATAAACTCCTGAGCTTTTGCCTTCCTCAACTCTCATGGGAAGAACCTGTCTAGAAAGGTCACACTAAAGCATTCCCAAGTAATAGTAGTTGCATCTATACCCCTGTTCTCCTTCCACTGAGTATACCAGATATGAGCTACATCTTTAAGCTGATAGAATGCCAACTCAACCTGATCATTCTCGGTTACCTGCATCACTCCAAAGATCTTTTCGATTTCATCAATGAAGTTTTGGGGATCCTCACCAGTCTGCGATCATAAGAATTCAGGTGGATTCATCCTAATGAAATCATGAACTTTAGTTGCAACTGACCCAACATTAGAATTTATCGGAACTGGAACCTACTCATTGTTCTGGTTGGTCACACTCTGAGCCAATAATTTGATAGCGCTTCAAAATTCAACATTCGAAACATCTTGATCTAGGACTGGAGGAGCTGCATTAGCATTGCATGCATTAGCATTCCTTCCGTAAGCTCTACGAGGAAACATGATCTTCAGCGCATAACGACAGATTAGAACGAGGAAATTGGATCATACCTTACGCATGATAAGAGTAGCAAAGAAAGTGAAGTTTTCCTAAAACACTTCGTAGCCTCCCTCTTATTAGATGTGGTGCACTTTACACCCATGAAAAAGATGTTACTTAGTGCAGCTTTTCAGACATCTTAGGACTCTTAAACCTAGCACTCTGATACCAAGTTTGTCACGCCCCGAGGCTACCCCCTGGATGCAACATGGGACCTAGGATCACGAGTGACCCCAAGCTAACCCTGCTGGCATATCATAAGCATACTTAAAGATAAACTAAAATAGTAAACATTATGCGGAATTAATCATAATAAAACTGAAATGGTGGGGAAATACCCATATACTAATTCTGAATTAGAATAAAAACTGAGAGTTTGAAATACAAATGAAAAGTCAAACTCTAACACTAAAGCTAAAACTAACTATGTCTGAAATAAAGCCTCTATTGACTAGAAATGCTGGGACATGCCCCAACTAGATCTACCAAAACTGAAACTAAAGCTAAAAACAAGAAAGATAATCATATCACTAGTCCTCAAAGAATGAGGACTCACCACTGATGATGTTGAACTGAAGATCGGGAATCGATCTATGCATGATCTGACTGCTGGGGACCTGAACCTACATCACGAGAAGATGTAGCGCAGAGTATGCGCCAGTACTTGAAAGGTACTGACCATGAATGATAAAATAAAGATGAATAATAACATAATTGAACAAGCAATAAAGCAATGGTATAATCTGAACATGATAAGGATACTGAAAGTACTGTATATGACTAAACTGAATGCAATGACCAAGTTTGTAACATGCTGAGACTGGATACTGAACTATGATGATAACATGGTCAATGCAATAGAATCTGACTGAACTGTAAGGGAGCTACTAATAACCGACATAAAACCATATGAGCTAAATATGGAGTCTGATGTATGCGTCCCATCGAGAGGACCCAGTATACCCTGCCAGAGGTATAGAGTCATGCTGGCGTGATCACTAAAATGATACCCATATAGGGGACTTACAACCTACAGGGCACGTAGTTCTGGGACTTTAGGGGGACTGACCCTAGTCCACTCGGTATTATGCTTCCAATATGATTAAGTAATTAACACTTTATTACTGAAATGTTGTAATACTGGATAGCTCAAAATACTGACATGCAAACTGAGAATGCAACATTAATATACTGATACTAATGCATTCGAAAACTAGGGCATGTTAATATACAACTTGATTTACCGACCTAGCATGTGTAATTCATGAACTAAAAGAACTATATAGCTAGGGTTCTGAGTTTATGCATGAATCTGGGAAAAAACAATACAACAACATGATAATATGATTTGGATCATTCTAATAGCTAAAACCCAACAATTCTAACATTGAAGAAACCCTAGGTCTAGGTAACATTAAGGGAATCAAGATTCTGACTGAAATCTAGGGACCTAATGGGTGAAAGGAACTCACTAGTGAAATCCCAAATACCTGGTGACGAATTTCACAGAGAAACCTTTCGATTTCAGGGCTGGAACTGATAGAAACTCAGGTCGTTCTTGAACTAGGGTTTCCCGACCTCTTTCTCCTCTTACGCTCTAATTTTTCTAAGTTTTGATTATTGATCTGACTTAGGTAAGTTCTAGTTATATTTCTAGGCTAAAATTGACCAAAACAACATAGTTCAGGGGTTAAACAACGTAGTTTAGGTGTCCACCGAATAGGGGAAAAGACCAAAATAACCCCACTTAAAAATCTGGCGTGGCTAACCACGGCCACTTTCACAAACTGTGAAAGGGACCACGGATCGTGGGACCGGTCATGGTCCTTGGCCAGTAGCTACTGGTTCTGGGGGTCTTGTCTACGA
This sequence comes from Solanum pinnatisectum, assembly GCA_035578085.1. Taxonomy (NCBI): domain Eukaryota; kingdom Viridiplantae; phylum Streptophyta; class Magnoliopsida; order Solanales; family Solanaceae; genus Solanum; species Solanum pinnatisectum. Next base: position 1,118,260 of record JAWPEI010000021.1, on the reverse strand, counting down.
GCCTTACCATAGCCCGTGTGCAGGACCACAGACCGTGAAGGTCCCCGTGGTTCTCACTTGGGTTAAGGTCTGGTGGCTCAGGTCTGGGGTCTACTTTTTGGCCTTCCCTAGGGCTACCACGGCCCGTCCTCAGTATCATGGCCCGTGAAGGGTCCTGTGGTCTGATGATGGAGCTTGGTGGGGTTCTGCCTAACCTCCACAGCACTAAGATGGCTCGTGGGGTGGTCCACGACTCGTAAAGGGCCCCGTGGTCTACCTCTGCTGGAGAGGGGCTGAACAGTTGAAGTCCACGGGCAGGTCAACGGACCGTGGACCCTATCAAAGTCCGTGAACCCTGCCGTAAAGCTCTAGTTCATGTGATTTTCTGCAATTTTTTTCTAGGTTTGATTTTCGAGGTGTTACATCAGTGGTGAGTCCTCATTCTTCGAGGATGATAGACATGTTTTCTTTAATTTTCAGTCTTTTTAGTTTCATTTTTTCTAGAGTTAGCTGGGACATGTCTCAACATCTCTAGTCAGTTAGAGGCTTTTATTCAGACATAGTTAGATTCATTTTTAGATTTGAGTTTGATATTTCAGTTGTTATTGAACTCTTAGTCTTTTATATATTCAGACTTAGGATGGGTATTCCCCATCATTTCACTTTAAATCATTTTTAAGCTTCTGCACAGTATTTCTATTTTCAATCAATCTTTAAGTATGCTTATGATATGCCAGTTCAGGGTTAGCTTGGGGTCAGTCGTCATCCTTGGTCTCGTGTTACGTCAAAGGGGTAGCCTCGGGGTGTGACATAATCTGTGAGTGTGATTAAGTTTGGTGTATGGAATCTACACAGTACTTATTAATTGATTTCGAATTTTGGTGTGAAGATTTGAGCCAAAAACTAGAAAACTCCATTGACGTACAATGCTGTCAAAATCAAAAAACAAATGTGGGTTTTTAGGTTTGAATAAATCTAAAATTCTTCATTTACAATTACTAATTCGTAGAGACTAAATTGAATCCTTTATGAGAATCCCGTTGTTGAATTCTTGAGTTTTAAAACATCTAAATCAAATGGTTTGAACTAAAAAAATTGATGAATGAAGGGCGAAATACAAATCCATGGATAACCATCATTAAAGAGCTTCGAAGCCCAAGTATGAATTTTTGAATTTGTCAGCGAATTCATCTTTTCTAGTGATTGTTTCCTCGTCGTTGCCAACTCGTTCGATGAGTTTCTCTAACAAATATAAAACTTATCATCCATCAAAGATGGGGTTGGGACTGCTGATTCTTCTTCTCCAAAGTGAAAGGGAAAGTAATATCCTTCATTAAAAGGGTGTCATTTTGCTTCTTACTCTCCCAAAGAGAGTGAATGCACTCTCTGTGCTAACCCATCGTTTAGGGAGTCATTTATTTCATTTTTAAATAGTCTAGGAGGGTGATAGGACACTCGTGAAGTTGGAGTGTGTTGTTGAGATTTTGGGTATAGGTTGGAGGGTTTCTAAAACATTTTCTCGATTTTATTACTCCCAACATGCTTGTAATATGTTAATTAATCTGAGAAACCATTGGACATATATGAGAGGAAACAAGTCATCAACCATGAACTTAAAGTTTAATAATGAATGAGAATAATTGGCTATTCTAAAGAGCATGGATGAAAGAAACTCATGTTTGCAATTTTCTTTTTTTCCTTGAAGTAAATGCAAATTTGCGCACTTGAGAAATCAATAAATTGAAAAAAACACTCACATCAAGAAAAAAGCCGAAAGAATAGTAAATTTCAGAAGTTAAATTTAATAAATAAATAAATGATAATAATCGGTAAATAAAGAAGACGTACATGTGAAAGAGCACAAGAACCCGAAGCAACAAAATTGAATTAATTTCTAAATTCAGTGCATGCAACACTATTACAACACAAAGGCCAAATAAAAATCAGCAAAACTGAATGAAAAATCAAATTAGTCGAATAAAAAATAGACAAAATAAGACCTAAAATCATTTAAAAAATAAAAAATAATTAAGTCATAGATACTTGTACCAATGAAATTCACGGGGCAGAAGTTATGAAAACAGTGGGAAAAAATGAAAGATGAGTATTGCGAGGTGGGAAGGGCTAAAATTTCGCGAGGCCAAGATGAAGGACGAAGGATGAAGGATGAAGGATGAAGGATGAAAGATGAACCATAAGGTCACTTTTAAGAGCAACTCTTTTATTAAAAGCTCTGTTAGAGAAGAGTCTTTAGGTGTTAATACCCAATCAAATTGAACCACAAAGGGCCAAAAATTATGAGGCCTTATAGTACAACTTGAAATGCTTTTGGTACCACTTTTTAAAGTTGTGTTAGTCCAACACAAGTCCCACTTCTATATAAGGGTAATATATTCCATCCGTCCAACAATAGTTGTTCACTATACTAAAAATAGTTGTCCAATAATACTTGTCCAGTTTAGAAAATCAAGAGATAATTTACCTTCTGTATCTATTTTAGCCTTGCTATTAAATACTATTTATCATCTAACACATTTCTTAAAGCATTAAGTTTAATAAAGATAAAGGATAAAATAGTAATATTACCCCTACTATTTATTGTTTCTTAAGGGGTGTGTCAATTCAATAGTGGACAACTATTGTTGGACAAAGGGAGTAATTTTCATGGTGATATCTTAATTTTGCTGTCATCATTCCTAATTGGCTGTAATTAACTTTAGAAGTTTGGAGTAATTAAGGAAGTTGAGTTGATTCATGTATTTTGACGCCATTATTAATGTAGTCAAGTAGGTATGTTTTACTCCTTTTCTTTGATATTTTTCATTCTCAAATTTTCTTATTCAGAGATGTTCTTCTCAATGCCCTCTTATGTCAATTCACATATGTTACCAATATTAATTTTTGGCTTTAATATAACTTTTCAATATGTTAATTGTTATGTTCTTCTATATCGGTATATGTTTTATGTTATGGCCTTCTAATTGTTCTAGTCTGTTCAAGGTTGGTTTTGTAAATTACAAAATAATAAAATGCGTCGTCTCATAATGATTATTGATGGTAATTATAAATGGTAGCTAGTGTCTACAGGTGGTGACAACTGATTATAGTAATTAAATATGGTGGTGATTATGGCCCTGGATAATAATTTCAACATAACCGATACCAATATTATTATTATTATTATCAATATTATTAATACACCATATTCAACACTAATATTTTTATACATTCCTACTAAACAACTCATGATATGCCTTATTAAAAGGAGATAAAGGGTTAATTAAGTTATGTAATGCTCAACTAAAATTATTCTATTATAACGAGAAATTTATTTTATCAAACCTGATATACATAGTAATCGGTATATTAAACTGATAATTATGTTTAAAATTTTGAGGGTGAATTAATATGTTTCAGAACTTAACAGTGACAAATTTGTCATTTCGGTATATTTTATCCATAAGTATTACTATTTTGTGCCATTAGTAGGCCTAGTCTTTCCGACAATTGCAATGGCTTCTTTATTTCATCATGTTCAAAAAAACATGTATTAATAAGTGCGCTCAAATTAGTTTGAAATATAACCCTGTATGACTTCTCCAAGAAAAATATCTCAACAAAAGATTTTTTCAAGAACTGTTCAATCTCTTCTTCAATTAAATTATTTCATCATACACTTTGTTCAATAAACCCCATTCTAAAATGGATCAAATACTGACATTCTACCGGTTGTTAGTTGTCAAATATGTAAAGAGAAGTTTGTTGAGATAAAGAGCTGATGAATACACTTGAGAAGAGAAGTTAGTTAGCCTGTCCATTTGTTAGTTAGTTAACTAACCTATGAAGTTGACAGTTAATTGGTTACCAATTATACTTGAGTTAATAGACTGATTAAGAGGCTATATAAACCATAATCTTCCAGTGTATCATATAATACATTCTTGAATAAGAATATATGATTACAATCTTCTCTGTTCTTTTCTTTTCAATTCATCTTGACTGCTTTCATCGTATCAGAGCCCTGATCAAAGGGTCGTTTTTGTTTAATTTTTTTGATTGCTATAAACAGTTTTGTACCCTTTAAAGTCAAATCTTCAGAGTTGTTTTTTTCTCCCATATTCGAGTCACAAGAAGAAGCTCTTTGAAGTGAATGTCTCTGTGAAACTTTGGGTATTATTCAGCTCTGTTTCCAAAATTTGATTCAGTGTTGAAGAAAGTCAGATTTGTATTAAGAAAATTACTTCCGCTACATGAGAAAAGGTGTAAAGATTCTCTAAAACTTATCAAGATTCAAGATGAACAACAGTACAACGGGAGAAGTTCCACAAAATCACACTAATGGACATTATCTTTGATGAATTATCCTCATCTCTTTAAACATGAAATCACATGTTGAATTTACAAACTCAGACCCATTATCTGAACTTACAATCTTGACTGTTTTCTCAAACTGATTTTTGACAAATTGTAAAAACAATTTAATTGAAACACACACATATGATTTGTGTTTAAGTAAAAATATCCAAATCATCCTCAAGTAACTATTCACAATCGTAAGAAAATACTTGTTCCCATCAAATGTAGTTGTATTATAAGGACCCCATAGGTCAAAATGTACCAACTCAAAGCTGTTTACACTTTTGATACTACTAGAAGGAAATGTTAACCTTGTTTGTTCTGCATAGGGACAAACTGAACATTTCACCACTCTACACATTTCATCTTTATTCATAGGAAACAACTTGCTAAGTACACTAGAAGATATTGTTGGGTTATGAAGGTGATTAGGGCATCATGCGGAAGCTTACAATTTGCAAATCATATAGTTGATAAATCAAATAACAAAAAAACTTATACTAAAAATCAAAATATTATTATATCAAAACTATTATAAAGAAAAACATTGAAACTTTAGAGAGAATAAATCTGCCCATAAACAAGACTCTTAAACTACTACATTATGGATGTTATTGTTCTTGATATGAGAAGAGGTGTCTTCAATTTATAGATCTCCTAACTCTTCCTCTAAAGGAAAGAATAAACCAAATATGGAAGAAAAATATATTTTCCTTTCATTAAAAGTAAAAACATTTATGGTAATGTTTTGTCTTTTCTTTAAAGAAAAATAATTCTTAAATTATGGTAAGAAAATCAGGGCAAAACCCTAACAAATATATGTCCATATTATCGAGAATCTAACAGAGACATTACTGTGGATATTCTGACCAAAAAATGTGACATTTCAAAGCTCAACATCTGATTGCTTGATTTCCATCTGCTTATCCTTTACAACAAATAAAGATTGACTCTCTTTCTTTTATTGTTAAGTATAATCCTCCTTCTTCCCTACCAATTTCCTTCACCTTCCCACTATAAAGCTCTTAGAAAACACAAAAATGTGAAAAGAAGGTAACTGAGCAGCCCAACTTCTTGGTGATTTTGCTCACAGACAACAAATTGTAGTTAAATTGGGGAATATGAAATACATTGGTAATCACACAATTAGCTGATCGAGCACAAGATCCTACATGAGTAACTTGAGTCACTTCACCATTTAGAAGATACACCTCCTTTAGATTAATAGTTTGAACTATAGAAATTTTCATTAACATAGCAAGACTTGACACCATATGATTAGTTGCTCCAGTATCTATAATCCAAACCTCACTGTTTTATGAAACTAATAAGGCCTTACTGCAGAATTTGCAGCATTTACTTCATTAGCACTGCTTGTTGTTGAAGTTGAACCATTTTCAACATCTGGAGGATTTGATCATACCGATCCTTGGTAAAAGTACACCTATGTACTAATTCTTTTACACAATTTTTTGAGTTTTTATACCACTACTTGTATGATTATTCTGCTCAGTCACATTAGTGATCTTAGACTGATTCCCTATCCCCCTCAGCAAAATGGTGTTGTAAGAGAAAACATAGGCACATACTTGAGGTTACTAGGGCTCTAAGGTTTCAAGCAAAAATACCACCCAGAGTTCCAATTAGCAATAAGAGGAAAAGAAGAAGAAGTTAAATAAGCCTTAAAAGGCCAACCCCCGGACAGATACTGGGGTCAGTGTGTGTTGGTTGTTGTCTACTTAATCCAAAATTTTAGGATGCCTATGTTATGCCAAGAATATGATTGAGCATGATAAATTGTTGCCTAGATCAAGAGCTATCGTGCACACGGGGTATTCTGAAATTCAAAAAGGGTAGGTGTTGTATGATATGATAAACAAAAAACAAAATTGTGAGTAGAGATGTAATTTTCAGAAAAGATGTGTTTCCTTTTGTGAAAGAGGACTCTACTAGTAAGCGGTCAATGTTTGTTGATTCAATGTCTAACTCTAATATTCTGTTTCAAGACAATCAGTTGTGTATTCCTACACCTCAGGAAAGTCAAGAAACTCAAAATGAGTCCATACATGCGACTAATAATACGTAAAATCTGGATTTACCACAAGAAGCTCCTCAGGAAATACAAGTGGTTGTTCAACCAGATGATCACATAGAAGTACAGGTGAGTGTTACTGATGTGCGTCAGTCTGACCCTGATACTGTTATATCTATCAGAACAAACTCCAAAATGGATGAAAGATTTTGTCTCACTTAATATCAATAAAGAGGTTCTATCTTTCTAGTCGACCACTTCATTGTCTAAATAATGGAATCAGTCTCATTCACAATTTGCATAACCGTTCATTTATCTGGTTCCATCCAAAATCAAGGGGTCATATCTTTCTCAGAGTGAGTCAACCACTTCATTGTCTAAATAATTTGAATAACCGTTCTTCTATCTGGTTCCATCCAAAATATTCTTTTTGAGGGCGGGAGTATTATTGTGAACCAAGCTGACCTCGTAAGGGTCTATGGGATAAATATGGTGAATGAGACTGATTCCGTTATAATTATTGGGCTAAGTAAAATATTAGATAATTTTATTTGGGATCCAAGCCCAATTACCATTTGTTAAAAAAAAAGGACTAGGAGATGGAAGAATGGTTATGCAAATTGTGTTGACGCTTCGACTGTAATTTACCTCTCATCTACATTCTCTATTCTAGTATCTCATCTCCTTTTGATTACCATCTTATTCAATATTATCTCCTTAGTTACTGTTGCTATTACCTTTGTTGTTCTGATTCTAAGTTGTAACTCTTATTCAGTGATTATAAAAGAAATAATCAGAATGAAAAGCAAATGAAAAACATAATAGAAGAGCATTCTCACTGCAGCCGAAAGGAATCGACTCGACTTTGCTCCGGCAAGGTTCCATGTCGTCTTCTCCGGTGAACTTTGAGGTAAGTTTTCATTATCTTCATCTTTGGGTGTTGTATCTCTAGACCTGCAACTTTTTTATCATATGCAACAGAGCTATTGGAACCTCATTCTCTTCATCTTTCCATTTCCTTTCACCATTGATGATTTGTGCCGCCTTGCTCTCTTAATCGCCAAAGTAGTACTTAGTAGATAGTATGCTTTAAATTCCGATAGGCTGAGTCTCAAAGCGGCTAATACCACTTAACGGAAAGGAAACTCAAAAGACAAATTAAAAACAAACCCACTAATTTACCAAGAAATTAATCGACATCAATTTCCTAAATAATCCACATAACATTCACCTTCTTTTTCTCATTATAGATTGAATCTCATAGAGATTAATACCACACATCAATGAGATAAATCTGGCTCTATGTTTAGTAAAGTATCAAAGACGATATGTCAATATTGACTGTCGAATAAGCGATAAGCCGATCAGAAAGTTGCTCTTTTAAAACATTAAAGAATAACTTCACCTAAATGCTTATGCCGTAGTATCTTCCCGTTGTACACCTTAAACTCTCACCAGGTGGCACAGTAAAGAGACTGTTTGAAATCATTTCAGGCAATACATTAAGTAAGATACCTTCTCATGCTTTAACCCAGAGCCAAGAAAGTGATTCATTACTCCAAATTAGAAGTTATTTGTTGTTAAGTTGAGTAAGCCTCAAATGAGGCATACTTAACTTATCCAAATTTAAGATTTTCCTTGTTGTAATAGGCATATCTTGAAAATTATGCACCATAAAAGTCCTTGCAAAATTAACAGCTAGGTTAGCAAAAAAGTCATCCAGGAAAATACCTTCCCTTAGAGTGTATTTTATTTGAATAGGGGCTTCTTCTCTCATTATCTTTATTGCCTCAACCTCCATAACAACACTCAAAGGTACCTCCCATTTTTTCTCCAGGATATTTTGCATAGTGAACGAATTAGTTTCTACTATTAGAGGGATCAGATTTCTATCAATACAATATTGAATGCCTTCTTTAATTGCAACAGCTTCTGCAACTAAATTAGTAGACTCTGATAGTCCCTTTCCCTTTACCCCTATAATATCTCCTTCACTATTTCTCACACAGAAAGCAACATAATTAGGGCCAGGGTTACCCTTTAATGCACCATCAATGTTGCATTTATACCAACCAAAAGGAGGGGGACTCCATTTCACGATTCTATGACTACTATAGCTTGGCCTCAAATTTTCCAGTACTTCTACCATTCAAGTCCAATTCTTTGAGAAATTTTGGAAGAAAAAGAAAAGTAGTCGAGATGAACTTATGAATAGTGTCATTTATATCATAAATGACCTTTTCGTAGGGACATCGACCACCATGAAGAATGATGTTTCTTCTTTTCCATAAAAACCAAAAAATAACTATAAGAACAACCGCCATAACATATTTAACCTTTTAATTTCCAACTGTATATCTCCACTTCTGCATCGTTTGTTTTAATTGAAACCATGGACCATCTAGACCAGCAACATTTGAGAAATAATCCTAAACCATTTCTGCCATTTCACCTGTTAAAAATAAGTGTTGTACCGTTTCAGCAGAGGGAACTGGACAACATAAACAATCAGTATTTACAGTGTTGTCCCATTTTGCCACAATTGATGCCACCGGTCTCCAAGTTAAAAAAACCCATTTTAAATGGCAAACCTTTCACCCAAATAAGTTTAAACTGGAGATCTTCTTCCTTTTTATCTCTCACCAGATCCCAAGCAGTGCTGACTTTGAACTTACCTGTGCTATTGAGTAACCACCATGGTATGTCACATAGATTACTTGGAACAAAATTTCCCAATTGTTCCTGAATGTGATTAACAATTCTCCCAGGTAATAATTGTTGTAGATTTTCAAAGTCAAAACCTTCTTCATTCATCACCTCTAATAGGTCCTTCATTTCATGTCTAATCTGGCATTCAGGGTCTTGATGTAAAGGAACAAGTTTGGTCCAATTTTCATACCAAATGTTAGTGGAGCCTCCTCTTGGTTCCCACCATATGTTCTTCTATAAGATATCTCAATTTTCCAACATCTTCTTGCACACCTGTGAACCCCCTTTCCATTTTACCATAGTGAGAATTTATTTCTTATAGTATTTGTTCCACATAAAACTTGCCCAAATAGAATTATTAGTTCTAAATTTCCACCATAATTTTGCAAACATTGTCGTGGAGACATCAAACAAAGATTTGAACCCCAAACCTTTTTATTCTTTAGGCAAACAAACACTTAGCCAAGTAGACCAGTGCTTACTTCTTCCTATTTCTTTGTTGTTCCAGAAGAAGTTAGAAAAAAATCTTGTGTAACTTATTCATCACACACATAGGGGAACAACTGCCGATAAGATGTTGATATGAATGCTTTGTAGAGCACTACTAATCAAAGTTTCTTCACCACCAAAAGAAAGCATTTTTCCTTCCCATGTTTGCAATTTATCTTTGACCTTCTTGATGAGTTCTGCATAATTCCTCTCTCTCTTTTTGTCATGAGTGATAGGACACCCTAAGTAGGTAAAAGGAAATTGGCCTCTTGATACTTAAAGACAATTAAGGCACAAATAATACTTAAGTATAATTCAAGAATATTTGGGATAAACTATCTCACCATTTTATCCTAATCAAATATGGATAAATTTATCCTAAAAGTAATTTCGGAATTTGTTATCCCTTATCATTTATACCGAACGAGTCCTTAAAGCCTTATATGGTTCTGGATTAAATATTTTTTTTCTTTTTCTTTTCTTTTTAAAGTTTTTCTAGTTATGTTTGACTATCAAATAAATATTTGTTTCTTTAATTTTTACTATTACCATTTATGTTTTTTTTTAGGAAATTGCAAATCTATTTTTAACTTGTTGTAAAGGAAACAAGAAGTAGCGGCATTATAAAACTTTACCATTTATGTTTTTTTAGGAAATTTCAAATCTATTTTTTAACTTGTTTTAAAGGAAACAAGAAGTAGCGGGATATTAAAACTTTATCAAACATCTGATTATCCAATATATTTTGTAAGCCTTACTAATTCATTAGCTTAATTAGTCCTTCAGAACCATATGTACAAATTTCTCTACATATGACATATCCATGATAACTTCTTAGAGTTATGTTGAAGTTGACGAAAACATCAATTTATACTAGTGTTAAGAGGGTTGTTACTACTATATTAAAGGATTGGACAAATTACAACTTGGAACGAGTGAAAAATGAGTAGACTACTAATTAATATTTTTGTAAAATATTTAAACATTGGAACATCTCATAATATTTGTCGTATAAATTGAGACGAAAGATATGTTTTTGACTATCACTTCAATACTACTCATGTAGGGTTGCTAAAATATCAAGAGTTGGACCAATTCCTACCTGTAACCCAAAAGAGCCTTTATCCAATCTTTAAGGTTACTCAATTTTGCTTCTTTGGCCTTTCAATTTTCCTCCCTACTCAATGAATGCATCTTGTAGGGCTTCAACTTTAGGAATTTTTCAATTCTTTGAATTTCTACTCCACAAACACAATGTAGCCCATTGTTAAATAATTGGAAGATTTTTTGATTCGCCTGGAGCCCTTTCAACATTTGGAGGATTTTCTGATTGGCCTAGACTCCTTTGTTGAGTACTTGGAGGATTTTCTGATTGGTCGGTGTCTTGCAAGGAATCAAGCGACAATGATAACATTGGGGTCATTAATTAAAATCATCAAGGTCAGTGCAGCATCCAACACAAACTTTCTGATTATTTTGATCAATGGATTTGTACGTGGCAACGGTGAACATAACAAGCCTTGTGGAATATGATTGCATTATCGAGATCTATTTGTGGAATGGGTTTAAGTTATTTTTATTTTTATTTGTATTATTTTACTTAACTAAATGTTAGCCTTTTGGGATAAATATAGTACTTCGGTTATTGTTGTCAAAATCTTTATTGAAAGATACAAAAATTTAAGTAGTTCATGTCAAACTTTTAAAATATTAGGCAAACTTTTATTTTTGAAATGAGATTTAATACACTCATCATGTTATGACATACTAGTAATTGCAAAAGTTAAATAATGACTTAATAAAATAATAATGTTTTAAAAATTAATTGTAACTTTTGAACAAAAGTAAGTTAATTTTCATGTAGGAAGTTGCAAATCTGTTTTTTAACTTGTTTAAAGAGAAACAAGAAGTAGGACATTAAAACTTTCTTAAGCATCTGATTATCCAATATATTTGATATATTTTGTAAGCATAACTGATTAATTAGGTGAATTAGCTCGACAGAACCATATGTACAAAGAGTTGTTGCTGCTATATTAAGGGACTGGACAAATTACAACTTGCAACTAGTGAAAAATGAAGACTACCAATTAATATTATTGCAAATATTTAAACATTACATCCCACAATATTAGTCGTATAAATTGTGAAGAAAGGTATAATATTTGACTATCACTTCAATATTACCCTTCTAGGGTTGCTAAAATATCAGGATTTGGACCAATTCCTACTTGTAACCAAGAATAAGAGCCTTTATCCAAATTCACATCTTTAAGGTTACTCAATTTTGCTTCTTTCACCTTTTTATTTTCCTCCCTACCCGAAGAATCTTTGCACTTGTGATTTTGATTAGTATCGTCTGTCCATAGACGGAGTTGGCTTCTTGGGCCTTCGTGTTCAAATGGATTATTGTGTAGTTTCAAACCAACTTCAGTTGGATTGCCTAGTTGTTTTGGAAAATTTAGATCTAGTGGTTGATGAGAGTTGATAAATAAAGGTTTGTTGTATAGTACTTGTTCTTGGTTGTGATATTGGATTTCTTGAAAAGTTGGTATAAAGGTAGTCTCTAGTAAACTCGATGTTAGCCAGTGACACCTTTTGTGTCCACCCAAGGCTTGTCCAGATGAAAAGACTTGATGGCAAATCGAGCATTGGTGAACCCTCGATCTCTTTCTTGAAAATGAGCTTGGTGATGTTGGAGATTGAGATTGAAAATCGTTAGACTCTTGATGCAAAATTAAATCACTAGGAGAGATCATCGAGTCTTCATCAATGTCATTATCATCATCGTTGTTATTGTTGTTGTTGTTGTTGTCGTCATATTTAATGTTGTCATTGAGTTTTGCAGCATAACACCCTTTAACTTTCTTGTGACTCGCTCTATGTCCCCCTAAAGCTTGGTGAGAATTAAAAATTTTCTTACATCCTTTACATTGAAACATTCCCTTTTCCACTTCTTTAGCCTTGTTTTTAGCCTCCTTGTTATTGTCATCGGACAAATCATAAGATTTGTTCGATAACATAACTAAACAATTCGCGAGATCTTCTTCTTCTTCTTCTTCTCTTGAATAATGTTGTTTATCCTTAACATCGGGACCATAATAATAATACTCTGATTTTTCAAAATCTACATGATCACGATCATGATCACTTGTTGATCGATTATTCCCTAACATTGATCGATTAGAGTTAGTACGAAGATTATACGAGTGTTTTTGACCCTCTAATTTTTCCTTTCTAATATTATTCATCATATATTTTTGTTCACTAATTTCTTCTTCATAGTTTCTATTACTACTACTATTATCCCCTACTGCTCCATGAGATCTCATGTGCCCACCTAGTGCCCCAGCACTATTAAATCCCCTCTTACATACTCTACAACAGAGTAGTAAAACATGACTTGATGGTTCATTTTTTTGGCTATTATTATTGTTATTGTTATCCACCATTTTCACTCATTTGGCACTAAGAGTACTAAAAGAGAGGTGGTATATATAAAGAATTATTAGTTAGTGACAGTAGCAAAGTGAGGGAGGTTATCCTAGTTTATAGTTGATGTTAATTGAATGTGGATGAGAGTAAAGAGATAAAACATGTTTGTTACAAGTGGAAGGTTTTGTTTATATGTGGTAGGGAGATTATTTCTAATTCTTGTGGTTATGGTGTCATGTTAGTATTTCTATAGTCAAAATTTACTTACACAAGATTACACATTTTACAAAATACTGTACTTATAAAGAAATTTGTAAGGTTATAGTGGACTACTTTACTAGTGTGACGTCTATATATGTGTGTATGTATTATACAAACATGTAGTAAAAAATAACAATTTTACTCATTTAGAGGAAATTATAATTAATTATCAAATAATGAGGATAATTCATACAAAAACTAAATGAATAAACTTATAGTGAGGCTTGGAACAAAAACTTATGATATGTTTGATGTGGCCTATCGGTGAATAAAGTCAGAGAATAAAAATATCGAGGTTCAACTTTTGTAGAATCTAAAATTCTAAAGCATGATTTTTTATATTTATTGTTTTTTCTCTAAACATTGGTTGACATAATTATCCCGTTGTAATTGTATTAATGGAAGGTAGTAAGTACTCGATAAAATAATTCATGTTATACTGGTAAATTGAACTTTACACCGCTATTACCAACAACAACAACAAAAAAAAAAAAAAAGTTTGTGTATGGTATGGAAAGAAAAGCATCCTTTTTTTTATATTCAAAATTTCTCTTGTGTGGTTGATCAAAATTAATGTTATGAAAAATATGTTCTTTAGAAAAAAACATTCATTAAAAATAAGGTTAATGACTTCCCTAATAATATTAAGTACCAAAAACAATTTTCATAAATGGCATTTCCAGTTCATGGTCTCCTCCCCCACTCCCTAATGACCATTCTTAGTGAAATAGAAGGAGTCATTTGAGTGCAGAGCTGTCAGGGGTAGTTGAGTAATTGTATAATTAGTTAGTTTGACACTTTGTTAGTCGGTTATGAGTGCACAACTAGTTAGTTAGGAATGTATAAATGTATAACTAGCATGCATTGTAAGCATTTTTGTTTTTCTAAAGATTCTGGAATAATATTATCATATCTTCTTCCTCTCTACTTTTGTGTTCATCATTGATGAAATGTTCTAGTCAATATATATGAATTCTATCATGGTATCCAAGCATTGAATCACAATTGTGAGTTCTTGCTATCATGGATTGCAGATCGACAATGGCTAAGTTCGATTACAATCATGCTTTGTTTTTAAGTCTTTTGATACTACTAGAGCTTTGATCATACCGATGCAACTATCAGAATCTGACAATTACTATGTATGGAGCAAGGCCATGAGGATTCGGTTGCTTAGAAAGAACAAATTGGGGATTGTAGATGGAATCTAGAAGAAAGAGAACTTTGGAACACATCTAAGTCATCAATGGGATCGATGTAATGCTATTGTACATAGATGGATCATGAGCTTAGTATCATCAAAATTTCACATAGGACGTGTATGCTACCAGTGCAAAGGTAGTTTGGGATGATCTTCGTGAGCGATTTGATAAGGTGAATGCTTCTCGAATATATCAATTACATAAGGACATAACAGGTTTAGTGCAAGGAAGTGATAGTATTCCTGTTTACTTCTCGAAATTGCATAATCTCTGGGATGAGTTTGCTAGTATTGTTCCTCCACCTTGTGATTGCCTAAATCTAAGGATTTTTGTGCTTAACTGCTAAGAAAAAAGTTGATGCAGTTATTAATGGGGCTGAATGAGACGTCTGATCAGTCGAGAAGTCAAATTTTGATGACTGAGCCTACTCCTAGTCTCAACAAGGCATATGCAATGCTTATTGAACGAGAAAGTCAGTCTTCTCTAGTGGGAATTCTGATCCCGAATAAAGAAGTCTGGCTAGTTCATCTAGCATTTATATAAGTAGAGAAGGTACAAATTTAGCAGCACTTATGACAAAGAGAGGTGATCATTCTCAGCACTATAGAGGCACATGTCAACAATATTCAAATCAACAATACCAGATATGGAAGAAGAATTGGGATCAGCAATGTGATTTTTTCAAGAAGTAGGGGCATCTAAAGAGAAATTGTTTTAAGTTAAGTGGATATCCAATTGTCTAGAAATTGAAGAAGAAGGATAATCTAAACACTGCTTACAATGTCCAAACTAAGAATACATATCAAAACATGTCATATGGGAACAAAAAAAAAAAAAAAAAAAAAAAAGCTAGACAAGATGGCAGCAAGAGAACTTCCAAGGGCTCCTCATTTGACAGATGCACAATATAACAACATATTGAGTATGTTCAACAATGACACTTCACAGCATGGTGTGATGGCTAATATGGTAGGTCATTCACATACTCCTATATCTAAAGTAGAAGATTTAAAGTGGGTAGTTGATGGTGGAGCAATCACATGTCTTCTAGCTTGTCTAATTTAACTAATGTGAAATTAGTAAAATCAGACCAAAATAGGAAGGTACATTTTCTGAATGGAGAAGTTGCATTAGTCTCACACATTGGAAGTTGTAGACTTATTGATACAGGAGAGCTGAATGATGTTCTATTTGTCCCTGATTTCCAATATAACTTCTTGTCAATATCAAAATTAACTAGAGAGCTTCATTGTTTTGTGTCCTTCTATCCTGTATTTTGCTTAGTCCAGGACCTTTCGATTGGGAAGATGAAGGGGATTGGTAAGGAACATGATGGACTTTACTGGATGGTATCACAGAATTCACACAAGACTATGCATATTCAAGGTGTAGATACAAGATGGTTCATAGTTCATGATGATAAAATGAACATCATGTTATGGCATAAAAGATTAGTTCATGCTTCAATAAAGTCAATAAAGGATGTTTGTGGTTATACAATAGATGCATGTAAGACTGTTGTAGACAATTGTGAGATATGTTCATTAGCCAAACATACTAGACTTCCTTTTGTAACCAGTGATACTAGATCAAATAGAGCTTTTGATTTGTTGCATTTGGATGTATGGGGTCATTATAATACTCAGACTTTTGATGGAAATAAATATTTTCTTACAATTATTGATGATTTCTCAATAATCACTTGGACTTTTCTATTGAAGTTTAAATATGATGTGCTGATAGTTCTCAAACAGTTTTTTCAACTGGTACTTACTCAATTTAATACCTCAGTTCAGGGTATTAGAATAAATAATGGTGGAGAATTTGTTAATGATCAATTACTTAAGGATTTAGGCATTGTGCATTATAGAACCTGTGCTTATACCCCTTAGCAGAATGGTGTAGCTGAGAGGAAACACATGCATTTACTTGAAGTAGCAGGGGCACTCAGACTTTAGGGTTGTGTTCCTCTCAAATTTTGGGGTCATTGTGTTCTTACTGCTGTATATATCATCAATAGACTTCCCTCTAAGGTACTTACAGGTGCGTCACCTTATGAAGTTTTCTTCAAAAAAACACTTTGCCTTACACACTTGAAGACTTTTGGTTGTTTATGTTATGTCAGTATTCTACCTAAAGTAGATAAATTTGCACCTAGGGCAGTGAAGGTAGTTTTTATGGGATATTCAGTGTGACTAAGGGTTACATATTGTTTGATATTGAGAAAATGAATAGGGACGTTATTTTTCATGAGCACCAGTTTCCTTTTAAAGATCCTGTTACAGATGATGCCAGTATTGCCACTGATATTTTTACCTACCCTGATACTTTCCCTAAAACACATTCTCCTCCTCCTATTTCTCCTGTATATCTCCTAAACATATTACATCTTCAGCTCATGATCCTATATTACATACTCCTGCAGTACCTGCTACTATACCTCTTGTTCATACTTTTACTACTTCAACTCACACCTCAGTTTCACTCCCTGCCAGAAGGTCCACAAGAACTTCTCATCAACCTTTATGGTTAGCTGATTATGTAACCAAGCTTGCCTCCAGCTCTACATTATATCTCTTATCCAATTATGTCTCTTATTCAAATTTGTCCTCCTCTCATCAACACTATCTAGGTGCTTTCCAACAATCATAGAGCCTTCTTCCTATCAGAAAACTACAAAGGACAACATGGATTGAAGCTATGCAGTCTGAAATATAGGCACTTCATGATAATCACACATGGGAATTAGTGCCTTTACCTCCAGGGAAGGTTCCCACAGATGGGTTTATAAGGTTAAGTTGAAGTCAAATGGTGACATAGAGAGGTTCAAAGCTAGACTAGTAGCTAAAGGATACACTCAGAGAGAAGGTTTTGATTTTTATGAGACATTTTCTCCTATAGTCAAGATGACTACTGTGAGAACTGTTTTGTCCTTGGCTACTCAGTTCAATTCACCTATTCATCAATTAGATGTCTATAATGCTTTTTATAGGACGATTTGCATGATGAGGTATATATGTAGTTGCCTGAGGGATTTCCAAGCCAGGGGGAGTCTAGTGGACTTATATGTAGACTTGTGAAATCCCTATATATGCTTAAACAAGCAAGTAGGCAGTGGAATTTAAAATTGTGTAAGGCACTGTTAAACTCAGGCTTTGTTCAAAGCAGTTTGGATCACTCATTATTCATCAAGAAGCAAGGGGCCAGCTATTGTGGTGATTTTGGTTTATGCGGATGACACACTAGTAACAGGAAGTAGTATTGCACTCATAGAGCACACAAAATCTTCCTTACATAAGGCCTTTAAGATCAAAGATATTGGTGATCGCATGTTTTTTCTTGGTATGGAGTTCAGCACATCTGGAAAGGGGATTTTAATCAATCAAAGAAAATATGGATTGGAGATTATCTCACACTTGGGGTTAGGAAATGCAAACCCATCTTGGACACCACTAGAGACAAACATGAAGTTAACAACACATGAGTTGGGTGATTTGATAGGAAAATCAGATAATGAGTTCCTTGATAACAAAGAGAAGTATCAAAGTTTAGTAGGGAAGATGCTATCTTTGAGATTAACAAGGCCAAACATTGTCTTTTTTATCCAGACCCTCAGTCAGTTCTTGCAACAACCAAAGAGATCCCATTGGGAAGCAGCAATTAGAGTAATGAAATATGTGAAAAGAGAACCAGGTCTTGGTATATTGTTGAGCACCATCAGGAAAAACAAATTGAGTGTCTTCTGTGATGTAGATTGGGCATCATGTCCTAATACTAGAAGGGTTGTCTCAGGATTCTTGGTGAAACATGGTGATTCTTTAATATCATTGAAATCAAAGAAGCAAGGTGTGGCTTCTAGAATTTCAGCAGAAGCTGAATATAGAAGTATGGCCAATGCAGTGTCAAAAGTGGTGTGGATCACAGCATTGTTGAAGGAATTGGGAAGTGAGATTAGTGAACCAGTGATGATATTCAGTGATAGTAGAGCAACATTACAAATAGTAGCTAATCCAGTGTTTCATGAGAAAACAAAACACATAGAGATTGATTGTCATTTTATTAAACAAATGATACAAGAAGGCTTGGTGAAGACAAAACATGTGAACTCTAAGGATCAACTGGTAGACATATTGACTAAGGGTCTTCCTAGACTGCAACATGAATATTTGGTAGGCAAGCTAGGTATGTTGAATGTTTTTGCACCCACCAGCTTGAGGGGGAGTAAAGAAATAGAAGGAATCATTTCAATGCAGAATTGTTAGGGGTAGTTGAGTAATTGTATAATTAGTTAGTTTGACACTTTGTTGGTCGGTTATGAGTGCACAGCTGGTTAGTTAGGAATGTATAAATGTATAAATAGCATGCATTGTAAGCATTTTTGCTTTTCTGAAGCTTCTGGAATAATATCATCATATCTTCTTCCTCACTATTTCTGTGATCATCATTGATGAATTGTTCTAGTCAGTATATATGAATTCTATCACTTCTCCCCAAGTATGGTCTAACACAGAATAAAAGAGCCTTAGCCCGATCTGTAGGTCTGTAACTCCCACTCCTTTACCACCCCACCTCTAATCCCCACTCGGCCTTTTACCTTCTCATAGTGTTTTTTTAGATTACATATAAATATTTTTAGGATAATATTTTTTCCTCGCTTATTAATTTCAAGAAAAAGTCTCATGATATATAGTTGTGGTTTAATTTAGAAATTAATTAAAGAAAAATAAAGTGTGTATATATATATATATATATATATATATATATATATATATATATAAAATAGAAAGCATTTGCATACGTATGTTACAATCATTCTATGGCGTAGTTGGGAGACTATTTCTAACTCTTCATGTGGTCATAGTGTTAGTGTTTTTCAGTCAAATCAACTCACACAAAAGAACATTATTGTACTAAAGTCGTAAGTTTGTTGGACTAATGAAAACGAAATTCTTGGGAAAGTCAAAAGAAAGTAACATTTTAAAGTAATTATAGTAATTACCTATCTTATAAATTAAATGGACAATACTTCATTCAAAAAGAAAATGAGTATGACAATTGCTATAGTTTGGAGGCTCGGAAAACAACTTATGATATGTTGTTAAGGCTATGACCTATCGGTAAATGAAGTGAGCGAAAATAAAGTAAATTGAGATTTAATTTTAATCGGAAAGAAAAAAAACTTAGGGTGATTTTTTCATGATGCTCAGAGCTATCCGATATTTCTAGTTATAGGAGGTAGTAAGTAATAACTATTTGATGATTTAGTCAATATGACGTGCAAGTTAGACCTGACACGAATATTTATTATAAAAAGAGAAAGAAAAAAAACAACTTT
The DNA here is from genome assembly GCA_035578085.1 of Solanum pinnatisectum. NCBI lineage: Eukaryota > Viridiplantae > Streptophyta > Magnoliopsida > Solanales > Solanaceae > Solanum > Solanum pinnatisectum. Next base: position 1,098,462 of record JAWPEI010000021.1, on the reverse strand, counting down.
TGCTATAGTATTTATATATTCGAAATGTAAGCCATGATATTTTCATCATGTCATTCTCAAGTGTAACGACCTGTTTCCGTCGTTATAGAAATGCCAACGGGGGGAAATTTGGGACCGAAAATCTTTTTTGTAGTACTTGGATTTTCCCAACCTAGTTCAGATTTGGACGAAATCGGAGTCATTGAGGTATAGGGAAATTTGGTAACAATTGGGTGACTCATTTATGATTTTTATTACATGAGTTGTTAGATAAGTCATTAAGGAACCCATATGAATGGACTGAAAAATGTGAGAAGAGCTTTCAAAAGATCAAGACTCTCTTAACCACCACACCTATTCTAGCGTTACTGGTGGAAGGTAAGGATTTTATAGTTTATTATGATGCTTCTCATTCTGGGTTGGGCGAGGTGTTAATGCAGGATAAGAATGTTATAGCCTATACATCGCGCCAATTGAAGGTGCATGAGAGAAATTATCCAACGCATGATTTGAAATTGGCAGCAGTAGTATTTGCTCTTAAGATTTGGCCACATTACCTCTATGGTGTTAAATGTGAGATATTTACTGATCAACGTAGTTTGCAGCATGTGTTCACTCAAAAGGATATGAATTTGAGATAGGGAAGCTAGATGGAGTTACTTAAAGAATATGATGTCACCATTCAATACCATCCGGGTAAGGGTAACGTAGTGGAAGACGCTTTGAGTCGGAAGGCGGTGAGTATGGATAGTTTAGCTTGCCTAAGTGTAACCAAGCGACCTTTGGCCAAGGAAATTCAGACCTTAGACTCCAAGTTCATGTAGTTGGGCATCTTCGAAAGAGGTGGGGTGTTAGCTAGTATTGAAGTAAGGGTCACATTCATTAAGGAGATCAAGGCCAAACAATTTGAAGATGAAAATTTGGAGGAGCTTAGAAAGAAGACTGCGATTGGTAAGGCACAAGAGACCACTATTGATGCATATGGTGTGCTCAATTTTAAAGGGAGAATATGTGTCCCTAGAGTAGATGACTTGATTGAGAAATTTTGGCTGAGTCTCATGGTTCGCGGTATTCTATCCATTCGGGTGTGACCAAGATGTATTGAGATTTAAAGCAAATTTATTGGTGGCCGGGCATGGAAAAGGATATAGCGGAGTTTGTGGCGAAGTGTCCCAATTGTTAACAAGTGAAGTATGAACTTCAAAGGCCTACAGGTTTGCTTCAAAGAATGCCAATTCCGGAATGGAAGTGGGAAAGATTAGCCATGGATTTTGTGGTTGGTCTTCTCAAGACTTTGGGAAAGTTTGATTCTATTTGGGTAGTGGTTGATAGATTGACCAAGTCAGCCCATTTTATTCCGGTAAGAACATATTATAATGCTGAACAATTGGCGAAAGTTTATGTGAAAGAGATAGTGAGGTTGCATAGGGTGCCCCTCTCTATCATCTCAGACTGTGGTACCCAATTCACATCTAAGTTTTGGAGGAAATTACATGATAAATTGGGCACACAACTCACTTTTAGTACAACCTTCCATCCACAGACAAATGGACAGAGAGGACTATCCAAGTGTTAGAAGATATGTTGAGGGCATGTGTGATTGATTTTGGAGGGCATTGGGATTAATTCATACCTTTGTGTGAGTTCTCCTATAATAATAGTTATCACTCCAGTACTGATATGGCACTATTTGAGGAATTATATGGGAGGGGATTTAGATCACCCATAGGATGGTTTGAGGCTGGAGATGTGAAACCATTGGGGGTTGATTTAGTAAAGGATGCTTAAGAAAAGGTGAGAAGTATTCAAGCTAATCTTCTAGTAGCCTAGAGTAGACAAAAGAAGTATGCGGAGCATATGGTAAGAGACATGGTGTTTCAAACTGGTGAAAATGTTCTTAAGGTATCACCCATGAAAGGGGTGATGAGATTCGGCAAGAAAGGCAAGCTCAGTCCGCGATACATTGGTCCATTTGAGGTTCTCAAATGTGTGAGACCGGTAGCTTATAGATTGGCTTTACCTCCTAATCTATCGGGTGTTCATCCGGTATTTCATGTGTCCATGTTAAAGAGATAGGATGGCGACGGGGATTACATCATTAAATGAGACTCAATTGTGTTAGACAAAGGCCTCTAATATGAGGAGGAATCGATTGCAATTCTTCATCGTTATGTGCGCAAGTTGAGGACGAATGAGATTAAGTCCGTGAAGGTTCAATGGAAGCATCGTCTAGTTGAGGAAGTTACTTGATAGACCGAGAGGGACATGCAAGACAAGTATCCCCAATTGTTCGTCGATTCAGGTACTGCTTTATTTTTTTCTTAGCCTATTTTTCCTAAGTTTTATCACTCGGGGACGAGTGATGGGTAAATTGGTATCTATTGTAACAACCTGTTTCTGTCCTTATGCAAATGCTAACGGGGAAAATTTGGGACCAAAAAACTTTTTTCAGAGTATTTGGATTTTCCCAACCTAGTCCAGATTTGGACGAAATTGGAGTCATTGAGGTGTAGGGAAATCTAGTAACAATCGGGTGATTCATTTATGATTTTGATTATATGAGTAGTTAGATAAGTCGTTAAGGAACCCGTACGACTTTACGAAATTGAATTCAGGCGAGTAGAACTCCCGAAATTGATCTTAGCATGAAGGGTATTTTCTGAGTGTCATGGGTTAGAGGTGTGTTGTTAAATGGGGATTTTGGAATTATTAAAATAGCTCATTGTTTCATGCAAGACGCTTTGGCGCTGGATTTTATCGCTCTGGCGGGGCCGCTGTAGCTGGGTAAGGGTCGTTGTGACGGGCCAAACGCAACTTAAAGTTGTAAATAAACCTCTAAACGACCTTATTTTGCACTTTTTGATTTTTAGAGCTAAAGAATGAACCCCGGGCGACTCCTTACAGTTTTCCACCATTCTTGAGGCTAAAGATAAGTTTTTCACTCCCCGAATCCTCTTTTCGATCCATAGAACGTAATAGAATGGGTAATTAATGATGGGGAAGGATTTTGATCTAGATTCTATGGTGGAAACAACCCTATTTTGGATACTAGTGAGATTGTTTGGTTGCTTCGGCTTCTACAAGATCTTCAAGTAAAACATGCAACATATGTTTCTCTCTTTTGTGATAACCAAGCTGCTATCCATATCGCCGCCAATCCTGTTTTTCATGAACGTACCAAGCACATAGAGATAGATTGTCACTTCATTCGACAATATGTACAATCAAAGATAATTATGACTCATCATATCTCTTCACAGAACTAATTGGCTGATATACTCACAAAGGCTCTTGGTCATGACCAGTTTCATAAGTTGTTGGGCAAGTTGGGCATTTGCACAATTCATGCTCCAACTTGAGGGGGAGTATTGGAAGATCTTATGTGATTGCGCAATCAGAGGATATGTTTCATTAGATATATAAATCAGAATATATATTTGTAATTATATGTAAAGATACGTTTCCTTAGTTATAGAGCTGGTACAACTTGTATATAACATTGAGATGTATTATCAATAAAGTAATTCACTCGGATAATCTTATTCTACAGTATCTCCAGTTTTATCTATATTCTTTTATAATCTTAAAGATTTTCATTAGAAAGATACACTTCCTAAAATTTTAGATATTGAGATAAACTTATATAGCAGGCAAATTTTCTCAGCGTTCGTGTGTTTATGTCCATGTAGATATATGATGGTCAGTTTAAGTGCAATTTTTTGCAAATTAGCTAGAGCGATAAGAATATATTTGTAAGATTTACGAGCACATAAAATTCAGTTGACGTCTTCTCCTTCGCTCAACATTATATTATACAGAGCTTCACCGCTATTACAACACTTCGCTAATTCAAAGTGCCTTGCTATGAGAATCTAGCTTCGTTAATGCTCAATTAAGTTTTGAACTAAGAAGAAATCATAATGTCATTCATGTATTTAAATAGAAGGATATTGATGATGAATATGACGACAAAGATTTCGTGGAATGAAGTGACTGAAGAAGCTATAAAAAACAACAAATCGTCTCATTTTGTTTACGCATTGTTGACTATAGTGTGTTAATATAGTGTTTATATTATTTTGTTGGCTGCACTCTTTGATTTGCTATTCATATTGCTCTTGACATTGACCTGAAGTGATGGAAAATTATTTCTTTGCAGATTTTTTGTTTTCACTTATCTTCAAGTGCTTTTATAAAGATTATATTTTTCAGACAAAAATCAAAGAAAAATGAGAAAAATGGTGTAGAATAAAATGTTTCCCGATCACAATATTTTCTGCTCCATTTAAGGCATTTTGTGGCTATCTGATGTTGTTTTTCAAGTGAAATCTTAAGGAGTGAGATGTCGTTACGAACTCACATCAGTCCCAGATATTGTAATGGGAGCTTATAAATATATCATAATATAGTTAATTAAATCGATATCTAATTTGTAAATTTAGTTTTATTCCTTTGTCATACGTTTTTGTATTATACTTGTGGTTGAATAACCAAATAGCTAGCTGTATGTTTTTGATTAATTGGTTCTATATTTTACTGTAATGACATGAAATTTACAGATCACGTGATGTTTATGAGTTCTTTTTATATAGTTAATTAACAATACTAGTATTATTTTATAGTTTATTTATCAATATATATAGCTTTACTAAAGTATGATTTATAGAAAAATATACATATAGCATACAATAACACATTCAATATTTTTTTTTTATTGCAATGTAACTAAAGAAGCTTCAAAAGAAATATATAAATAAATTTTCTTATAGCAAACAATTAATTTAGCTTGAAATTGTTACATTTGAGACCATTTTCATATATTTTTTATGGGCATGTTTAGTGTCAAGCTAAAGTAGAGATATCAAGATGGACATAAAATGTCTATCCTTAAAGAAAGCTTTTCACTTTGTTAAAGCTAAAATTTGAGATTATATTTTGCTTCATTCATCTTTGATGATCTAATACTTGGACAATTCAAGATCTTGATTATTCATTTTAATATATTACACGTTAGAGATTTACATCGATTTTTATAGGAGCTTGGAATAATAAACCTTTGATATTATCATTTATATCAAGGTTTTAAAATTTTTCCTTGACTCGGCAATCCATAGCATAATGACCAAATCTGCCACATCTGTGACAAGTATCTGATTTATCATATCGTCATCTAGATTTATAAAATCTTTTATCACTTCTCCCTTCCTTATGTCTTCTTTCCTTTCTTTCTATTCTTTTTCTCTTCCATTCTTTATAATCTTTCTTGGAAGATCTATTTCTAGAAGAATGCTTCTCTTTCTGCTTCTCCTTTTTATCCTTAGAAGCAGGCTTGGGAATATCAAGAGCAAATTGCTCACAAAATTCTCCTAACTGTTGTCTTTCATTAAGACGATGCCTTTTAATCTGTTGATTCAGCTTTATTTCATTGCATAAAGCCAAACCTTCCTGCACACAAGCACTTATTAGTTTACCATAAGTATAATTCTCATAATTGATGCTATGAGCATCTCCTCTGAGCACCTTTCTTACTCTTTCAGCAAAAAGAGCTGGTAAACCATCAATAAATTTAGATTTCCAATGAGTGCTATTACACTCCGGCAGTTCCATAACCCTACATAAGAAAACATCTTTGTAAAATCTAAAGGATGTCAAAGTTTTACACCTTAGATTTTGGAGTAAAGTTCTGATGGTCTCACTATTATCTGGCCATCTTCCTGAAAAATGTTCTATAATATTTAGAACCAGTGTATAAACTGCATTCTGAGGAGCTCCTTGATCCTCTTGTTTTACTGCTGAGAGGATTTTATCTCTTTGTTCTTGATTGAGATAATTATCCCACCAACCTTTTAGTTGGCACGTAAACCCTGTTGTTATCATCTCAGCAATAGTCTTATCACTCCAAGGTATCTAGATACAGTCTGTTATACTATGACTACGTATAAATACAGGATGCATTATGAGATGATACTCTCATCAACAGGGTCAACAGAATTCCAGCATTTCTACCCTGCTAATACAAAGAAAGTTTGTAACTTTTCGAAAATTATTATAAAAAGAATTATTTCTCTAGAAGAATGGGGAATGAGCCCATTGAAAGAAAGAGATTATATCCACCCAGAGCAGAAAATTGCAGTAAAATACAATTATTGGGATTACGTTGATGGCTTTAATAAAGCTTTGTTATATGAGAATGCTAATAGAAAGCATTCATGGTTTATAAAAATTTGTTCTAATGTTTTTATGCAGGAAATTCCAAATTGGTTTTGCAAATGGTGGATGTCATACGGTCCTTCCATTAAAATATTATCTGACCAATATAAGCAATTATATTTGGAATGGTTAGATATATCCCCAAGGCTCATAAGCCTAGAACAAGATAATATCTTTTTTGAAGGGATGTCAATTATGTACTTTTTTATTGATACCCACTTAATTAAAGTTTGTTGTCCTTTTATGATTTTGTCTTCACATCTTTTCCTTGCATTTGCATGTGGTTTTGTCGGAGGATTCCTCCACTTGCTCTTGGAACCTCACGAAAAGAGCATCAATATCAATTTCTTCTTCTATGTTGTGATCACTTTGACCTTTGGATTATTCTTAAATCTATCATATAAAAATATATTTATAGATTTATGCATATTGGCTTAGTATAGGAGGCATTTAAGCCCCTTACTCTTCGTGGTCTACCTGATACCATACATAACGGATCGCCCAACTTATTATAAGGGTCCTTTATAAATTAAAATAATTTTCAGCATAATAGTAAACACTTTCACCGTATCCGGGTCAGCCTTTAGGGTAATCCAACGGTCTCTACCTGGTCCGCCCACAACACAGGGTAATCCATCAGATACATTCGGGTCCGTCCTTTAAAGGATAATCCAACGGATCAACGTAATAGTCTTCTATTATTATGCCTTAAATTACTTCAATTAGACCTTAATTTCAGTTGTTTAAACCATCTTTTATAGTTCCAATTCCATTTAATTATAAAAATCTAGTATGATATAGTTCAACACAAACAAAGTAGCCTATCATTTGGGCTAAGTATAAGAATAAATAATTAAGAAGAAGAAAAATAGTACCTTTAGACGATCTTCAAAATTCTTCAAATCAAATTACAAACTTTTATTTAAACTTAGCAAATATTACAAAAGAGAAAATGATACAAGAGTAGTTTCTGAGAGAGAGAGAGGGGGTTCTGAAAAACCTACTTCTTGCCTAAAACTTAAGCCTCCTTATATAGAGGTCTAAAAGGGTAAGAATGTAAAATTACAATCGCCCACACTCTTTACATTGGCCAATAATAAAAAGATAAGACCGACAAGATAATGTGGTCTTCACATTTATTTCACGTGGCCGACAAAACTTTTGGTGGCCACCATCCTTTATTAAAGGTACCCACTTTATTAAAGTTTGTTGTCCTTTTATGATTTTGTCTTCACATCTTTCCCTTGCCTTTGCATGTGGTTTTGTCAGAGGATTCCTCCACTTGCTCTTGGAACTTCATGAAAAGAGCATCAATATCAGTTTCTTCTTCTATGCTGTGATCACTTTGACCTTCTCCGGCCAAACATGCTTCATCATCTTGATTTGTATGACTGGCTGACGTCATTGAAATATCATCACCAATTTCTATATAAATATTTTTCATTAAATCTTTCTTTGCTTCTTCCATATACAAAGCAATAATCTCTGATTTAGATATTACTCCTTTCTTCATCTGAAGGTTTCTAGCAATTTGCTTGAATGGACTAAGAATATTATCTTGTGGTTTTAAAGTTTCCTGAACATGATATTTATCAATTGTCTTGTTTATTAAATCCAAGATCTCTTGGCCATGAATCTTGCCTTCAAGATCTTTGGTTATCAACTTACTCCAAAAACTTTGTATAAAAAGTTCTTTGTAAACATGAAAATCCTTCAGAAGTAGTATTAACTTCTACATTCCATTTCATAATCCATGGAATAGAGAATTCTATAAAAAAAAGTACATAATTGATATCCCTTCAAAAAAGATATTATCTTGTTCTAGGCTTATGAGCCTTGGAGATATATCTAACCATTCCAAATATAATTGCTTATATTGGTCAGGTAATATTTCAATGGAAGGACCGTATGACATCCACCATCTGCAAAACCAATTTGGAATTTCCTGCATAAAAACATTAGAACAAATTTTTATAAACCATGAATGCTTTCTATTAGCATTCTCATATAACAAAGCTTTATTAAAGCCATCAACGTAATCCCAATAATTGTATTTTACTGCAATTTTCTGCTCTGGGTGGATATAATCCCTTTCTTTCAATGGGCTCATTCCCCATTCTTCTGGAGAAATAATTCTTTTTATAATAATTTTTGAAAAGTTATAAACTTTCTTTGTATTAGCAGGGTAGAAATGCTGGAAGTCTACTGACCCTGTTGATGAGAGTATCATCTCATAATGCATCTTGTATTTATACGTACTCGTAGTATAACAGACTGTATCTAGATACCTAGTCATGAGCTGCCAAGGATCATTCTTCCATTTTAAATCATTATTTTCTAAAAGAAGTATGAGTTCTTTTTTGTCATTCATATCATAAACTTTTGTGTTTTCTTCATCCACTAATATGGTAGAATAAGTAGGAGGAGTATTATCCTTGCTTTGCTTGGATTTCATAAAATCCATAAACTCTTTGTACATGGGATGATTTGTATTCAAACCTTCTATATTTGTTGACGAGCTAGAAGCAGCAATCAATTGTTTATTTCCCAACTGAGCAAGGATATGACCTCCTCTTCCCCTATTATTATTATTTCCTCGTCCTCTTCCCTTTGAAGGGGGCCATGACGGTCTCATACCTGAAAACAAAGACATTTATGATTAGTTTAAATATTCTCTAGTGAGAAAATCAGGAGGACTAGATCTTCTCCTTTTTTATAAACTATATCAAAATCAAATAGTGCCTATAAAGCTTGCCATCTAGCAAACATTTGTTTAGAAACATCATGTTTACAGTCTTTATTAAACATGAACTTAGCTACTTGGCAATCAGTTTTTATAATAAACTTTTGATTATACAGACCGCCTTGGAATTTTAGCACACTTTTTACAATAGCCAAAATTTCTTTAGCTACTGTGGCATAATTCTTCTGCGCCGGATTCCATTTTCCTGAATAAAATTGAACAATATAATGGTGATTATTATCAGAATAATATTGGGTAGGAACACCACCAAACCCTACTTCAGAGGCATCTGTCTCAACCGTCTTCTCCCAATTTGGGTTGGCTAATGTAAGACAAGGAAGGTTTTTAACCTTCATTTTAATCCTCTTAACAACTTCAGTATGATCAGCTGACCAAGCTTTTGGATAATTCTTAAGTCTATCATATAAAATTGCTTAATCCAAAGCTAGATCCTTTATAAAAGGAGCTACATAATTAAGACCTCCAAGAAATCTCTGCAACTGAGTCTTGTTAGTAATTTAATCAGGAAATTGAGAAGCAAATTCTATACTCCTATTAATAGGACTAATACATCCCTTTTCAATATTATGTCCCAAAAATCTGACCTTCGTTTGAAATAAAGCCCTCTTAGGAGCAGATATAACTAAACCATTTTGAATAATAATTTTCTTGAATAAATCAACATGTTTAAAATGGATTTCTATATTTTTCGAAAATACTAAAATATCATGTATGTAAGCAATTATAAAATTACTTTAAGGTATAAGATGGAGCGTTTTTCAACCCAAAAGGCATAACGTTCCATTCAAATTGACCCATAGGGACGTTGAAAGCTGTTTTATACCTGTCAGATTCATTTATTTGAATTTGTCAATATCCTGATTTTAAATCAAACTTAGAAAATATAATGGCATCATAAACTCTATCTAATAAATCCTTTTTATCAGGAATCGGATATCTGATCCATCTCAAAACTTTATTAAGTGTCTTATAATTAATCACCAACCTGGGGGCACCCCTTTCTTGTTCAGCATGTTTATTAACATAGAAAGTTGTACAAGACCAAGGTGATTTTGATTGCCTTATAAGGCCTTTCTGAAGTAGAGACTCAATCTCTTTTTTACACAATTCCAAATATTCAGAATTCATCTGGCATGGCCTAGCTTTAGTAGGAATATGATCCTCAGTAAACCATCTTCATATGGAAGGCTAACAACATGTTTCTTTCTGTTCCAAAAAGCATTCGGATGTTCTCCACAAATATGAAGAGAGAACTGGGTTTTTAAAATAGCAATCTTCTCCTGTAATTTAGGATTTTGCAAAATAGTATCAATTTCAATGCTATTAATTTCTCCTTTAAGGAAATTCATCTGATTATTTTTCAAAATCATTTTTGAAGTAAGTTCATTTAACAATCTTGTAAATGGTTTAGTGATAAATTCTAATATAAAAGGTTTATTATTCCAAGTTCCTATAATTTTCTCATTATCCCAATAAGTAATGGGGAAAAAATCATTTGTAAAAGGAACTCCCAAAATAATTTTGTTAGTAATATCTTTAACTAAAACAAAGCTTTGAGAAACACAATTTTTCCCTTTGCAAATAAAAGCTTTAGGTAATGTAAATTCAATATTCATTTTTCTACCATTTGCTGATCTTAAACTATAAGTAGTTTTATGAAAATATCTCGAAGGAATTAGTCCTTCTTGAATATAATTTAAATCAGCAACACTACCAATTAAAGTAATAAATTCTTTTTTATAATTATAATCTATAAGAAGAGTTATTTTTGTATAAAAATTTTGAGAAGTAAAAGGTTTAAGATTTTATCACTTCTCCCTTCCTTATGTCTTCTTTCCTTTATTTCTATTCTTTTTCTCTTTCATTCTTTATAATCTTTCTTGGAAGATCTATTTCTAGAAGAATGCTTCTCTTTTTGCTTCTCCTTTTTATCCTTAAAAGCAGGCTTGGGAATATCAAGAGCAAATTGCTCACAAAATTCTCCTAATTGTTGTCTTTCATTAAGACGATGTCTTTTAATCTGTTGATTCAACTTTATTTCGTTACATAAAGCCAAACCTTCCTGCACACAAGCACTTATTAGTTTACCATAAGTATAATTCTCATAATTGATGCTATGAGCATCTCCTCTGAGCACCTTTCTTACTCTTTCAGCAAAAAGAGCTGGTAAACCATCAATAAATTTAGATTTCCAATGAGTGCTATTACACTCCGGCAGTTCCATAACCCTACATAAGAAAACATCTTTGTAAAATCTAAAGGATGTCAAAGTTTTACACCTTAGATTTTGGAGTAAAGTTCTGATGGTCTCACTATTATCTGACCATCTTCCTGAAAAATGTTCTATAATATTTAGAACCAGTGTATAAACTGCATTCTGAGTAGCTCCTTGATCCTCTTGTTTTACTGCTGGGAGGATTTTATCTCTTTGTTCTTGATTGAGATAATTATCCCACCAACCTTTTAGTTGGCCCATAAACCCTGCTGTTTTCATATCAGCAATAGTCTTATCACTATTTTTGTTTGTCTTACAAATAGTACTATACATAAGCATTCTATGCATAGTCGTATAAATCTACCTATCTATATACCCGTCGATGTTCCATTCATAGATCTTCTTTCCATTATAACTATTAGTTATAATATGTTCATGTTCCTCCATAAGCACATCTTGGGGAGTAGGCCTGGGATAGTAATACATCCTCTGAACAGGTTTTCTAGCATACTTTTCTAAGATCTTATTAATTTCATCAGAGAATTCCATGTTTCTACTACTTTCCCCTTCTTCTAGATTATTAATCTTTAGGGGTTTGAGGCTATTACCTTTGAAAGTTTTTTCTATGAAATTTTCCAAATCCAAGAAATCCTTTAACTTAACGTCTTATATCTCTGGGGGAGGTTGGAGGCTAGGTTGAGCAACCTTGTCCTTGCCCTTCTTATCAATACTCATTTGACATAAAAGTTTATCAACTTTATCATGCAAAGATACTATAAAATCTCCTTACATGCTCATATAAATATTTGTATAATTATGCTGCTTTATCATGTTATTAATATGTTGAGTGGTGACTAGAGCAGTATTATCTTCAAATAGTTTAGAAAAAGCATTAAAATGCACAATCTTATTATCTTTATTAATTTGAAAAGATTGTAATGGAGGAAATACTGATTTAGTAATTTCTCCATTACTTAGAGTAAAATCTTTTTCTAGCATAGAAATATAGTTATAAACAAATTTACTCATAAACCAAGGGACAAAAGCAATTAAAGCATTTTGTTTTGATTCAATAAGATCTTTTATAAAATTCTTCTTGAAAACCCTTTTGCTCTTCTTTATTAAAGTTTTTGAAAAACCATTTTCTAAAAGGTTTCCATCTAGATTTCTGAAATTCTTTAGAAATTTTTTCTCTTGCCAGTGATCCTAGACTAAAATCAATAGATTGGTCCGACATCATATAAACATTTTATGTAGATAACCCATCTGGAAAATTCATTTCAGATTCAGTTATATCTAAATCTGATCCAGGTCTAGCAATAATATCTTTATCAATTTTTATATTATCACATCTATAACTTTCTCGAATTTGAGAAGTAGAAGCTCTAGAAGGAACTTGTACAATATAATCTAGAGGGGAAATATATGAAGAATTAGATCTAGTTATTCTAGAAGACATACTACTAGTATTAATTAAATTATTTGAAGTATAATCAGAAAACTTTATTTTAACAGTTTCATCATTCAACTGTTCAATTTCTGAAATTTCTTCATTAATATTATTTTTCGGAAGAGTAGCTCCCTCAATAACCAATTCTTGAGTGAAATCAATTTCTTCCCACTTAATATGTCTTCGAGTAACTACTTTAGATTTTCCAAAATTAGTTTCTATTAAAATAGTTTCATTTTTAAAATCAGTAACTTTGCACATAAGATTTAAAGTATGCAATAATTTATAATAAATTCTATAACAAATACAAACAACTTCAATACTAGGCATATAATCATAACCATGAAGTTTAACATTTAGCATAAGAGAACTTAATGAATTCTCATTCTGCAAAGAAAACTGCAAACTAGGATAAGCATTAAAATAGACTGGTCCATAAGCTAGACTAGTTTGAATTGTCCCTATGAGGGATTTCTTCCAATTCTGATTTCTACCATCACATAAAACTGCTATAAAACTTTCAGGTAGACCACGAAGAGTAAAGGGCTTAAATGCCACATGTACTAAGCCAATATGCATAAATCTATAAATATCCCTATAAGGGGCAAGATAAGTTTCAGATATAAGTCAAAATGTCTGATGATCACTATCAATAGTAATAGTTTCTTCAATGGTTTTGACCACTTGTTTGAGACCAAGTTTCTCAAAAGTTCCCATCTGATATATAATTCTAGGTGATATCTACCATACATAATGGATCGCCCAGCTTACTATAAGGGTCCTTTATAAATTAAAGTAATTTTCAGCACAATAGTAAACACTTTCACCGTATTCGGGTCAGCCTTTAGGGTAATCCAACGGTCTCTACCGGGTCCGCCCACAACACAGGGTAATCCATCGGATACATCCGGGTCTGCCCTTTAAAGGATAATCTAACGGATCAACGTAATAGTCTTCTATTAATATGCCTTAAATTACTTCAATTAGCCCTTAATTTCAGCTGTTTAAACCATCTTTTATAGTTACAATTCCATTTAATTATAATAATCTAGTATGATATAGTTCAACACAAACAAATTAGCCTATCATTTGGGCTAAGTATAAGAAGAAATAATTAAGAAGAAGAAAGATAGTACCTTTAGACGATCTTCAAAATTCTTCAAATCAAATTACAAACTTTTATTTAAACTTAACAAATATTACAAAAGAGAAAATGATACAAGAGTATTTTTTGAGAGAGAGAGAGGGGGTTCTGAAAATCCTTCTTCTTGCCTAAAACTTAAGCCTCCTTATATGGAGGTCTAAAAGGGTAAGAATGTAAAATTACAATGACCCACACTCTTTACATTGGCCAATAATAAAAAGATAAGACCGAAAAGATAATGTGGTCTTCACATTTATTTCACGTGGCCGACAAAACTTTTGGTGGCCACCTTCCTTCTTTATTAAAGATACCCACTTTATTAAAGTTTGTTGTCCTTTTATGATTTTGTCTTCACATCTTTCCCTTGCCTTTGCATGTGGTTTTGTCAAAGGATTCCTCCACTTGCTCTTGGAACTTCATGAAAAGAGCATCAATATCAATTTCTTCTTCTATGTTGTGATCACTTTGACCTTCTCCGGCCAAACATGCTTCATCATCTTGATTTGTATGACTGGCTGAAGTCATTGAAATATCATCACCAATTTCTATATCAAGATTTTTCATTAAATCTTTCTTTGCTTCTTCCATATACAAAGCAATAATCTCTGATTTAGATATTACTCCTTTCTTCATTTGAATTTTTCTAGCAATTTGCTTGAAAGGACTAAGACTATTATCTTGCGGTTGTGAAGTTTCTTGAATATGATATTTATCAATTGTTTTGTTTATTAAATCCAAAATCTCTTGGCCATGAATTTTGCCTTCAAGATCTTTAGTTATTAACTTACTCCAAAACTTTGTATAAAAAGTTCTTTGCAAACAGGGAAATCCCTCAGGAGTAGTATTAACTTCCACATTCCACTTCATGACCCATGGAATAGAGAATTCTATAAAAAAAAAAGTACATAATTGATATCCCTTCAAAAAAGATATTATCTTGTTCTAGGCTTATGAGCCTTGGGGATATATCTAACCATTCCAAATATAATTGCTTATATTGGTTAGGTAATATTTCAATGGAAGGACCGTATGACATCCACCATCTGCAAAACCAATTTGGAATTTCCTGTATAAAAACATTAGAACAAATTTTTATAAACCATGAATGCTTTCTATTAGCATTCTCATATAACAAAGCTTTATTAAAGCCATCAACGTAATCCCAATAATTGTATTTTACTGCAATTTTCTGCTCTGGGTGGATATAATCCCTTTCTTGCAATGGGCTCATTCCCCATTCTTCTGGAGAAATAATTCTTTTTATAATAATTTTTGAAAAGTTATAAACTTTCTTTGTATTAGCAGGGTAGAAATACTGGAATTCTGCTGACCCTGTTGATGAGAGTATCATCTCATAATGCATCTTGTATTTATACGTACTCATAGTATAACAGACTGTATCTAGATACCTAGTCATGAGCTGCCAAGGATCATTCTTCCATTTTAAATCATTATTTTCTAAAAGAAGTATGAGTTCTTTTTTGTCATTCATATCATAAACTTCTATGTTTTCTTCATCCACTAATATGGTAGAATAAGTAGGAGGAGTATTATCCTTGCTTTGCTTGGATTTCATAAAATCCATAAACTCTTTGTACATGGGATGATTTGTATTCAAACCTTCTATATTTGTTGACGAGCTAGAAGCAACAATCAATTGTTTATTTCCCAATTGAGCGAGGATGACCTCCTCTTCCCCTTGAAGGGGGCCATGACGGTCTCATACCTGAAAACAAAGACATTTATGATTAGTTTAAATATTCTCTAGTGAGAAAATCAGGAGGACTATTATCTTCTCCTTTTTATAAAATATATCAAAATCAAATGGTGCCAATAAAGCTTGCCATCTAGCAAACATTTGTTTAGAAACATCATGTTTACAGTCTTTATTAAACATGAACTTAGCCGCTTGGCAATCAGTTTTTATAATAAACTTTTGATTATAAAGACCACCTTGGAATTTTAGCACACTTTTTACAATAGCCAAAATTTCTTTAGCTACTGTGGTATAATTCTTCAGCGCTGGATTCCATTTTCCTAAATAAAATTGAACAATATAATGGCGATTATTATCAGAATAATATTGGGTAGGAATACCACCAAACCCTACTTCAGAGGCATCTGTCTCAACCGCCTTCTTCCAATTTGGGTTGGCTAATGTAAGACAAGGAAGGTTTTTAACCTTCATTTTAATCCTCTTAACAGCTTCAGTATGATCAGCTGACCAAGCTTTTGGATAATTCTTAAGTCTATCATATAAAATTGCTTAATCCAAAGCTAGATCCTTTATAAAAGGAGCTACATAATTAAGACTTCCAAGAAATCTCTGCAGCTGAGTCTTGTTAGTAATTTAATCAGGAAAATTAGAAGCAAATTCTATACTTCTATTAATAGGACTAATACATCCCTTTTCAATATTATGTCCCAAAAATCTAACCTTCGTTTGAAATAAAGCCCTCTTAGGAGCAGATATAACTAAACCATTTTGAATAATAATTTTCTTGAATAAATCAACATGTTTAAAATGGATTTCTATATTTTTCGAAAATACTAAAATATCATCTATGTAAACAATTATAAAATTACTATAAGGTATAAAAATGTCATTCATAATTTTCTGAAATTCAGATGGAGCGTTTTTCAACCCAAAAGGCATAACGTTCCATTCAAATTGACCCATAGGGACGTTGAAAGTTGTTTTACACCTGTCAGATTCATTTATTTGAATCTGTCAATATCCTGATTTTAAATCAAATTTAGAAAATATAATGGCATCATAAACTCTATCTAATAAATCCTTTTTATCAGGAATCGAATATCTGATCCATCTCAAAACTTTATTAAGTGGCTTATAATTAATCACCAACCTGGGGGCACCTCTTTCTTGTTCAGCATGTTTATTAACATAGAAAGTTGTACAAGATCAAGGTGATTTTGAATGCCTTATAAGGCCTTTTTGAAGTAGAGACTCAATCTCTTTTTTACACAATTCTAAATATTCAGAATTCATCTGGCATGGCCTAGCTTTAGTAGGAATATGATCCTCAGTAAAACCATCTTCATATGGAAGACTAACAACATGTTTCTTTTTGTTCCAAAAAGCATTCGGATGTTCTCCACAAATATGAAGAGAGAACTGGGTTTTTAAAATAGCAATCTTCTCCTGTAATTTAGGATTTTGTAAAATATTATCAATTTCAATGCTATTAATTTCTCCTTTAAGGAAACTCATTTGATTATTTTTCAAAATCATTTTTGAAGTAAGTTCATTTAACATTCTTGTAAACGGTTTAGTGATAAATTCTAATATAAAAGGTTTATTATTCCAAGTTCCTATAATTTTCTCATTATCCCAATAAGTAAGGGAAAAAATATCATTTATAAAAGGAGCTCCCAAAATAATTTGGTTAGTAATATCTTTAACTAAAACAAAGCTTTGAGGAACACAATTTTTCCCTTTGCAAATAAAAGCTTTAGGTAATTTAAATTCAATATTCATTTAACTACCATTTGCTAATCTTAAACTATGAGTAGTTTTATGAAAATATCTCGAAGGAATTAATCCTTCTTGAATACAATTTAAATTAGCAGCACTATCAATTAAAACAAGAAATTCTTTTTTATAATTATAATCTATAAGAAGAGTTATTTTTTTATAAAACTTTTGAGAAGTAAAAACTTAAGATTTTGTAAAAAATCACCTCTGGTATTACCCAAATTTAGATTTCTGAGAAAATCAAGATTATTAGTTTCTCCTTCATCTGAAGAAGATGTTGATTTATTAGTCAAATTTCTCCGAGTTTCAAAACTATCAAGTCGGACTTCTATGACAACATTCTTTTCTTTAAGTTGTCGAATATCATCTTTGAGATTATTAATCTCCTCTTTCAAATCATTAATAGTAGTAGGAGAACTTATAAGTTTCCTTCTTTCTAACATAAGATTTTTAACTTCTGCCATGGTATATGCACCTTCTTTAGTTGGTATTTCCTCTGGAATATAATCCTTTGAGGTAGAAGCTTTATTACTAATTTTATCAATAATTTGAGCTCTTATATCAGGATCTTTAATGTTTGTAAGAGCTCTATAACTTTGTCATTGTCAATGACATTAATACTCATTTCTTTAAACTGAGAATAGATCTTATAAAGAACATCTTAATCATTATTCTTGTCACACTCCAAACATTGTTGACAAGATAAACATTCTTCTTCTGAAGACATATAATCTTCTTGATAGAGAGCTTTCAAGTCCTCACTTGTGGACGATTCTCCTTGACTGCTATACTCTGAATCTGATCTTTCTGAATCAGAGTTGAGCATAATGTTATATAAGGATTCTTTGATATTATCATCTATATCAAGATTTTTAATTTTTTCCTTGACTCGGCAATCCTTAGCATAATGACCAAATCTGCCACATCTGTGACAAGTATCTGATTTATCATATCTTCGTCTAGATTTATAAAATCTTTTATCACTTCTCCCTTCCTTATGTCTTCTTTCCTTTCCTTCTATTATTTTTCTCTTTCATTCTTTATAATCTTTCTTGGAAGATCTATTTCTAGAAGAATGCATCTCTTTCTGATTCTCCTTTTTATCCTTAGAAGCAGGCTTGGGAATATCAAGAGCAAATTGCTCACAAAATTCTCTTAACTGTTGTCTTTCATTAAGACGATGCCTTTTAATCTGTTGATTCAGCTTTATTTCATTACATAAAGTCAAACCTTCCTGCACACAAGCACTTATTAGTTTACCATAAGTATAATTCTCATAATTGATGTTATGACCATCTTCTCTGAGCACCTTTCTTACTCTTTCAGCAAAAAGAGCTGGTAAACCATCAATAAATTTAGATTTCCAATGAGTGCTATTACACTCCGGCAGTTCCATAACCCTACATAAGAAAATATCTTTGTAAAATCTAAAGGATGTCAAAGTTTTACACCATAGATTTTGGAGTAAAATTCTGATGGTCTCACTATTATCTGACCATCTTTCTGAAAAATGTTCTATAATATTTAGAACCAGTGTATAAACTGCATTCTGAGTAGCTCCTTGATCCTCTTGTTTTACTGCTGGGAGGATTTTATCTCTTTGTTCTTGATTGAGATAATTATCCCACCAACTTTTTAGTTGGCCCGTAAACCCTGCTGTTATCATCTCAGTAATAGTCTTATCACTATTTTTGTTTGCCTTACAAATAGTACTATACATAAGTATTCTATGCATAGTCATATAAATCTGCCTATCTGTATACCCGTCGATGTTCCATTCATAGATCTCCTTTCCATTATAACTATTAATTATAATATGTTCATGTTCCTCCATAAGCACATCTTGGGGAGTAGGCCTGGTATAGTAATACATCCTTTGAACAGGTTTTCTAGCATACTTTTCTAAGATCTTATTAATTTCATCAGAGAATTCCATGTTCCTACTACTTTCCCCTTCTTCCACATTATTAATCTTTAGGGGTTTGAGGCTATTACCTTTGAAAGTTTTTTCTAGGAAATTTTCCAAATTCGAGAAATCCTTTAACTTAAAGTCTTCAATCTCTGGGGGAGGTTGGAGGCTAGGTTGAGCAACCTTATCCTTGCCCTTCTTATCAATACTCATTTGAGATAAAAGTTTATCAACTTTATCATGCAAAGATACTATATGATCTCCTAACATTCTCATATAAATATTTGTATAATTATGTTGTTTTATCATGATGTTAATATGCTAAGGGTGACTAGAGCAGTATTATCTTCAAATAGTTTAGAAAAAGCATTAAAATGCACAATCTTATTATCTTTATTAATTTGAAAAGATTGTAATGGAGGAAATACTGATTTAGTAATTTCTCCATTACTTAGAGTAATTTTTTTTTCTAGCATAGAAATATAGTTATAAACATATTTACTCATAAACCAAGGGACAAAAGCAATTAAATCATTTTGTTTTGATTCAATAAGATTTTCATAAAATTCTTCTTGAAAACCCTTTTTCTCTTCTTTATTAAAGTTTTTGATTCAATAAGATCTTTATAAAATTCTTCTTCTTGAAAATCAATAGATTTTTCCGACATCATATAAACATTTTATGTAGATAACCCATCTGGGAACATATATGAATTTATATGACTTTGTAATACTTTATTACATTATATATTGGCCCGTGTTTGCATGATTTGGTATCAACATGTTAGTTTATTGTCATTAAAGATTTACTTAGGGGATAGTTTGGACTTTTCAACATATTTGCAACATATTTTTCTAACCAATTATGTAGATGTTATCATACTTGGGAGTTAGGAGTTATAAGGGCAGTTTGTTTGCACTATGTAGGTTATTGTCATACCCCGATCCTATACCTTGAACGTGGCCGGCACTCGAGAAATATTTCTTATTTCCAAGCAAATCTTTATCCTGACTGACTACTAAGTGCAAGACTAACTCAAGTATCAAAACTAAAGAATTATTTTAAAACAGTTTATTGAATCTCAAAGCAATATGAAAATACTGAATATGAAACATAAAACTTTAAATAAACATCTAAAACTGAAATATTGCAAGACTGTCTATTTATGAATTATTTACTGTATAAAGATGAGTGTCGGGACAAGATTCACAACACCTCAAAATATTACTCCTAATAACTCATAAACTAAAGTCCTCCGAAAGCAAGGGGGTCTCACCAAAAGCCAACGAACAGACGATGTGATCTCAATGTAATTCTTCTTGATGATCTTAAGTACCTGAATCTGCATCATGAAAAGATGCACGTCGAATGTCATCAGTACATTGAATGTACGAGTATGTAATAGGGCTGAACAAAATAAATAACTGAACTAAAAGGCTGAAAGTAACTTAATTGAAGAATAATATATGTCATGATGAAAATCATATAATGCTCTTAGTGTAAGGATATGTATATGTATATACACACACACACACACACACACTCTTTATTTTACTGGGAGTTTCTCTAACCAAAAACCATTGCTATGAGCCTCGTGATGATACAACGTCTTGCCCATGGTGTCAGAACTATCTTATATCTTGTCAGGGGATAGAACAAACTTAACTCATGGATCCACTATAAAGGTCTGCTCAAAGGCAGTGAGAAGTCTCCCAAAAGTCAGTCTTATCCTAACCCACGCTGGCTATGTGGTTTATGAGAAATGTAAGTTGTATGAACTCTTCCCCATATTGGTGCTCAATACTACTCCCAAAATGTATAACTCAATAGAAATACTCTCTCTAAATTGAGATAAGTTTTCAAAAGGACATCTTAAAGAGGTAATTGCTTTGTAATAACTCTATTTGAATGACTCTTATACTTTTGTGAAAATAGTGCTCTCTTTCTCAATAGAAAAATGATACATTTGAGAATCATTTAGTTCCTCGAAATTCTACTAAAAAATTTATACTTTAAACTTTACTCTTGAACTCACTCTTAACTTCTCAAATCAATTTAAGAAAAATTATTTGATCAAAAGATTCTCAACAAAAATTTAGTTTATGAGGTTCATGTGAACAACTACTCAAGGATCTCAATGCATAATATATAGCAACTCATAATCAAGAACTTAGAACTCAGAATCAATAATATGACTCATCTCAAGAATTCTCGAAACTAAGGATATAACCCTAGATTAAACGTTTATTGATTGAATTTAGATGTAGGGCGTGAGGACGAACTTAGTCCATCACTATGATTAGTCTTACATATGTGAAAGAACAAAGTCTTGAAGAAGATTGAAGAAAACTTTATTGAAAACCTTGAAACCCTAACTTTTGTCCTCTTTGCATTTTTCTTTTTGAGTTGGGGAGTTGAGAGCATAGAAATAAAATAAAATTGAGTATTTGGTGAAATATATTCCCTAATTAAAGTTAAAACGTTAAGGCTTGGACTTAGGAAAAGTGAGAAAAGACAACAAATCTCAATTGAAAACCTCTCAATAACCTTCCAGGGGGCTATATATATCTACGGTTCATGATTTGATCTACTGACCGTAGATCCCATTCGCGGAATCCATATTAAAATTCTAAGGCTTAGAAGTTCATTCTACAGGCCTAAACTACGACACGTGATGGGTCCGTAAGAATTGGACCTAAAAATTTGACTTCCAGATTTTCTTCTACAAGAGCCAGCAAGACATGTTGTAGCTCTTTCTTGTGATTTGTTGTTTAAAAAATTTAGAATATATAATGGACAGGGGATCAATTCACCTAACACAATTGATTGACATAAATATTCAAATTACAAAGCATGTAGAATTTTATGTGTTTGCTTATACTATTTGTTTCAATTTGAATTTATTAAATGTTATTAATCTATGTTCATAAGAATGATTTGTACTATTAGGGGTCGTTTGATACGAAATGGAATAGACAAAGTTATTTCATGAATTGAAATATCTCATGAGATTAATCGTCCCATTATATATATGAGATAACTTATCATATCATTATAATACAGATGAGATAAATAACACGGGACTAACTATTATATAAACTAATCATATTTATGATAAAATAATCTTGCATATCCTCATACTGAACAACTATTAATATATTCAATCTTGATTTGTTAGGCCCGTGTTTGCATGAACATATAACATCTAGTAGCAACTATAAGAAAGTAGTATGTCGTATCGTATTATACAATATCAAGTTGAATCTTTGGGTGTGTTTGGTATGAAGGAAAACATTTTCCGAAAAATATTTTCCAATTTTCTCATGTTTAGTTGGGTAAACTGTTTTGGAAAATATTTTCCAAATCAACTCATTTTCCTCAAATATAAGGAAAATGATTTACCTTCAAAAATTAAGAAAAACATTTTCCAAAATTCTCCTCCAACTTCATATTACAATTTTTTTGTTGAAAAAATAAATTTAAAGATTATTTTTAAAAAGTATTTTCCACTTCAATTTTGTATTTTATACCCCACCCCTACCCCGCCAGCCCCCTAACCACCCATCCCCCTCCAAAATAAATAAATAAATTATAGTTTGTTTTAAAATATATTTCAATTTTTTATTTTTTCACCCCACCCCACCCCTACACTCGACCCCCCATCAGCCCCCTACCAACCCCCCACCCCGGACCAAAAAATAATAATTTAAGTTTGTTTTAAAAAATATTTTCAACTTCAATTTTTTTATTTGTTTACCCCACCCTCACCCCCTACCCCCTCTGCCCCAAAAAAAAAAAAAAAAATTTAAACTTTGTTTTTCAAAAATATTTCCAATTTCAAATTTTTATTTTTCACCCCCCCCCCCCCACTCCCAAAAAAATATTTTTAATTTCAATAATTATTTTCTACTCTCTAGTAAAAATAAAAGATATTTTCTCAAAAAAAAATTCATTCAAAAATTAAACAATAAAAAATATTTTCTACTCACCAACTAAACATGAGAAAATAAGTCAAAAATCTACTTGTTTTTCAGAAAAATATTTTCTAGGAAAACATTTTCCTTCATACCAAACACACCCTTTGTTTCTTGAAGTAAGCATTTCCAAATCTGAGCTATCCCAATATAGCTAGCTTTTGATTATAAATTTGAATCATTTTAAAAAATTATTTTTTAAATATCGATTTGATCATAAATATTGAATCAGATTTTAAATATTTTTCTTCAAAATATTTTCAAAATTTCAAAAATAGAATTTCAAAAACTCAAATGTTCATATTTTAAATTTCAATTTCAAAATCAATTATCATACGGGAGCTAAAAAGTTGCTTAAACAACTTTTTGAGAAAAAAAAAAGTTATTGAGTTTGTTTCTCGAAAAAAGATTGTGCACAAAACAAACCTTGTTTTTGTTAGGATAACTTAATTTTTCAAAAGATTTTTTGAGTAATACAAATTCATATAAGAAATACCCTCAAACTCACTTAATGACGGTAACAACTTTCAACAGTACTTTCGCTGTCCCAAAATACTTGTTTTATTTTCTAAAAGTCAAAGTAACTAATTTAATATTTTAATTTTTTTTTTTTTGAAAACCATATAAAAAGCAAGGAAAATTATGCTTATAAGCAAACATATATTAGTTGATTAATTAACATATCTATAGTTTGCCTTAATTACAATTTATGACCTACTTTTAGCTATAATTACGCGGCTCAACTTTTTAGTTTTGTATAATTCGCACGTTTGTATAATTCGAAATTTGTATAATATAATTTGTATAACTTTTGTATAATTCAGAATTTGTATAATATAATTTGTATAATTGTTTACACTTCTAATGTTTGTAATTGTATAAATTCGTTATTTTGAGTTTATACAAAAATAATTGTATTATACAAATGTACCCGCGGATTATACAAACCTGTGAATTATACAAATTCGTGAATTATACAAACGGGGCAGCTTAAATTGTAGCTATAACCCGTAGATATGAAAACTATAGCTATATAGCATAATTAAGTTTATTATAGTGGCTATTTGCGAAAGTTCCCCAGTAACACTATAAGTTATAACTGTTTTTATATTAACATGATGAAAAGTAGGGAAAATTGTATGAAATAACAAACTATTAATTCAAATATAATGCTCTAGCCATAATTTATTTTATTTGTTATTCGCAACAAACATCCCATTTTTTTGCCATCTGAATCGGTATACAATTAGCCATTTTATACATTTCGGTATAAAATTTATAAAATGCGTATGTGTTTGTATAAAGCGAGAGAAAAGTGTATATACAAATACAAATATGTATATTTTCGTCTTATACACTTATAATTATACAAATACAAATCTTATTATACAAATTACAATGTATAAATGAATTTATACAAAACTGAACAATTTGTATAAAATTGGATGTATCTAGCGAATTATACAAATTAAAAGTTACATAGCAAACATAAAATTTGATATGGAGCGTAATTATGCAAACTATAACTATAACTATAACATATAAATATGATTTTTATGTTTGATATATGTGAAAGTTGCCTTAAAAAATATGGCTAACTTTTTTAAAAAAATATTTAATATTTAATATTTAATGAAAAAGTTTAAATGAAAACCCCTTTTTGTAAAGTTCCATGAACTACGTGTGGAGAGCATCGAGATGTAAAACAATCCGAACCCATTTATTTTAAGTCGGTACCCGACCCGTAAACCCGTAAATCAGCAGCATAAAAAAACACCCAATAATAATACAATAGCCGACCTTTCGCACTTTCTCTCTCTTCATTCACAAGCAGCCTGTGTGGTTCTCTCTCTGCAATTCTGCGCGTCTCATCCTCTGCGAATTTTTTTCCTTTTCGATCCACTCATAACTGTGAGTCCAAATCTCGAACCCTATCAGATCCTTAATTTTATTAGTTTTTGTATGATTTACGTGAAGATTTAGCAACGTTTTCAACTGTTTGGATGAGTTTTTTGTTTTGTTTGAATTTTGTATGATTTATGTCAAAGGTTTAGCAACGTTTTGAACTGTTTGGATTGAGTATTTTTTTTTTTTTTTGAATTTTATAGGATTTATGTTAAGATTTAACAGCGTTTTGAATTGTTTGGATGAGTTTTTGTTTTGAATTTTGATTGATGAGGCTTTGATTTGAGTCTAATTGGTCAAGTGATTTCTTTTATCTTTTTTTTATTTGATTTTTATGTGGAGATTGTAGATATTTTTTTATTTTTTGGTTAGTTCCTTGTGTGTTTTTGTATTGGATCGACGAGTTTGATTAATCACAAAAAAAAAAAAAAAAAAAACAGATTTGAGTTTTTGAGTTCATGAGTTTGACTTTGGATTAAGGAGGAGCACTGTGTTAGTCGCAGTACTATGGTTCAGACTATGAGGATAAAATCATCTAGATTTGGTGTGAAATTGTGATTTATTGCTTGAATATTTTAAAATAAGATGGTTCATATTTGAAAATAATAAAAGCAGTGTGTGGCTAATTAGTTATAGTGTGTCGAACAATTTGCGATGGGTAGCTACAAAATCTATTTGTGTTATTCTCAAGAAAAAATCTGTATGTTGTGGTTTGTATTGATAAGTGGTGTAGTAGGTCTTTTAATCCATACTCTGGGATTCTGTACATCTGTAGTTGATGTAGTAGGTCTTTTAATTGAGTTTTTGATAGTGTGGAGTTAAAAGCAACTATTCGAAGTTGCAAATCTTTATAGAGTATGGATTGTTGTGTGTTGAATAAAATGTTTTTGGCATGGAAATTAGTTTCAAGTTTCTTGTGAACAAAAGTGTCAAACGGGTGAATTGATTGTGCTGCTGGATATATTTCTGTTAATTATGATATTTGCACTCTGTTGCAGGCAACAATGAGTGAGCAGGGGGATAAGATGTGTCCTCTTTGTGCGGAGGAGATGGATTTGACAGATCAGCAGTTGAAGCCTTGCAAGTGCGGCTACGAGGTTTGTATATGCTGTCTTTCCCTTACATTTTTTAGAAGGTTTTATTGGAATTTATCAATTTTTTTGATAATGGTGGTGTTTGGGTGAATTTACATGCACTTCGACTATTCCACGGATATCTGCTACTTCCCACCAACATAGATACTGGGTAACTTTTCCCACCCAGGCTTAGGCGGATGGGAATAGATCATCTAGCCTTTTTTTAATTTTAGGTCTCCAAGGTTTTCACCCTCTACTAAGTCACATCCCTTGGTGTTCCTTTTGAATGTATTCTTTAAGGGTAGGTCATCAATTAGACACAACTGCTCAGGTGAATATAGCATTTCTCTAGAACTTTTGAGGGGTTAAGTTTTTGATTTCCGGAAGGGTCTACTGCCTGAGCAGTTCAAAACCATGTAGTTTCTGTTTAGCTACCTCTTAAGCTCAGAGGCTCGAACCTCAAACCTTAACTAGTAAATATATTGGTTGCATTGTTGTAGACTTTGCTGGTATACCTAGGAGCCTCATGATGTACCCTTACAGATATCCATTAATCTGCTTTAGTTACAACTTCAATTTTTTTGTCATCTCAAAATGTATGGGTGCAAAATTTTGGTGACTGAATTCACAAAATATAAGGCACAATGGAAGAAAAAATCTATATCGCCGATACCAATTAGTTGGGAATATATTTTAGTCATGCTTATGTTTACTTCAGATCGTATGTTTTTTACGAGTCTTCTTGTCCTATTAGCGATTATATCTTAGTAGGAAACATAGAGAACTGCTTTCCTTATTTTTATTTTATATTATATTATATTATATTGGTATGAGATTTGTTGTATTATATTAGTCTAGCATGCATGAGTTTAAATGGGCGATATGGTTAGTCATCCGTGAGGATTCATATAGCCTGATTTCAACTTGCTTCCTATAGTCAAACCTCAAATGGTAAATTGAGGCGTAATTGTTGTATTTTCTTTGACGTGTGATCTTTACTCCAATGGTGAATTTATCGGTAGTTGTAGGTTTTAACATTTGATACATGTTTTTGAAGATATGTGTCTGGTGCTGGCATCACATAATGGATATGGCTGAGAAGGAGAATACAGAAGGGAGGTGTCCAGCATGTCGCACTCCTTATAACAAGGAAAAGATTGTTGGCATGGAAGCAAAATGTGACAAGTAATGAGATGAGCTAATTTTGCTTTCTTAAGACAAACTCTATCAAGAGAATGAAACTCGGTATTTTTTGAGTTATTCATAATCTTTGGTGTTGACAACAGGGTAGTGGCTGAGATGAGCACTGAGAAAAGGTTGTCTTCTCGCAAGGGAAAAAGTAAAACAGCAGATTCTAGGAAGCAACTTAGCAGTGTTCGAGTCGTTCAAAGAAATCTTGTTTACATTGTGGGGTTGCCTCTCAGTCTAGCTGATGAAGATGTATGTACGTTTGTTGTGAAATTTTCAACACCCTTCAAGAAATAAAAAAAGAAAGAACATTTAATATCTCCTGTTGAATATGCCTGTTATTCCTCACTTTTTTTTATTGCTCAAAAGCAGCTTCTACAGAGGAAAGAGTACTTTTCTCAGTATGGGAAGGTTATGAAGGTGTCTATATCTCGTACAGCTGCTGGCACTATTCAACATTTTGCAAATGATACTTGTAGTGTGTAAGTTTTGTTCCTGATTGAGTTACCTGGCTACTTGAAAATTGACAATTGTAATAGGTATCAAAATACTTTGTATGTCACACAGTTGTCCAAGTTATCAAAATACTTTGCATGTCACACAGCTGTCTCCAAGTTATCAAATATTGCTTTGTTCTTTATATTCTATGACACATGTCAATGCAAGTTCTTATATATTGCTGCAAAATAAGCTGTAGTACAAGGCCTTCGAAAAATTAACAAAAACATCTGTACCTGGTGTTTTTTTGATAATGATCTTTACCTTACGTTCTATTTTTCCTTCCTGTGGTGCTTTAGAGGCTCACTAAAGGATCACTGTGAACAGTCATTTTGGTTTGGTTTCAGCCACTAGTTTGAGCGTCTTCCTTGTTTCTCAGTCTTCACTGGTTTTGTAGAGAATCATTTTTCTTAAAAAATAAGCTCTGTACTTTGGTATACACCTTGTATGTGGGGGCCTCCATCCCATCGGTAAATGTTTCCAATAAATAAATTTTGCTGCCTTGGTGAGTTCCAACTTTTGCAAAGACAAATTTGGCATCACACATTACCTGTGTTGATTCTTTATAAATTTCTGGCTCCGAAAATTCTTATTGTTTAAAAACTGTTTGTGTTGAAGGAACTGTGTCCACTGAACATCCAACCAAAATCTCACTTAGTTTCCACTATTGAATTTTTACCCAGTGACACGCCAACCCATTCCCTTCTCTTTCTCCAATCCTGAGGCCCCTGATCCCTTGTTGTGCTTTATCGTATATTGTGTTTGCTGGTTGAAATCCTCAGTTCATATTTAGTCTTCAAACAAAAGAAAATCAGTTAACAAGTGTTGAAATGTTGTGTACAGATATATTACCTATTCAAAGGAGGAGGAAGCAATTCTGTGTATTCAATCTGTACATGGGTTTGTTTTGGATGGTAGACCTCTAAGGTTAGTGCGATGATTGGTTCATGTAGGCAACCAACTTTGTTCTGATTTTGCATTAACCATTTTGATTCCTTGTTCGCAGAGCTTGCTTTGGAACCACAAAATACTGTCATGCTTGGTTGAGAAATGTGGTATGAGTTTGAATTATAATTTGGAATAAATAATTGACTGCGAATTTGCATTTGATCCTTATATAATCATAATGTAATCAAGGATTAGTTGTCTTTTGGTTCAGCCCTGTACCAATCTTGATTGTTTATACTTGCACGAGGTTGGGTCGCAAGAGGATAGCTTTAGTAAAGACGAAATCATATCAGCTTACACAAGGTATTGGGATTATTCAGCCATTATTATTTGGGATGATTTAGCTGCAAGTTATGAATAATGCAAATAGCTTCCAGGTAGTACATACATGTGTAGTGAACATCAATTTAGTAGGTTCATTTTCAGGGCTTTTGGAGGAGGCATCAAGCTTTAGCCTAAACACAGTAGGTCTCTAGTATAGATTACTTACAGCTGTGCCAGTATCAGAAGACCGGACATTATCAGTCTGCATGTCTCTGTCCTATGCATGTAAAACGTTCCCTGGATGGCTAATTAACTTGCATAGTTATTTTGAAGGAGTAGAGTTCAACAAATTGCTGGTGCCATTAATAGTATGCAACGACGATCAGGGAGTGTGTTACCGCCGCCAACAGAGGAGTACTGCAGTAACAACTCTGCTTCTGCAGACAAACCTATTAGTAAAAATGCTGCAACTGTAAGATTTTTGTGCTCCATTTACTTACCTTCTTCATATTGTCTTCTTTGGCTTCTTTCCTTTCCTAGGCTCAAATGAAAAAGAGTTTCCTATTGTGGGGTTTAGGGGGGTCAGTGGCTTGAGAAGTCCGGGCATCGTGCTCTTTTGTGGTCTTAGATTCCAGACATTTCCATCTTTTTGTGGTCATATTGGATAATTGTGATTTACATTCATGAAAGCTTATATTTGAACAAATTTTTATCCCTGCTAGAAATTATTTCAGCAATATGGCAATGTTCCATTTGCAAGTGTAAAATTTTATATTGTCATCTGCCATGCAGAATTCAGCACCCAGTGTTAGAGGCTCCAGCTCCCCACCAAATAGTAGCTCTGGTAGATCTGCGACTCTTCCTGCTGGAGCTTTATGGTAAAGCAATAAGCAGATACTCTTTTATCATCATTAATTTGTATATGATGCTAATTGTTAAAATTTGATCTTGTTTACTAGGGGAACACGTGCATCAAATAATCAACACCCACCTGCCAGTGCACCATGTTCTAATGGACCACTTAATAAGAAGCCTCAGACGTGTAATCCAACAGTATTTTCTACAGCTGTTGAAAGCACCAGTCAGGTTTCGTTGCTGCCTACCCATGCAGGAAAGAAAGTAGTTCATACTGAAGAAAGTGTAACTACTCAAGAGAGAGGAAAAATAGAGACTTTAGAACTTGTGAAGCAGCAAGTAGGAGCAGATCCTCAAACCTATACTTCTGAGAACCCCACTACTCCGGCACCTCTTACTTCTTCATCTATGAACAGTCAGCTACATAGTGTCCCGTCCATGTCTTTGAAGGACAAAGATAAACAAATGATACCAACCAGTAGTACAAATGCCTTGGATATATCTGTTCAGTCTAGTGGACCTGGTTTTACCAAATATTCCAATGATACCACAGATGTTAAGATCCAGAATGTATGCCTTGATATGTCGTCATTGAGCATTGGTAGACATAAAAAATCACAGGGCAACTGTATTGATCAAAATAAGGAGTCCTTGCCATCTGAATTGACCGAGGAATATGCAACTTCTGCAGATGAGATTTGTATCACAAGAGAGAAGTCTGACCTGAGATTGGATGCGCAGAGCAAAGTAATACAAGTTACTACTTCTGAAATGGAGAATGATTTGCTAACCTTTAATGAACAGAGATATACGGATCCCGAAGTAGTTATTGAGAAAGTCTATTCCCCAAATCTTTCGCTTTCTTTGCACTCCCCAGCTCAACGTAGTGGGTATTCCTCTCAGCTGACTAATGGTGGTGCACCTGTTAGGGACAATATGCAGTTAGACAGGAGAACTGATTCAGTATCACTGCCTTCTCGAGAATCATCGACTAATGGATACCAGGAGAATGTATCGAATTGTGTGGCTGATTTGCATACTATTGATAGAAGTAAGAGGATGCATGTGGAAAGGTTTCAAGGTGAAGCTCCTAGAGAGAACAGTAGTACTAATGTAGATATTGGAGAGAGCAGTATAATATCTAATATTTTGTCCCTGGATTTTGATCCTTGGAATGAGTCATTAACTTCTCCTCAGAACCTTGCCAAGTTGTTGGGAGAAACTGATGACCAACAAGGGTCTGTTAGAGTGTCGAGCTCAAGAAAATTAACCAGTAACCAATCAAGATTCTCTTTTGCAAGAGAAGAATCAACCACCAATGCATCAGCTGATTATCAACCATCTCTTAATTACATTGAGCAAAGTTCTAATCATTATCATCATGGTCATGATTTTCCTAATAGCAGAAATCATCATCTTGATAATATTGGTACTCGTAATGGTTTTTCCATGGCTAATAATGCGGAAACAGTTGGTTTTGGCAACAGCTTTTCTCATCTCTCTTCTAATAAGCTATCAGGTCAGTGCATGGCTCATCTTTGTAGTTCCTTCTGTCTTAACTGCATCTTATATTGTAAAACATTGTTTCAAGTTCCATTTTAATTGTACTCCTTAAAAGGAAAGAAAAAATAAAAAAGTTGAGTGCCTTTGGATTAAACTTTTTTGGTGAATTTTCATAATAGTGCCCAGACCTCAGATGTCAGCACCTCCAGGGTTCTCAGCACCAAACAGAGCACCACCCCCGGGTTTTACTTCTCATTTTGAGAGAATGGAACAGAATTTTGACTCTTTTCATGGTCTGTTATTTACCAAGCCTTTTATGTTTTTTCTACTGTGTTGACACAATGTATGGTGATTTTAATGGTTTACGTCAACTGATTACATTTTGCAGCGAGTCACTTGCGTGATACCACTTCATTGCACAATCTACACCAGGCTCCTCAAGTTGGACATGTGAGTAACGGAGACATTGAGTTTATGGATCCTGCTATTCTGGCAGTTGGTAAAGGGTTTCCTAATGGCCTTCATCTCTCAAACTTGGACATGTCTTCAAGTTGTCCTCCACAATCAAATACTTTACAAAATGAGGGAAGGCTTCAATTACTGATGCAAAGATCTCTAACTGCACATCAGAACCATAGTTTTGCTGATGCAAGGAACATATTTTCTCCATTTGGTGATGCTTATGGAATTTCTTCCCGGGGTGTGGAGCAAACTCTGGCCAACAATCAACCCCCATTTGATGGAATTTCTTCCAGGGTTCTGGAGAAAACTCTGGCAAACCATCAATCTCCATTTTCACAGCTCACTCTTCCCCATAGTAGGAACTCTGTCATACCAAATGGCCACTGGGACAGCTGGAATGGGGTTCAGAGTGGAAACAGTTTGGGTGCAGCGGAACTCCTCCGAACAGAAAATTTGGGCTTTAACAAGTTCTTTTCCGGATATGAGGAATCAAAGATTCATATGCCCAATTCTGGCAATTTGTATAATAGAACATTCGGGATGTAATTTTGGATCGGTGGTTCTTTTGAGCTGAGTAGCTATTAAAGAATCAATGAACCAGAATGATCACGTGACTTAACTGATTTGATCAAGTGACTAAGAGGACATGAGGAAACACAACAGTCTTGCTCCCTGAAAGGCGAGGTTGGTTCACACTGTCTGCATGAAGTTGGCTTTCAGATTGGTGAAGGAACAACCCTCCTAGAAAAAGGGTATCCAAAAACCAACAGGTTAGCACTTCCCAACCAAGTCTACCAACTTTCTTTGATATACTTTTCACCAAAGTGCAAGGTTGCAAGAACAAGTTTAGGTGCCATTGCTAGGTCTGCACAGTATATTCAATGTTCTTGTCAATCTTGATGAATACTTCTATTGTGAAATTTCCTTCCCAATGCTGTATTGAAGTAGCCGATATCAACTTAAGAAATATGTTTCTGATTTTCTCTCTGCTTAGAAAATAGTTCCTGAAATCATGTTTCTCAAATATTTGATTATAGGTTTGAAAGATTAATTCACTCTTCTAGTTACCAGTTTCAAAAAAAAAATAAAAAATTAATTCACTCTTCTCCTGCTCCTTCAACTGGCCCCGAATTATTGCTTTTTGACAGTCTGACAAATAATTCCTGTTTAATGTGTTTTTATATACATTGATACCTGCTTTTTGGTTTATGATGATTTTGCCAGTTGAAAGCTGAGGTCGAGGCTCAACATGGTGGTTTAGACACAGCTTCGTGCTTTACTGACTAGGCAGGTGATTCTCCTGTCACTGTTCTTGGATATGGGTGGAAAATTTGGTCATAAACACATTAGAAAATGATTATTGAAAACAGCTCATTTTTTTTCAAGAAAGTAATAATGCTGTAGCTTGTTTGCGGGATTGCAAGTAAAATTGGGAAATGTTCATGTTCCAACTATGAGATGGATGAGATTACTAGTGCATTTTGACCAGATAAACGTTTCATTCTTAGTTGAAGTTGGGGACCTGTGCTTAATCTTCCCAATATCTTTCGTAAAGGGAAACCAAGGCATTTTGTTAGAACTTGTTACAATTGATCTGTATATTTTAGGTCTTTATAATGTTTCCTATAAATTCCCAAGCTGAAGGATGTGCTGGAATTTTGATTTTGCGCCTTCTCTAAAGGAAGAATGTATGATTGTTCATGTTTCTTTCACAAAGAGATGATCGGAAATCAATGGTCTGGTGGCCTTCTTTCCTGATCTATTCCAGCAAGAGTTCTATTGGAAAAGAACAAATAGAATTGCGACTGAATATTTTCTCAACTTCTCTCTCAAAACCCTTGATTGAAAAATTTGCCAGTTGACAACTACCTTCAATTTGCCATAAAGCACCAAATTTGAATCTCAATAAACTGAACACAGCCTTCACAATAGAACAATCAAATACCTCCTTTAGTCACTTGAGGTTTAACTCTTCTGGCTCAAAAGATCTATTTTTTGCGTTTATTAAAAGAAAAAAAGGAGATAAGGCAAACAAAATAGTCGACGACTTGACTGGGATGGAAATTTGGAGAATATAAGTCTGGCCTCTTTGATGAGAGTTTTAAGTGAAGAGATATAATATGAGATAAATGTAACATAAAAGGTTTAAGTTATAAATATAAAAAATCAAACTTTTTCGGTAGGTATTTAAGTTATATATATATGAGCATTTTTTTAACTAAAAAATAAAAAGTTAATTAACAATTAAATCATTCATGAACAAACCAAAGTAGCAACAAATGTATAATTCAACCGTTAACTTCAAATATTAATTTGCAAGAGGAGCCCAAACATATTTCTATCAATGTACATAATGTAAAGGAACCCATCTCCGTCCTTGTTTTTCTTTTGAGAAATAGTTGGAGGCACAATGTTTTTGACAAGACCATATAGTCTTTTAGTTAGCATAATAAGTGTTCCAT
This sequence comes from Solanum pinnatisectum, assembly GCA_035578085.1. NCBI lineage: Eukaryota > Viridiplantae > Streptophyta > Magnoliopsida > Solanales > Solanaceae > Solanum > Solanum pinnatisectum. Next base: position 1,064,160 of record JAWPEI010000021.1, on the reverse strand, counting down.
GGCGAGACACATCATTCCTTAACATAGTTTTAAATTTTTAAGTATATATCTTATACTTTGATTTTGTTCCTTTTTTATTTCATTCGCACCGAAAAATCGATTTGAACACACCGAACTAAATCGAATCAAACTGAACCGAATTAGTTTGGTTTGGTATACGGTGCACACTTTTCTAAAACTAAAAACTGAACTGAAGTTTGATAAAACTGAACCGAAGAACCGAATGTCCACCCCTAGCTTAAGTCATCTGCGACTCCCTAAAATTGTCCGCATAGTTCATTTTAACACCTCAACTAAGACTTGTACTTATTGAACACCTAAATTATTCAAAACATGTGTTTATTAAGCACAAAATGTTGATGTGACAAAGTAAGTGCATCTCACTACACATCAGCGCGTGAATAGGTCCCAAATTATATATTTATGAATATATATATATATTCTTTTTGTAGAATAAATTTGTACCTTTTTTTTTTTTTATGGAGTATCTGATTTGTATAAATCTCAGGTAGACATTCGTTTGTATAAAAGCGCAGTGATTGTATATGTATATCGGTTAGATAATTGTATATATGTAACTACTATGTATATGTATCAATGATTGTGTTTGTATATCTGCATAAAATTTGAATATGTATACAATTGAATCAAAATAAAATATTTGTATATCAAATCTCTCTCTCTCTCTCTCTCTCTCTCGCGCGCGCGCGCTCGTGCTTTATACAACACAAATTATATATTGTAATTTGTATAATTTGTGTTTGTATAAAGCGAGAAAGAGAGAAAGGCGAAAGAGAACTGGTAGGGGAAGATCTATACTTGTATAATTATAAGTGTATAGGAAGAAAATATATGTATTTGTATTTGTATATACAGTTTTCTCTTGCTTTATACAAACACAAACACAATTTATACATTTGTGTTTGTATAAAGTGAGAGAGGCGAGGGAGAGTGGCGAGCGAGATCAGGGAGAGTTTCGAGCGAGATTTTCTGGGGAGAGAGGCGAATGGCAAGTGTTTGCTACAGATTACAATTAAATGAAACTGTGGTTATAACATTTAATTTGAATTTAATAGTTTGCTATTTTATACAATTTTCCCATTTTTTTTTTTCCTTTTTGTTAATTAATTTTTGGATTATTAAAGGTTGGCATTTTTTAAAAAAAATTGAAAATTCATTAGATTCGGCCCATGTACCACGTGTTGTAGTTTTATTCGTTACTTTTTAAAGATAGTGTGCGTGAGTTACACAAGCAACATTTTAAAAGCTTATTATCATTTTGTGTTCAATAAGTACATATTCATTAATATTAGAGTGTCTAATAGGTACTAGCCTTAATTGAACTATTTAAATGAATTATGTGAACAATTTTAAGTGGCGTCACAACTGACTTAAGCCAACATAAAACAAAACAAAGTGACTGAATTATTATAATAAATATATAATATGTATTTTGAAGGATTTACAGCCGTATTCTAACGAACTCTTACACAATCATTCAATTACAATATATTTCTACATAGTGTAAAATTAAACACTTACTTCTCTTATTGGCACTAGTATATTTATATCATAGTTAATAGTTAATGGTGAGAGTTCAAAATATGAAGAAACAAATATATGGAGCAGTTGAAATGTGTTTAATATCTGTTATATATACTTAAAATGACTTTAATCATATATAAATAACATAATTTTTCACTAAAGGGGATTCAATGAACCGTTTAGCCCCTTCTTGATGTATTAGAATGGCTTGTCAAGACTATGTTTAAACTTTCACTTTTATGTCAAACTCTTCTATTATTTAAGACTTTCTACTTTTGTCTATTATATTGTGTTTTAAGTATGTCAAGTGGCTTGTGTAGGGCCTCTTGAGCTCTTATACTCCATGTCCAATCTAAGGTGTACTTTAGGTTGTGACACATTGATTTCACATATCAGAACACTTCATCCAATACTAAGTGCCAACGATCGTTAGTCAGTAATATAACCCAACTAAGTGAGTTGGGGTCGAATCCCACAAGGAGTGGTACGTATTTGAGAATCAATAGAAAAGCCTGAATATGTTCAAGTCAATCATAGGTAAAAACATTTACGAATAAAAGCATGATTCAAGTTTGGGGTGACACAAGTGTCAAGTAACAGGGGGTTTTGGTTTCAATTATCAACTACAGCAACAAATAACACGGAAATCTTCAAAGCTAAGGAAATATTGTCTCCAAAGTCAGTTCTAAGCTCTCTAACTTTAATACTGAACAATAATGAAAACTAGATAGAAATATGATACTAAACTAAAAATTCAAACATGTATTTATAGTCGCCAAAAATGTGCTGCGAAGGGCCATTCGACGCAATAAGTCGGGATCGCCGATCCACTCGGCGATCTGCCCTTTGGTCAGTTCCTTCGCCTTTTTGCTTTGGCCTTCAGCAACTTCAAGTTCTGTAATTTTGGGTGATATAGCATTGCATCGTAGAACCATTCGGCAACTCGCCAACTACTTCTTTTTATCACCAACTGCTCCTTTCTATCATCGACTTGATTTTATCCTTAGGCCTTCTTTTATTCGTTCTTTCAGCTGCCTTGTTCCTTTTTGCTCATTAGTGTCCATGGGTTGTTCCTCAATCCAAATACCTGAAAATCAAGGATTTACATCAGTTATTGGCACAAAATATGCATTTGAGGACACTAAATCTAATAAAATAAAGCCCTAAATGAGTCCAAATTGTGGACTCATCACACATCTTTACCGACTAAGCATTTTCCTAAGTGACTCTTGCCACACTTTTGGTAAGTGGGAATATGAGGTACATTTCCACAACTTCCTTGAGGCTTGGGTTTAGACGCCCTATATTTGTTGAACTTAGGAGTCATAGAATTAGAAGAACCTTGACTAGAAAAACTTTGCCGCAATAGAGGATAACCATGTCCATCGGACCTTGAATGAGAAAAGTCATCATCACCGGTCCTTGCTCTCTTTGACTCTCTAGACTTCTCTTTTTACATTTTCTTCTTCAATTTGTTGGGCATGCATCATCAAATGAGAGACATCCATCTCCTTAATCAAAATAGTAGTACGACACTCCTTGACTACCATTTTGGACATACCCAATACAAACTTACTCATTCTTACGCTAGAGTCGGCAACCACAATCAGATCATACTTAGCTAATTGAGTAAACTTCAAAGGATACTCATTCACCCTCATATTTCTTTGAAGAAGATTAATGAACTCAAGTACCTTTGCCTTTCTCATCTTGAGATAAAACAAGCATCAAGAAAAGCCCTTGAATTTCTCCCAATCAAGAGGACCCACATCAATAGCCTTTCATTCCTTCTATTGGTTGAACCAAACTTGAGCAATACCTTTGAGTTGATAAGCGGCCAATTTCGCCTTTTCTACCGTTTACACTCCCATAATTTCCACTGTATTATAAATCTCAACAATGAACTCTTAAGGATCCTCATCACCTTTCAATCGAAGAAACTCTAGGGGATTCATCCTAGTGAAGTCCCTCACCCTTACCACCACTATACCCACATTTGGGTTCATAGGAGAAATGGCCTCTCAATTAGATTGTGCCGTCATAGCTTGAGCCAATACTTGGAAAACAACTTAGAATTTTGCGTCAGTCGCTTTCTTGGTCAAAGGATCGGTTGGAACTTGAGAAACCTCAAGCTCGACATTCTTTCTTATGTCTGCTCTTCGAGGAGGCATATCCTAAAAAGCATTGGAAAAGATTTAGGACAAAAACCTTTATAGAGATGAACTCTATTCTATGACTTTAGAGTAGTGAAAGAAGTGCAGTTTCCTAAATGCATTGTAGCCTCTTATTCATAATGTAGCACACTTCTATAACATCCCAAAAATTTCTAAGTTGAGACTCTCTTTATGGTGAATAAGTTTTTTTCCGGGTGATTCAAAATTTTCTTAGATGTTAAGGTCGCTAAAACTTCATAGCATAAAGTTGAGTTGTTGAAATTTTCTTTCCAATTAAATTTATCTATGGGATTATTCTTTGGTCAACTTCAAACGACCATAACTTTCATTACAAAATGAGTTAGGTGGCCCATGAGCTATCAAATGGAAGATCTTTGAGTCCTCTTTCCAACACTACCAAGTTTGCTAAATTCTGAGTTTGGATGGAGGAGATATGCCTGTTTGAGTGCAGCCTGTCTAGCTAAGGTAATTCATCCATTTTAAGGAGGGGTATTTTGGTATTTTCCTTACCCCCACTGTCCCAACTCATTTTTGTTAATCTTTTAGGGGTCTAAACTGATTAGAATAAGTTTTAGTCATTCCTAAACACGCTTAGGGTTTTTGAGAGGAGTTCAAGAGGAGAAACGAAGAGCGTTCAAGATTCTTGCAAGCTTTGAGGATTTTTGCCAAGAATTTAATTCTTTTGAGGCATGTAAGTTCTCATAGTGTTGGGTTCATTCGCCCACATGCCAATGATGTGATTTTTATCCGCAATTTCGTTCTTAAGGTTGAATGATTTGAGTTCTTGAGGAGTTTCTTGAGGTTTTGTTCTTCATTCTTTGTAATGGAGTTTGTTGAGTTCTTGAGGTGAGAGTTTCAAGTTTGAGAGTTTTTCTTGAGGAAATTTGAGTAGATTTTTGTTTACTTATGTTGGGTTTACGAATCTAAGGAAGTTTGGAAGAAATCAATCGATTCTAGGTGAATTAGGATAAAAAATCAAGAAGAAAAATTTGTTAGAATGTTCTGGAAAAAGGCTAGGGCAGTGCACCCCTGTAGAGCGTGAGGGGATGGGCCCTGCGCCTGCAGTGCGCCCCAAATCAGCCTCAGGAAACTGAGGGTTGGCGTGGCGCGCCATTGCTGCGCCAGGGATACCAGACCCCTTCCGCCTCCGTTCTTCATTCCGTATTCGTTCTTTCAAAACGTACCTTTGCTCTCTTCCTGATTTTAACTATCCAAACTACATCTAATCATTGAGAAATCCTATATATCCTAATCATGATTCTTTCATTCATAATTCAACTTCAAGCTAGAGTTAAGAGTAAAGTTTGAGAAAATCCTTTTGAGTCTTTTTGAGAAGTCTTTTACAATTATTTATAATATGTTTAAAGACTTGAGTAAATAATTATGAGAATGAGAAGGGTTGTATTCATGAGTCTGTATTGTCATTTAGACCCTTGAGTCTAGTAGTTCATGTCCATAATTTCGCATGAACTCTATGAATTGAGTATTATTGAGAGAAGTAGTATCTTCGAGTTTCGAGTTCTTGAATATTGAGTTCCTAATCCTTTTGAAACTATCTATGGGATTGCTATATGTTATTTATGGAGGTCCTAGAGTTGAGTCGTTCATGCCCATAATTCTGCAGGAACCCTATGAGTCAAGCATTATTGAGATGAGTAGTATCATTAAGTCCTTGAGTTCTAGAGTTAGTGAGTTCCGAGTATTGAGTTCTATATATGGTTATTGAAACCCTTGAATTGAGTCGTTCACATCCATAATTCAGCAAAAACCCTATTTTGAGAAGTCTTTTGCAATTATTTATAATCTGTTTAAAGACTTGAGTAAATGAGTATGAGGATGAGGAGAGTTGAGACTCATGCTTTGAAAATGAATATAAGGGAACTAAGTATTTCCAAGGGTAAATGTTTTACATTTAAAAATGAGAGGAAACCTTGATTTCAAATGAGTTCATGAAGAGTTTTTGAGCATAATCTCTTTTAAGAGAACCTTTTGAGTAATAATCTCAAAGTTTGAGGATGAGGAAATGTTTTTAAACATATGAGCATTAGTTATATTATTGGGAGTAGTATTGAGCACCAATATGGGGACGATTTTAGACAACTCAAAGTCCTCATAAACCATGTATGCCAACATATGTAAAGGGTCATACTTTTTAGATGATTCCTTATTTCTTTTTAAGCATAGCTTAGTGGATCCACTTAGTTGAGGATGTCATATACTCTGGAAAGGTATAGGGAAGTTCTGGCAGCGTGGGAGAGACGCTGTATCATCACATAACTTATAGTGATGGTTGCTGGTTAGAGAATCTCCCAAATAAGAGTTATTATTGTATTCTTACATACAATTGAGTTATTATTGTATTCTTACATACAATTGAGTTATTTGTATTTTTACATACAATTGAGTTATTATCTACTGTTTTAAAAGTTTTTCATATATTACATATTTTATTGTTGCTTTATCCTTGAGTTGAGTATCTTTGAGATGAGTCGAGTATCCTTGAGTTGAGTATCTTTGAGGTGAGTCGAGTATTCTTGAGTTGAGTGAGATGAGACAAGGTAAGTATGTTCCCTTTTTATCAGTTCAAACTTATGGTTATGCATTAGAGTTCCCCTTACATGCTCGTACATTCAATGTACTGATGCCATTTGGCCTGCATCTTTCATAATGCAGATATAGGTATACAGGATCATCAACCGACATTTCTTTGAGGTCATGTGATATTCCAGTCAACTTTGCTGAGCCTTCTTATATTACGGAGGACTTCACCTTTACCCTATAGTTAGTAGTCTTGAGATGTCATGGGTCTTGTCCCGATATCCTTTTTGTAATAGTAGAGGCATCATAGATAGACAGAGTTGAGTAGTTTTCTGTATTTACTTTCTTTTGAGTATTATACATACTTTTTAAAAGTTTGCGTATTTGAGATCAATGAAATTTAATTCAGTTTTAAGCTTATGTGTGCTTGAGTTAGTCTTCCACTTGTAGTTAGCAAGGACGAGGGTTAGCTTGGAAACCAGCAATGGTTCTTGAGTGCCGGCCACGTCTAGAAAGTAGAGTCGGGTTGTGACAACTTCACACTCATCTACAAGACTCTACTAGATACGGCTTGTCAGACATCCTAGAATCTTTATACAACCTAATGCTCTAAATACCAAGTTTTTCACGACCTAAAGTACACCCTAGATGTGATATGGTGAATGGGATCCCGAGAGTCCCTAAACAAGCCACTTTACATAAGCCTGACATAATAAAGGGCAATTAAAGAGATGTAACTACTATAATTCTCAAACCCTAAGATGACACAAAAGATACCAATATGTAGTACATAAGAGAATACACAAAATACTACTAAGTTTGACACAAGCCTTTCTAACATCATAAGAGTGGTTGGGATACAACTCATAACCATGAAAAAGTTTGAAACAAAAGCTACCATAAAAGCAATAAAGAAACAAAGATATCAATGGTCTTGTCCTCGGAGCATGAATACACACCAATCCAATGATCAAGCTGAGCAAACCCGATCTAATCACGTCCAAAAGAAGAGCGTCCGACCATATATTATAAAACAATATAGGAACAAATATGCATTAATACTGTTATGCCCCGAAGCTACCCCCAAGACGCGGACACAGGACCTAGGATCACGAGTGACCCCAAGCTAACCCTAAGCTAGCATATCATAAGCATACTAAATAAACTAAGGTAAAGAAATACTGAGCGGAAGCTAAATCATGAGGTAAACTAAAATAATAGGGAATACCCATAAACTATCTGAATATATAAAACTAAGAGTTTAACATAAACTGAAAAGTCAAACTCAAATGCTAAAGCTGATTCTAATTATGTCTGAAAATAAGCCTCTAATTGACAAGAGATGCTGAGACATGTCCCTAGCTAACTCCTGCAATAATGAAACTAGGACTAAAAGTAAAGGAAACATGTTCGTCCTCAGATAATGAGGACTCACCACAGATACTGCTGAGCTGAAGTTCAGGAACTGATCTATGCGAGATCTGAAAGCTGAGAACCTGAACCTACATCACGAAAAGATGTAGCACAGAGTATGCATCAGTACTTGAAAGGTACTGAGCATACGTGTTAGAGTAAAACTGAATAATAGCATAATTAAACAAAGCATATAATTGGACAATGATATAAGATAAGCATGATGCTATATTGAAAATATTAAACATGAGCTAACTGAATACAATGACCAAGTTTATAATATTCTGAGACTGAAATCTGACTGTAACTGGTAACACGGTCAATGCAATAGAATCTGACTGAAAGAGAGCTACTAATAACCGACGTAAAACCAAATGAGCTAAATGTGGAGTCCGATGTATACGCCCCATCGAGAGGACCCAATATACCCTGCCAAAGGTATAGAGGCATGACTGGCATGATCACTAAAATGATGCCCACAGAGGGGACTTACAACCTACAAGGCATGTAGTTCTGAGACTTGAGGGTGTCTGGCCTTAGCCCACTTGGTATTAATCTTACTTCCAACTGATTATGTAAATAACACATTATGACCGGATTACTGTAATACTGTATAGCTCAAGTACTGACATGTTAACTAAAAATGCAATATTAATATACTAATAATGAAACATTTGAATCTGAGGCATGTATATCTGAAATAACTGACCTATCATGTGTAATTCATGAACTAAAATAACTACATAGCTAGGGTTCTGAATTTATGAAGGAATCTATGCAAAACAATACTAAAATCATGATAATCTGATTAAGAACATTAAAGTAACTAATTCATAATGATCTGCTGAAATTCTAGAAACCCTCGGTCTAGATAATATGAAGGGAATCAAGTATTTGACTGAATTCTAGCGACCTAATGGGTTAAAGGAGCCCACTAGTGAAATCCCACATACTTGGAAATGAATTCCATGGAGAAATCTTTCGATTCCAAGGTTGGAACTGATGGAAACTTGCTGCATTCTTGGACTAGGGTTTTGTAGACTCTTTCTCCTTCTACATTCTAAGTTTTCTATGGTTTTGGTAAATGATTGGTTAGGGTAAGTTCTAACTTAGTTTCTAGGATAAAACTGACCAAAACCATGTAGTTTAAGGGTTAAACGACGTAGTTTAGGGGTCCAACGCATAGGGAAAAGACAAAAAGATGTCTGACTTAAAAGCTGTCGGGGTCACCGACGGACCGTGGATGGACCGACGGTCCATTTTGGTCGATTGTCATTCGATATTGGGAGTAGAAATCTAGGGGTCTAACCTACGGCCCTGGAACATGGACCATGGTTTGACCTATGATCTGTAGGTCCTCGTGTAGGCTGACCCTTAGCTGATTTTCTGGGGGGTTCTAGGACTGAAAGCTGGGGTCCGAACTATACCTTGGACCACGGATCATGGTCTGATCTACGGTCTGTAGGTCCTGGCGTGGGTATGGACTTAGAATAATTTTTCTGGGCATTTCTGGGAGGGGCACCAGGTGGTGAACCACAAACTACTAGGATGGACCGTGGGTCACCCTACTGTTCATGGGTGGTGCCTGTCAGTGGCACCTGTAGCTTCTCAAATCTGCAATCTGGTCTTTCTAGGATATAGGGTGTTACATTTTTTCCCCCTTGGGAACATTCATGCTCGAATGAAGACTAAACTAGTTAAAATGGAGGGAAAGGGCTGCAAACCCAACCACTAATTACTAGAAATTGATTTCTGACTGAACTGAGTTCAAAGAACATGCAAATATGCTGAAAATGCAAGTACATACTGAAGGAACATGATACTAAGACTGAATTTATGCATGAATGACTGAAAAACTAAAGAAGAACTATTACCTCAAGCTGGAGTGGAATCGAAAGGAAATAGATGAGGATACTTCCCCCTTTCTTCGAGTGCACCACCCGGTTCACTGGGCTGTTGGCTTACCAAGCACTTGCCTGCTGCTCCCGCCGCCCGCTTGGCTAGAAGTCCTTTTACTTTAGTTTGGACCATGGCGGCCAGTGCTCCTAAGATCATAGAAGCAATGCTACAGAAAAAGAAGATTTGTTGCAATGTAGCTCCATAAGAACCATAAATAGAAACATGTGAAATATTAGCAGAGGGCCTTCATGGCAGCTTCTGCTTCCCAAGTAGCTCCCTCTATTGACTGACTCTTCCACAAAACCTTAACTGAAGCGACTTCTTTGTTTCTCAACCTTCAAACCTGACAATCAAGAATCTCAACTGGCACATCCTCATAAGAGAGACTATCTTTCATAGCCACACACTTTAATGGCACTATGGATGCTGGATCACCCACACACTTCTTCAATAGCGAAATGTGAAAGATCGTATACACTGCTGCTAATTCTATTGGCAACTCTAACTCATAAAGCCACTTTACCAATCCTCCTCAGGATCATATAAGGGCCTACATATCTAGGCCTGAGCTTTCCTTTCTTGCCAAATATCATCACCCCCTTCATAGGTGACACTTTCAGAAAAACCCAGTCATCAATTTGGAATTCTAAGTCCCTTCTCCTCATATCTGTGTAGGACTTCTGGCGACTCAGGGCTATCTTAAGTCTATCTCTAATGAGTTGCACTTTCTCCATAGAATCATGAACTAAATCTGGCCCTATCAAGGCTGCTCTACCTGCTTCAAACTAACCAACTGGAGATCTACATCTATGATCATACAATGCCTCATAACGGGCAATCTGAATGCTGGAATGATAGCTATTATTGTAGGCGAACTCTATAAGAGGAAGGTTATCATCCCAACTACCCTTGAAGTCAATCACACAAGCTCTCAATATGTCCTCTAAGGTAGGAATGGTAGGCTCTGCCTGACCATCTGTGTATGGATGAAATGTTGTGCTAAGATTAACATGAGTATCAAGATCTCTCTAAAATGAATTTCAAAAATGAAAGGTAACCTAAGGACCTCTATCTGAAATGATAGACAAAGGAACCCCACGCAACTTGACTATCTCATTAATGTAAAGTCGGGCGTAGTCCTCCGTCGAATCTATAGTCTTGACTGCTAAAAACTGAGCAGACTTAGTCACTCTGTCAACAATCACCCAAATGGAGTCATGCTGTCTGTGAGTACAAGGTAATGTTGTAATGAAGTCTATGTTAATCACTTCCCACTTCCAAGTAGGAATGTTGATCTCTTGAGTCATACCCCCTGGTTTCTGATGTTCTACTTTCAGTTGCTGACAATTAGGGCACTTAGCCACAAAATTTATTATATCCCTCTTCATGCCATTCTACCAAAAGATTTCCCGCAGATCACGGTACATCTTAGTGGCGCATGGATGAATAGAATACCTGGAGTTATGGGCTTCTCCAAGAATATGCTCTCTCAACTCACCCACATTAGAAACATATAATCGACCTTGATAGTGAAGCACACTATCTCCCATTTGGGAAAAAACCTCAACTCTCTATTAGTGGATTGCACCCTTTAGTTGAAGCAATATCGGATCACTATCTTGCTTTTCCTTAACCTCTACTACTAATGAAGATTCTGACCCATTTTGAACTTTTACACCTCCATCTGATATGCTCAAAGGCGAACTCCTAAGCGAGCAAGCCTGTGAATATCCTTCGCTAGTTCCTTTCTTTCTTCCTCCACATGTGCTACACTACTCGTAGATAGTCTGCTAAGAGCATCTGCTACTACGTTGGCCTTACCAAAATGGTAATGCACACTCATATCATAATCCTTGAGGAACTCAAGCCATCTCCTCTAGCGATGATTTAACTCTTTCTGGATGAACACATATTATAGGCTTTTATGGTCTGTGAACACATCTTCGTGAACACCATACAAGTAATGTCTCCAAATATTAAGTGCAAAGACCACTGCTACAAGCTCAAGGTCATGAGTCGGATAATTCTTCTCATGCACCTTAAGTTGTCTAGAAGCATAAGCTATAAACTTATCTCGCTGCATTAACACACAACCTAGGCCGACTCTGGATGCATCACAATAGATCACATAACCGGCTGAACCCTCTGGTAGTGTGAAAACGGGAGTTGTAGTCAACCTACTTTTCAGTTCTGCAAAACTTTTCTCACAATCATCTGAACCACTGAAATTTGACCTTTTTCTAAGTCAACTTAGTCAATGGAGAGGCTATGGATGAAAATCCTTCCACAAACCTTCTATAATAACCCGCTATACCCAAGAAACTTCTGATATCTATAGGAAGGTAGGTTTGGGCCATTGTTTCACAACTTCTATTTTTTGGGAATCCACTCGGATTCCTTCACTAGACACAATATGACCAAGGAAAGCAATATATTGCAACCAAAACTCACATTTTGCTAAACTTTGCGAATAACTGGCGATCTTTGAGAGTCTGCAGAACAACCCTCAAATGAGTCGCATCTTCTTTCTCATTCCTAGAGTAAATGAGGATATCATCAATAAAGACGATAACGAACAAGTCCAGCTACTGCTTGAACACTTTGTTCATCAAGTCCATGAAACCTGCAGGAGCATTGGTTAGTCCAAATGACATAACTACAAATTCATAATGACCATACAGAGTTCTAAAGGCTATTTTCAGGATGTCACTATCTCTGACTCTGAGCTGATGATAACCAAATCTGAGGTCTATTTTAGAGAAATGACTAGAACCCTGAAGTTGGTCAAACAAGTCATCAATCATGGGGATAGGGTACTTATTCTTAATTTTGACTTTGTTCAACTTCCTATAGTCAATGCACATTTTGAGAGAACCATCTTTCTTTTTCACAAACAACACTGGCGCACCTCATGGGGAAATACTACATCTGGTGAAGCCTTTATCTAGAAGGTATTTTAACTACTCTTTCAATTCCTTAAGCTCAGTTGGTGCCATTTTGTAAGGAGGAATAGAAATAGACTAGGTATTTGGAAGAAGATCAATTTCAAAGTTGATTTCCCTTTCGGGAGGAACTCCGGGAAGATCTTCTGGAAATACTTCTGGGAACTCATTTACTACTGGAACTGACTCAAGGGTTGGGGTTTTGGAGCTTGAATCATTAACCCAAACTAGATGATAGATATACCCCTTTGAAATCATCTTTCTGGCCTTAAAGTAAGAAATGAATCGACCCATAGGCGCTAAGCTACTACCCTTCCATTCTAAGATTAGTTCGTCTAGAAACTGAAAACAAACGATCCTAGTTCTACAATCGACTAAGGCATAATAGGAATGTAACCAATCCATGCCTAGAATGGTATCGAAGCCTACCATTTCTAACTCTACAAGGTCTGCTGAGGTGACTTTCTGAGAGACTGTGATAGGGCAATTTTTGTATACCCGTCTAGCTATAACTGGGTCACCGACTGGAGTATAAACTGAGAAGGGTTCTGAGAGAGTTTTTGGACTAACATCAAAATTGACTGCTATATAAGGAGTTACAAAGGAAAGAGTATCCCCTAGATCTAACAAAGCATAAACATCTAAGTTAAACACTCGTAAAGTACTAGTGACCACATAAGGAGAATCTTCCTGATCCTGGCGAGCCTGAAGAGCATACAACCTGTTTTGGTGTTATCCGCCACCTGTACAGATAAGTTACCCTACTGAGTCGGGTGACCTGTTGGTGCTACTGAAGTCGTGGAGTGAGCTCTATTATTACTACCTTATTTCCCCTGTTTAGAAGAAGGACAATCTCTCAACCGGTGACCAGACTGACCACACCCAAAACATCCTTCATTTCGGCACACGCCCAGATAATTCTTACCATACTTATGACAAGTTAGGTAGGTTCTGGTGCCTGAAACACTCCCCTGAGACTTAGATCATGATGCCCTACCTTTCTGATCTTGCCGAAACCTAGAAGATGGAACACTAGATGATGGAGGTGCTGGAGCAGTAGATTTATGTTGAGACTGAGAATGATTTCCACCACCCAATTTTTGCTGAGAATACTCATAGTTCCCAGTCCTAGCCTTCTTGTTCTCCTTAGCCTGTTCCCTAAGCTTATCTCCCTCAACTTGCTGAGCATGAGTCATGATCCTAGAGTTGTTCATATTATCCAGCAATATAGCATTTTTGCACTCTGTTTTCACTAAGTCTGACACTCCATACATAAACTTATTTATTTGAGCCCTGGAATCGGCAACCATGTCAGGAGCATACCTGGAGAGTTGGGTGAAATTGAGTCCATACTCTTGTACTATCATGTTACCTTGCTTCGAATTCATGAACTTCTGAGTTCTAGCCTCCCTCAACTTTCTTAGGAAAAGCCTGTCTAGAAAAGTCTCACTAAAACACTCCCAAGTGATAGGAGTCGCATCTATACCCCTGTTTTACTTCCATTAAATAAACCAAATGTGAGCCACATCCTTAAGCTGGTAAGATTCCAACTCAACCCTGTCATTACCAGTCATTTGCATCACTCCAAAGATTTTCTTAACCTCATCAATGAAGTTTTGGGGGTCTTCTCCAACTTGCGACCCTAAAAACTCAGGCGGGTTCATCCTAACGAAGTCACGAACTCTAGATGCAGCTAACCCAATATTAGCATTCACATGAACTGGGACCAGTTAGTTGTTCTGGGTAGTCACACTCTAAGCCAATAGTTAGATTGCGTTCCAAAACTCTGCATTCGAAACTTCCTGATATGGGACTGGAGGAGCTGCGTTAGCATTCTTGGCATTCACATTCCTGGCATTAGCTCTATGAGGAGGCATGATCTGAAATGCATAACGTCGACTTAGAAATAAGGAATTACATCATACCTTACGCATATGCATGATAAGAGTAACAAGAAAGTGAAGTTTTCCTAAAACACTTCGTAGCCTCCCTCTCATTAGATGTGGTGCACTACACACCCATGAAAATGACTCTACTTAGTATGGCTTTTCAGGCATCCTAGGACTCTTAAACTTAGTGCTATGATACCAAGTTTGTCACACCCCGAAGCTACCCCTAGGACGCGGACACAGGACCTAGGATCACGAGTGACCCTAAGCTAACCCTAAGCTGGCATATCATAAGCATACTAAATAAACTGAAGTAAAGAAATATTGAGCGGAAGATAAATCATGAGGTAAACTAAAATAATGGGGAATACCCATAAACTATATGAATATATAAAACTGAGAGTTTAACAACAATTGAAAAGTCAAACTGAAATGCAAAAGTTGATTCTAACTATGTCTGAAAATAAGCCTCTAACTGACTAGAGATGCTGAGACATGTCCCAGCTAACTCTAGCAAAACTAAAACTAGGAATAAAAGCAAAGGAAACATGTATGTCATCCTCGGAGAATAAGGACTCACCAATGATGCTGCTGAGCTAAAGATCGGGAATCAATCTATGCGTGATCTAGAAGCTGAGAACCTAAATCTACATCACGAGAAGATGTAGTGCAGAGTATGCGTCAGTACTTGAAAGGTACTAGGCATGTAGGATAGAATAAAGCTGAATAATAACATAATTGAACAAAGCATATAACTGGCAATGATATAAGATAAGCATGATGCTATATCGAAAATGTTGAACATGTGCTAACTGAATGCAATGATCAAGTTTATAACATATTGAGACTAAAATCTAACTGTAACTAGTAACATGGTCAATGCAATAGAATTTGACTGAACGGGAGCTACTAATAACCGACATAAAGCCACATGAGCTAAATGTGGAGTACGATGTATAGGCTCCATCGAGAGGACCCAATATACCCTGCTAAAGGTATAGAGGATGACTGGCGTGATCACTAAAATGATGCCCACAAAGGGGACTTACAACCTACGGGGCACGTAGTTCTGGGACTTGAGGGTGACTAACCCTAGTCCACTTAGTATTAAGCTTAATCCCAACTGATTATGTAAATAACACATTATGACTGGATTTGTATAATACTGGATAGCTTAAAATACTGACATGCTAACTGAAAATGCAATATTAATATACTGATAATGAAATATTCAAATTTGAGGCATGTATATCTGAAATAACTGACCTAGCATGCGTAATTCATGAACTGAAAGAACTACATAGCTAGGGTTCTGAATTTATGAAGGAATCTATGCAAAACAGTACTAAAATCATGATAATTTGATTATGAACATTAAAGTAACTAATTCATAATGATTTGCTGAAATTCTAGAAACCTAGGTCTTGTAATATAAAGGGAATCAAGAATCTGATTTAATTCTAGCGACCTACTGGGTGAAAGGAACCCCCTAGTGAAATTCCACATACTCGGTGATGAATTCCACGAAGAAATCTTTTGATTTCAAGGCTGGAACTGATGGAAACTCGTTGCGTTCTTGGACTAGGGCTTGGTCGACTCTTTCTCCTTTTACGTTCTAAGTTTTCTAAGTTTTTGGTGAATGATTGATTAGGGTAAGTTCTAACTTAGTTTTTAGGGTAAAACTGACCAAAACCATGTAGTTTAGGGGTTAAACGACGTAGTTTAGGGGTCCAACGCATAAGGAAAAGACCAAAAGACCCCTGACTTAAAAGCTATCGGGGTCACCGATGAACCAAGCTGACGGACCATGGATGGACCGATGGTCTGTTCTGATCTGCCATCGTTTGATACTGGGAGATGAAATCTTGGGGTATAAGCTATGGCCCTGGACCACAGACCATGGTTTGACCTACGATCCGCAGGTTGTGGCATAGGTTGACCCTTAGCTGATTTTCTGGGGGGTTCTGGGACTGAAAGCTGGGCTCTGACCTACGCCTTGGACCCTGAACCATGGTCTGACCTACGATCCGTAGGTCCTAGCGTGGTTCTGGACTTAGAATATTTTTTTTGGGCTTTTCTGGGATGTGCTCCAGGTGATGAACCACGGACCACCAGGAGGATCGTGGGTTACCCTACGGTTCATGGGTGGTGCCCGTCGGTGGCACATGTAGCTTCTAAAATTTGCAATCTGGTCTGTCTAGGATACGGGGTGTTACAAATACATTGAATGTACTAAGTATGGGGAAATGTACAAAACATAAGCATAGGCATAAAAATACGAGGAATATTAAGCATTATATGCATGACCAAGTAAAATGTAGTAAGAGATTTTAAAAGAAACCATGAATCATAAGCAAGGTCAATGCATACTTAAAACATAAGGAAAGCTTTCATAAAATCCTTGAAGAAATAATAGTTCATTTATGGGATATTTACTGTTAACCAAAAATTAGATCATGTGAGTTATAATATGGAATGCGCCATGACCCTCATTTTGAAAAGGGGAAACTACTTGCCAAGGTATAATTCTGTCACATTCATTATTTGCTAATGTGGATCCACTAGTTGAGGTCATTAAGACAATCCTAAGGGGGCACATGGTTTGGGACAAGGGAATTGCTTGTCATGACCCAAGGTAGACCCTAGGTGTAACATGGTGTATAAGACCCCGAGATTCCCCATACAAGCCACTTAGCATTCATCATATAAGATATTAGAATATAAAAGATTTAAAAGACAATCAAGTTTTATAGAGAAAAGTGGAAGTCTAAACATTGTCTCAAAGCCATCTAGTACCTAAGAAATGATTAGGACGTAGCCCATACATCAAGTTCCAAAACTGAAAGTAAAGACAAAAGGGAAACCAAGCTCGGTCCTCGAAACATGAGGAATCACCAATCTTCAAGCTTCTCTATGGGATCCCTAGCCACAGAAGTGCGAATCTATAAGGTCAGACCCTACATTTGGGGAAAGTTAGGCAAGAGTAAGCGTTAGTACAAACATGTACCAAGTATGATAACAATGCATAAAACATTTGAAAACATGCTTAAAAAGGGGATACCTCTCAATATCCTCTCGGTGCTAAGCATAAATCCCACATAATAGTCATTTTTCTGAACTTAACCTTATTATCCATGGAAAGGCACATCATATTGCCAATCCAAGCTAAATCATATGTCATCCATGGAAAGGTACAATTAAGTAATCAATCCAAGCTACGTTTCAGTAGAATAGCTCCTTAACTTTGATTCATTTTAGGTGAGAAGACCTTTCAACCTTAGAATCCTTTATGTGATAAAACCTTTCACATCCATGCATGAGGTAGGTATGTGAGCTATCCTTTCACAACAATTAGCCACAACAACAACATATATGCTTTTACTTTCAAAGCTGTTTACATCATATCTCATCAATTCTATAAGAACATGCGTATTTGCATAATTCATCTTTCATAGTTCAAAACCCACTTTCAATCATCACTATTTATAAAACATGGGTTAAACATGTGTTCATGGGGATTCATCTTAAAATCATGAAATAGTATTAATTCATGCATAAAAGGTCATAAATCAATCAAATAAATCAACATTGAAAGGAACCTATGGCATAGAAGAAAAACCCTAACTCAATTGGGGATTTCTAACTTTGTAAATTGGAAATTTAGGAACTCCATGGAGGAAAGGGCTCCATGGATGAAAACTATCATACCTCAATGCCAAGAGCTTGCCTTCACTGGTGGAATTGGAGGCTTGACTTGAAATCCTAGGTTACCTCATTCTTCTTCAAGCATTCTGGAGAGAGAAATATTTTGGAGAGGAAGACCTTTTCTTCTTTTAATAATTTGAGAGAATGATTTCAATAAGGGAAATTTGGGGGTTAAAAACACTTATATAGGGCTTTAGATAAAGGGTGAAATGACATAGTATTAGACTAGAATAATTAGGAAAAGACCAAAAATCCCCTAAGAAATTAACTGCCGACATCCATTAACTGCCAGATCAATGGTCCGTTGGTCAGACCACGGACCATTCTGGCTATGTGTCATTTGGGGTCAGAGACTATATTTCTAGAGGGTCCCAACCACGGGCCCACCTACGGCCCGCGGGTCCATCGATAGGCCGTGGACCTCAGCCATAGGTCCTAACTTTTTACCTCAAAATCCTTCTAAGTCTGGGAGTCTCCTACGAAACCTATCTACGGCTTGTGCATTGAATGATAGACCATTCTGGTGAACCATTGAAAAAATATTGTAGATTGACATTGTTTGAAAAATTCTAACTTGTCGACCACGCCACCATCAATGGGCCATCGTCCTACCTACATGCTATGGGTGGTGTCGTGTGTGCTGACACCAGGTGTGTGAAAAACTAAAATTTTCTCCCTTTTTGAATTTGAGATGTTACAATATCTCCCCCTTGGAAACATTAGCCCTCGAATGGGGTTCAAGACATCATAAGAAAGGTAGAAACATAATCTAACAGCCCAACATGCATGAAATTACATAAATGCACATATCTGAGGAGGAAACATCAACTCCAAGCTAAAATATGTTCGGAACATCATATCATGAAGTCTATTTGCAACTCATACTCAAATGCACATAAACATGTAGGAATCAATCAAGTAAACTCATTTTCTCAAAACATAAGCTTTTCATGTATCATGCATAAACAAGTAGACCTGGACGTCAAATATCCAACACACTTTTTCAACAAAGAGACATGGAATATCGAATGTATCAATGCTAAATCACTAGCTAATTCTAATTCATAATCAACCTTGCCAATTCACCTCAAAATCTAATATAGGCCCACATAACGGGGACTAAGCTTCCATTTCTTCCCAAATCACATTACACCCTTCATGGGTGAAATTTTCAAGTAGACCCAATCATCTACCTCAAACTCAAGATCTCTTCTCCTCACATCGACATAGGACTTTTGTTGACTTTGAGCTATTTTCAACCTTTCTATAATAAGCCAAACTTTCTCCATAGCCTCATGTACCAATTCGGGACATACTAGGGCAACTTAACCCATCTCAAACCGACCTATTAGAGATCTACACCTCCTACCATATAGGGCCTCAAATGGAGCCATACCAACACTTGAATGATAGCTATTGTTATAGGCAAACTCAAAAAAAGGCAAGTGATCATCCTAATTACCCTTGAAATCAATTGCGCATGACGTCAACATATCTTCTAAAGTTTGGATAGTACGTTCTGCTTGCCCAATGGGTTGTGGATGAAAGGTCATACTAAGCTTAAAACGAGTACTAAGACCCTTTTGGAAAGATCTACAAAACTTAGAGGTGAATTGGGTACCATGATAGGAGATAATGGATAAGGGCACTCCATGCCTCACTATTTCCTTCAAATACAACTTAGCATAGTTCTCCACCGAATAAGAAACCTTGACAGAAATGAAATGAGTCGATTTCATCGTTCAATCTATAATAACCCAAATCGAGTCATGTTGTCATCGCCGTGTACGTGGTAAACCAACAATGAAGTCCATATTCAAATCTTCCCATTTCCAAGTACGAATACTAATGTCTTGGGATAAACCTCCTGCCTTTTGATGCTCAACTTTCACTTGTTGACAATTTGGACACTTAGCCACGAATTTCGCAATATCCTTCTCCATCCCATTACACCAATAGATCTCCCACAAGTCACGGTACATCTTGGTGGCTCCCAGGTGAATGGAATATTAGGAATTATGAGCTTATGCTAAGATATGCTCTCTCAAGCCATCAACATTAGGAACATACAAATGACCTCCATACCTTAGTACTCCATCTTAACCTTGGGAGAAAGCCTCTACAGACTTTTTAAGAACCGCTTCCTTCAATTCAGTCAAAGTTGGATCAAGGCCTTGCTGGGCCTTCACATCTACCACAAGAGATGATTTTGAACCACTGTGAATCATAACACTAACTTTAGAAGAGTGAAGTAGCTGAACACCGCCAATCTATGAACATCTCAAACTAACTCTTTCTTATTATCCTCAATATGAGCAACAATGTTCATCGATAATCGACTAAGACCATCCTCCACCACATTCGGCTTACTGGGGTGATAGAGAATACTCATGTCTTAATCCTTTAGTAACTCAAGCCACATCCTTTGGTGAAGATTTAAATCTTTCTGGTTAAACACATATAGCAAACTCTTGTGGTGTATAAAGACATCCATATGTACACCATACAAATAATGCCTCTAAATCTTTAAGGCAAAAACAACCATCGCTAGTTCAAGGTCATGGGTAGGATAATTATTCTCATGAATCTTAAGTTGCCTTGAAGCTTATGCAATGACTTTCCCATTTTGCATAAGTACACATCCTAGCCCAATTCTTGAGGCATCACAATAAAAAACAAAATCATCGTTCCCTTCCTATAAAGTCAACACCGGAGCGGAAGTAAGTCTATCTTTCAATTTTTGAGAACTCTTTTCACACGCTTTGAACTGTATGAATTTAACCTTCTTTTGAGTCAATGCTGTCAATGGAGAAGCAATCGAAGAAAACCCTTCAACAAACCTTCTATAGTAACCGGCTAAACCCAAGAAACTTCTAATATCCAAAGGGGTTAGAGGTCTAGGCAAACTCTTGACCGCATTCGTCTTCTTGGGATCTACCTAAATACCCTTACCGAAAACAATATGACCAAAAAAAGTCACAGACCTTAACCAAAACTCACATTTACTAAACTTTGCAAAGATTTGTTAGTCTTTAAAGACTTGCACCACAATCCTCTAATGATTGGTATGCTCACATTCACTCCTTGAATAGATCAATATATCATCAATGAATACAATCACTAACATATCAAGGTATTGTCTAAACACTTTATTCATCAAATCCATAAATGCCGCTCGAGCATTATTCAAAGCAAACAATATCACCATAAACTCATATTGACCATACCGAGTTTGGAAAGCCGTCTTTGTAATATCATCTTCCTTCACCCTCAATTGGTGATAACGTTATCGAAGGTAATTCTTTTAGAAGTAACTTACCCCTTGAAGTTGGTCAAAAAAATCATCTATTCTTGGGAGGGGATATTTATTCTTAAGGGTAACCTTATTCAATTGCCGGTAGTCAATACACATACGAAGTGAATCATCTTTCTTTCTAACAAACAAAACTGGAGCACCCCATGAAAAGATACTCGATCGGATAAAACCCTTATCCAAAAAATCTTTCAATTGCTCCTTTAATTCCTTAAGTTCTACCAGAGCCATACGATAAAGAGGAATAGACATAGGTTGCGTATCCGGGAGAAGGTCAATACCAAAGTCTATTTCCCTCCTAGGAGAAATACCAAGTAGATCATCTGGAAACACTTCCAGAAACTCATTTACGAAGGGACCGACTCATGAGTAGGGGTCTTAGAATTTATATCCCTCACCCTAACTAGATGGTAAATGCAACCTTTGGAATCATCTTTCTAGCTTTAAGACAAGAGACAAATTGACCCTTAGGCATAGAATTTCCCCCTTTCCACTCTAGGATGGGTTCATTTTGAAACTGAAACTTGACTACACGGATTTTACAATCAATAGAAGCATAATATGCATGCATCCAATCCATACCAAGGATAAAATCAAAATTTAGCATATCAAGCTCTACAAGGTCAACATGAGTGACTCTATGGGATACTTTCTATAGACCCTCTTAGCCACAACAGAATCACCAACAAGAGTGGAGACTGAAAAACGATCTAACAACACATCCAAAAGAATATCAAACCCCATAGCCACATGTGGCGTCACAAAAGACAAAGTAGCATCGAGGTCAAGTAAAGCATAAAAATCAAGTTGGAAGACTTTCAACATAACAATAACCACATCGGGAGAACCCTCTTGTTCACCACGAGTCTGAAGTGCATAGAATCGGTTTTGCTTTACGGCACTTGAACCCGAACCAATAGACGGAGCTTGTTTACCTTCTCTCCATTTAGCTGCAAGCATTGGGCAATCCTTCATTTTATGACCACTCTTTCCACAACCAAAACAAATGTAGGAAAAAGTATGAATTAGTACTTGGAATGCACTAACTATGAAGTACTATGTATAAACATAGGCATGATAACATAAATGACTTAAAACGACTAGGTATGATCATAATGAACATTTAAAAGCTCTTAAAGAAGAAAATACATGGAAATCATAACATATGGTTAAAACATTGAAGTAAGAGACATAAGAAAAGCTTTGAGGAAACAATCATTTTGTGAGATCTTAACTTTAACCTACAATAAGACCATGAGAGCTATATCATGGAATCTAGTATATCCCTCGTACCGAAAGAAGGGGAAACTGCTTGCCAAGGTAGAATCCATAAATATCATCATTTTTGAAAGTGGATCCACTAGCTAGGTCACTTAAGATATCCTAAGGGGGAACGTAATTTGGGATTAGAGATTGCTACTAGAGACTACCCTATTTGAGCCTCCACCTCAAAGCCCTCTTAGTGCTAAGTCTAAATCTCGATAAAAGTCAAATATCAATTTTACATAGGGAAAGGAAATGATCAATATCAATATATACTTTTAAGATCAAAACATATAATAGCTCCTTAAACATAATACAACACGGATGAGAAATCCTTTCACCAATGTGAACTAATTTTTGAGAAATACCTTCCACAATCATGATCATCATAGTAAGTAAATTTTTTTCATAATAGCATTGATACTTTTCTTCCAAAGCATCCCCAAACCATTTATAATAACTACATAAGAACATGAATATCTTCATAATTCATAGTTTTATGGGTTCATCATAGGATCATAGTTGAAAAACATAATTTAGGCATGCATAAATATAATTTCAACTAAATATCATATATTATCATCAATTCATGCATGAGAAGAATTAATTAATCATAATCGATAACAATTAGATGAACACATTCATTGAATTGAGACCCTTAATTAATCAATTGAAATATTGAATTGGGAACTTGAAACCTTTGGGAACCACGTGGAGGAAAGGCCTCCATGGGTGAATACACACATACCTTGATTCTATACGCCCAAAAATATTGAGGGATTAGAGACTTGGATGAAACCCTAACTCGTCTTCTTCTTCCTTAGCATTGAGAGAATTTGGAGAGTGAATTTGGTCAAGTTTAGGGAATTTAGGAGAATGAGTTGAAAATGGGTAATTTGGGGCTTAAAACCATTATATATGGCTTAGGGTAAATGACATGGTTTTGATTCAAAACAATTAGGAAAAGGACCCAAAATCTCTTGAAAATATCTAATGACTTCGACCTACGGTTTGGACCTATGGACCGTACTGGTCAATCGTAGACCAAGTACTGGGACCATGATTTCACTTATCTTTTGATGGAATATTTCTACTGTTCATGGGTCTTTCTACGGTCCTTAGAAACCAACCGTATAAACAAACTTTGACCCTTATGATATCACTAAGTATGGGATCCACCTACGAGACCTATCAACGACTCGTACATGGATTGACTAGTTCTCCTGGTGAACCACAAAAAATAGATACTGGGACTCTATTTTTAGAAAATTATTTTCCCCTTTCTATGGTCTATAGATGGGACCGTGGAGCTAGCGTGCAGCCAAAAAGTCATTTTCTTTTTCTAAAATCCAATGTGTTACAGACAAGTGAAGGTAGTCTTCTCTTTATCTTCAAGTACAATCCCAATCCAATTATATCCAGAATATCCATCCAAAAAGTAATAGTACTCATGCCTTTCCAACAATTCAAACATTTGATCAATGAATGGGACAAGGTAGTGATCTTTCCTCGTGGCATCATTCAGCTTCCCGTAATCCGAGAAAATTCTCCACCTAGTAACAGTGCTCGTGGGAATTAACTCATTCTTTTTGTTCTTTACCACAGCCATACCTCTTTTCTTGGGTACACATTGTACATGACTTAGCCATTTACTATTGGAAATAAGGTATACGCTTCCATCATCGAATCACTAGATCACCTCTTTTCACTTCTTTTCTTACCACATTTTTCATCAATGGGTTTAGTCGGCATTGATCTTCTGCACTCATATTGTGGACTTTATCCATATATATTTTGTGAATACATAAAACCAGGATAATCCAATGAATATTAGATATTTTCCACCCGATTGCTTTCTTTCTTTGCTTCAAAATCTTCAATATTGCATCAACATATGCTTCAAACAACTCCGCATAAAGTATCACTGGTAAAGTTTTATTGTCACCCAAATTTGCATATTTAAGGTGTGTCAGAAGAGATTTTAGCCCTTACTTGGGTGCTTCATCAATTGGAGGTTTGGGTGGAGGTCCGAAATCTCGATCTAATGGCTCTACCTCGCCTCTTTGGGTCCCCATGAGTGCCACATCAAGACAAGTAGGAAACTTTTGTGCTTTTGCATCCCCAAAAATGTCATGAAATACCAGTACTCTTTCCAATGGATCTTTGGACGCAATATAATGGGATTCTGTAACTAGATCAACAACAGTAATAGAGGAAAACTCCTTGTAAACACCTGGCAATCTTGAAGCGCGATAGACATCAAAGACATCTACCTTGTCATGAGTTCTCATGTTTAACTACCTTACTTCTACATCAATCAATGCTCACCCAGTGGTTAAGAAAGGTCATCTCAATATGAATGGTACTTCAGGATCAGGCGGAAAGTTTAGGACCATAAAGTCCACAGGAAAAATCAGCAAACCTACTTATATCAACACATCTTCCACTAGCCCTTTTGGCCTAGCAAAAAATGTATCTGCAAGCTATAGGATGATAGTTGTTGGATTTGGACTACCCAATCCCCACTTTTATACAAAGATGGAGTCACAAGTTTATAGTTGCACCTAGATAATATAACCTGCGGGCATAGAAACATTTCCCAATTGTAATTTGCACCGTGAAACTACTCGGATCTTTCATATTGGTGGGATGCCTATACTTGATTCTAGAAATGTACTCTTCAATAAGTGCTACCATTTTACTCAGTTGGCATCCTTTTGTTTGCCACTATCTCCTTCATATACTTGGTATATTTAGGGATTCCATGCTAAGTATTTACCAAAGGTTGATTAATGTGAAATTTTTAAGAAGAGAGATAATTTTACTGAAGAACTTATCTTCACTCTGGTTCTTGATTGTTTTCGGGAAAGGAGGACCAACATCTCTTTGTTTCTTTTCTCCACTCACTACTTCAGTATTTCTTTTCTTTGGAGCTAGATCTTCTAACTGTAACCCAATTCTCGTTCTCACATCATTCACTTGTTTTGAGTTTGGATCAGTGTCACCCAGAAGATCCCTTCTGGATGTAAGTTAATTGCACCAGAGTGTTTCTTAGCGTGCTTCTCTGTAGCTTGATTAACCATGGAGTTATTATGGAAACTCTCTTCTATCTTACCTATCCTCTCCATCATCTTATTATAATGGTCGTCAATGATCATGCATCCTAGTTGGGAATTTTGTTTAGTCCCTTGACCCTGTTGTTGGTACTATTGCCCATTACTTAGAGGGCGATATGATTCTAGTTTGTTTCCTGATTACCTCCCCATGAGAAATTAAGGTGATTCCTCAAACTTTGGTTGTAGATGTTACCATAATTCTTCCCTCCTCCATTTTGTTGTGCATTCCCAACATATTTTACTGAGTTGAGGTTTGAACCACAATACTCAGTCATGTGCTCACCACTACCACAAACACACCACCCTTGAGGTATCTGTGCCATATTTACTTGAGCATGCTGTTTCCAAAGTGATAGTTTATTGACTTGAGTGGTCATCTAATTTTACAGAGTAGCTGCTTGTGCTCCTATTATAGTTATACCATCTATCTCTAGCACTACAACAGTCTTTTGCACCACGGTTCTCAACATGTCTCCATTCTATTTCGGGTCGCCTTTTGAGATTTTGTTTAGGAGTTCAAAAAGCTTATCATAGGTCTTTTGTAGAGCTTGTCCTCCTGTAGAAGAATTTAGAAGTACCTTCACATTAGGCTCGAGACCCTCTATGAATTTGTCAGCTAGCACCTCATTTGCCTGATAGTGATGAGGAGAAGCAATCAACAATTGTTTAAATCGGTCTCATGCTTGGTAGATGTTCTCTGCACCTCTATACTTAAAATTCAAAATTTCACTCCTTAACTTTGCAGTCTTTCCCGATGGAAAGAATCTAATTACGAATTTGCTTGCCAAATTATCCGAATAAGTGATTGAACTGGCTGGTTCAGATGCTAACCACCACGTTTCTTCTCCATATAGAGAGGATTGAAATAAATTCAATGTCACATAGTTAGATGAGATCCTTGTCGATATGTAAGTGTCACTAATCTCCAAGAAGTCGGATATGAACTTGGGGATCCTTGTGGGGTAAATTGACAAATTGCCTAATAGTATGGATCAATTGTACCATGTTTTGTTTCATCTTGAATATACCTCTTGGTGGTGGTTTTTGAATACTGGAAGTAACATTTATTATAAGTGGGACTGCCACATCATGGACTGGTCTTTCTCCTATCACTACAGGTACCTCTTTTCCTCAGGATTTTCCCTAGTGCCTGGCTCAATTTGCTAAAGAGAGTATAGAACCACCAACCTTCTTTGTCGATGCAAAAATTGTTCAGGTTCTTGCAACATCTCTTCAAGTTTTCTTCCTGGAGCCAGGATTGTTCTTTGAGTATCCATAATTTCTGAATAGCTAAGACCAAGTTATGAACACCTGAACAATAAAATAGTAGACTTTGAAGAATTAATTATAAACCAATTCTAAGTTCTCCGACAGCGGCGCCAAGAACTTGTTTCTCCCAATTGTGCATGCAAGTGTATGTGGTCGCAAGAATAATAAAATGGCTCATTCAGAACCAGGATATCGAAACCTGAGGAATTATGATCAATTTATACTCAGTTCAACTCAATCCACACATTAAAGATGGTGTTTTCAAGAAATTTGTGTTTTTTATTTCTATTACGAATACAAATAATTAAAACTTAAATTTAACTAACAATGAACAACTTCAATTTTGGTGTGGAAACAATAAAGGGACATTAGTGCTGCATCATGCTAAGAATACATGTATCACACATCTTTTATGGATTACTTACAATTATTAAATTATTGATTTATTTGGTTGATATTATAATCATAATCTCTTGACCTAAAACCACCTACTTCAGTTGACTGCCTAACTATATCGTTAAGCAGGGATAGGAAAACTCAATTGTGGAGAATTTATTTTTCAATCTCTTAACCAAGCACGTTGTTCGTCTAGGTGTCAATCCGAAACATGAATCTCAACAAGTGGTATGCAAGACATATCACAGTCCTTATATCTTTTGATCTCTCTATCTATTCGTCTCTCAAGTTCAAGAGTAGACAATAAATATATCTCAATGGTAATCATGAAATTCTAAAATAAGAATACAAGAGTAATTTATACGATAATCAAATTAATTCATAGAAATCGATGTTCAACAATCATCCATGGCTACAACCCCAAAACAAAGGCTTGTATTCACTCATAATCATAAAATAAATTATAAACAAAATTGTTTCCAAGTAATTCATGACTAAAGAAAGAGTAGAAGATTGAAACCTAAGATGAATTGAAATCCCATTCTCTTGCACTTGAAAAATAAGAAGTCTTTCAAAAACTAAACCTAGGGTCCTATTTATAGAATTTGGAGAACTAATCCTGTAACACCCAGAATATTTCTAAGTTAAGACTCAAACATCCTGATTTGTGGAAAATAGTTTATCGAATGATTCTAATTTTCTTAGGTGTTAAGGTCACTGGAATCTCCTAGCATGAAGTTGAGTTTAAATATTTCTTATCAATTGAGTTTCACTATGAGATTTCTTTTCTTGGGTCAACTTCAATTGACCATATCTTTGAGCACATTAACATTTAGGTGACCCATAACCTATCAAATCGAAGGTCTTTAAATCTTTTTTCTAACGCCACCTAGTTTTCTAAATTTCAAGCTCCAACTAAAAATTTATGGTTGTTTGAGTGAAGCCTCTCCATTTAAGGTATTCCATTCGTTTTAGGAAAGGGTATTTTAGTCTTTTCCTTTTCCCCACTTGTATTAACACATTTTTTCGTACCCAATTAAGGGTTTAATCAGATTCTAAAATACCCATTCACGTTCAAAACACTTAGGGTTTTTAGAGTGAAGTTTCAAGAAAAGGAAAAGAGGGTTTTCAAGCGTTCATTAAAAAGGTATGTGATGTTTCCCATAGTGATGGACTTGTTCGTCCTCATGCCAAACATGAAATTCTTTCATTAATTCATCCATGATATTGTTTATGTAAAGATTCTTGAGTAGTTCTTGAGTTTTAGCCCCAATCTTTAACAATGGAGGTTTTGAGTTCTTGAGGCGAGGCTCTTGCAAATGATTGGTGTTTCATGATAGAATTTGAGTGAGATTTCAATGAATTTGTATTGGGCTTGAGAATCATAGAGATTTTGGAAGAAACCAATCAATTCTAGATGAGTTAGGACCAGAAATTGAACAAGAAAATTCATTAGATTTCTAGGTTCGGGATGGGGCAATGCGCCCCCATAGCGCAAGGAGGGTTGGCATCATATGCCTGCAGTGCTCCCCAAAGTACTCCCAGCACTTTGAGGTCTGGCGCAATGCGTCACTGATGGGCCAGGGTCGCCAGACGCTTTTTCTTCTCTGTTCTTCATCCCGTATGTATTCCTTTGAATCATGTCTTCGTTCTTTTGTAGATATTAACTCTTAAAGTCTTAATTAATCCTTGAGAGATCCTACATATCCTAATCTCATCTCTTAATTTACACTTCGAATTAAAAGTAAAGTTAAGAGGAAACTTCAAGGGGTCCTTTTAAGTCATTTTGAGAAGTATTTTGCAATTAACTATAAACTTGTACTAAGTCTTGAGTAAATGAGTATGAGAATGAGAAGACTTTTATTCATGAGTCTATATTGTTATTGATATCCTTGAGTAATTTGTTCATATCCATAATTTCTAATGAACCCTATGAATTGAGTATTCTTGAGTTGAGAAGTATCATTGAGTTTTGAGTTCTTGAGTTCTGAGTATTAAGTTTCCATAATGTTATTAATATCTTTGAGTTGATCTGTTCATGTCTATATTTTTTCAGCATGAACCCTATTTTGAGTTATAAATCTTGAGAGTCTTTGAAGGCCAATCATCGTGTTTTAAATTGAGTTTTGAGGAAAATTTTAAAGAGACAGTTTAGAGCAAAGTTTAAGGGAACTAAGTATTCTCAAATGTATCATATTTACATTGAGAAAAGAGAAACTTTGATTTCTAAAAAGAGTTTATGAGTTCAAATATATTTGAGAGAAGTTACCTCTTTTAAGAGGATAATTTGACCAATTATCTCAAACCGGAGAAAGATTATGTCTTATACATGTGAGCATGAGTATATATTATTGGAAGTAGTATTGAGAACCAATATGGGGATGAATTCAGACAACTCATATTCCTCATAAACTATGTATGCCAACATGGGTACAGGATCATACTTTTTAGATGAATCCTAAGTACCTTTGGGCAGAACTTAGTAGATCCACTTAGTTGAGGTGTTCTATACCCCGTGTAACACCCCAGAATTTTTTTGAGCTAAGACTCGAACCATCCTTTATTGTGAGTGGGATTTTGCTGAGGAATTTAAAATTTTCTTAAATGTTAAGGTCACTAGATGTATCACTGTAACATCTCTCTCTCTCTCTTTATATATATATATATATATGTGTGTGTGTGTGTGTGTAAGTAGAAAACATCTAAGTTATACATTCATTTAAAATAATATTTTAACCCTTAATTATTATTTATTCCTTCCAAATCATCTAAAACATTTATTTTTCATTTACTATTTCTTTTTGAATTTAATGTTTTTTTACTATACAATTAAATTTTAAAAACTGACAAATTTGAAAAGTTGACTCATTATATGCTATATTTACTTGACTAATTTAATAATTTCAGAAATTGCATGGATTCAATTGAATAAAGAGCTAAAAATTATGACATTTAATCTAAGGTATCACAAAGGTTGAAAGCATAATTAATTAATGATTGATGATTCTGTTGAATATCTAGTGTGGAGATATTTTCTTGAAATATGTGCTTGGTAATACCTAGAACTTGCCCTGTTGGTCTAATTGACTAACATTGGCGAATGAAATAAATGGTCTTAGGCACAAATTTTTGAGAGTGAACCGAATTGCTACTATACCTCTTTGTGATCACCTTGTGAGAGTGTGAACCTAGCTTGGCACCATTTGAGCCTAACCTTTTCTTTGGATGAAACATGAACATATTTGGCCTCTTTCCTCCCCACCTAAAACCTTCATGAAGCCTTGGCCCGTTTGAATAGACAACTTAGGCTAAAAGCCTAAGTTGGGGTGTGGTGAAAAATTGAGAAGAGAAGATGAGTAAGAACTTTGTGAAAATTCACCCTTGAAAAATCATTTTGAAAAAGACGAAATCCCTCCATATAAAAAAAGATAAAGAAAAGCGAAAGAAAAATATTGAAAAAAGAAGTGCATGATGAAAAGAAAAGGGATGCCAAATGGCTATACAAGAATCTTTATGCTTGAAAGTACTTAGGTTGGATTGTGAAAATCAAAATAGTGGATCAGAAGGAGAATAAGTGAAATGCAAGCCATGCTTCATGAAGGTAAAAGTCACTAAGCCAAAACAATCATACCTTTACCCTCAGCCCCGTTACAAGCCTTGAAAGACCTTGGTGATCTTGATTGAGCTGAATTACATGTTGATTGGAAAATGCGGGCAAACATATGGGTAGAATCATGAATGAGTTTATCTTTGAGAGTGTGAGAGTTGACTTTGATTCCTTAAGTATTAAATTTTTAGGATCTTTGTGTGGGAATGGAATCATTCTTGATGTGATGGCATTCAAATACTCTTATTGAGCTTGAATTTGCCTTTGAAGCAAGCATTCTGAGCTTGACTTCTATTTGATGATGACTAGTCACACTTTGAAACTTATAGTTCGCAATTGAACATTGCATGGGTAGATAAAACCTCGTGTGCATTCATGTTGAGTCACAAGTATCACTATTTCTAGACATCCTATTTACCTGATTGATCTTGTGTTTTACTTGAGGACAAGCAAAAGTTTAAGTTGGGGGTGTTGATGAGTGGAGGATTTTGACTCATTTAGGGTTTAATATTCAGGGATTTAGTGTCCTCAATGCCTATTTTATGCTTATAACTAATGTTAAAATGTTAATATGAAGCTATGAAGGCAAAAGAGCAAGGCAAGGACATTATGAAGCAAAAAGGAGCGAAAAAGTTGTAGGAAAGCAAAGCTGGACTCACCGAGTGGACCTTCAGCTCGCCTAAAATTCTACCATGTCATCCCTTGGACAATACCAACTTAGCGAGCAATGGAGTAGTTTGGTGACACACCGAAGGGATCGGTGATGCCGACCCAGCTCGCCGAAGACTATAGAAACATTTGGTGAAAAACCACGCCAAAAAGGCGAGAAGAGGAGCACTCGGCACATCACCGATCAGGTCGGTGAGCCCGACTTACTTCACCAAAAGTTACAGAACAAATTGGTGGAGAGACACGCCAAAAAGGCAAGAAAGGAAGCACTTTGTGCATCACTGATCAGGTCAGTGAGCCCGACTTACTTCGCTGAGTTGACTCCGTGCTGAAATTTTGAGAACATCTAAATGCAATTTTCAAAAGAAGAGAATGAGTTTTGGAAAAATCCACACATTGTTCACTATTGGATTTTTGAGTTTTTACATTCTAGAATATTGTTTTAATATTTTGGACAAAAAGACTTAGAGATTGTGAGATTTTAGCTTTAATTTGAGCATTTGAAGACTTGTGGATCATTACCCAATCTAATGGAAAACTTCGTTGGTAACAATTTCTTGTTCTTTACTATGTTTGGCTAAAATCCCCATACTTGGGGGTGTGATTATGTAGTTGAATGCACTAAATAGCTAATGGGTGTTGTTAGTTACTGATTTTATTATTGTTTTGAAGTGGGTTCAATTACTAGTTTATGGTTTAATTGAGGAATTGTAGTTGCAAATGCAATTCTAGCTTAGTACTCTATACTTGCTTGAGAAAAAAGTGTTAGAGTCGAATTGTTAGTTGATGATTGTATCAATTGTGTTGTTACGGATTTAGCTTGAGAAAGTGGGTTTGAATGCAATCTTACAAATGTAGCTTGAGAAAGTGGATTGATTAAGGTATTGGATTGTTAAATTGTGTTGTGCTTGTTGAGGATCGAAAGAACTCACTTGATTTGCAATAGTTGATTGAGAAATGGCTATTGCACCCAAAACCTAGCCGACCCACAGAGATTCAATAACTTTGAGTAACTCGTAATCACCCAATACGTGAAATTAGCATTCAACTTATCACACTCCCAACAAACCTTCTCTACTTGTTTACTTTCGGTTACTAGTAGTCGTAATTTGGTTACTTAAATCCCCCCATTTGACATTAATTGTCAAAACTTTGTGATTTACTTTAGTGTTGCGAATAACTCTACTTCTACAAATGATTAGAACACCATTTTACTTCTTAATTGAAATATTTATTGTACCACTCCCTGTGGGATCGATCCCAACTCTTAGTTGCGTTTATACTTATTAGTGACCACCTACACTTAGAATTTGATGAAGTGTAGTTGAGTGTTATCACCCGACAGGGCTTCACTAAAACAGGCATAACTTTTTACTCCTAACTTGAAATGAGGCAAACTTAGTGGCATTGAAAATAGGACTCAAATACTTTTAACTTTATAGGTCATAAGCCACCTAAGTCATTTTTTGTTAAGAGATATGATCATTTGAAGTTAACTCAAAACTCAAAATATGATGGGTGACATGTGCGGACCACTAAACGGACCGTACAAGTCACTACGGGCTGTTTAGTGGCTCATCTAGGTGACCTACACCTTGGATACCTTGGGTAGTCCCTCATGATTCCCAAGACAGATTGTGGTCCCCTAAACAGGCCGTAAAAGGACTTGTGAAAGGTCCAAGATCCATTTTAGGTTTGTGGACTTGCTTGTTTGCCCTTTTTAGCTATTTCTTGAAGTCCAAGGTGTTCCACTGAACTCATAAAGGAGCTTCTAATAGTATAGTTTATAAAAGAAATAATACATAGCTCCCACTATTAGGAAAGAGGAGTAGAATTTGTCATATATAATCATCGACTTCAACTATGAAACATCACTAAATTCTTTCCTCTAGACTATGCCAACTAGCATAGCAATAGTCTCAGTAAAACAACATGCACTGGTAGACATCATCGGTCAACCAAATCCTACCACACAATATATTGTAGATAGTCATAAAGTCATGCAATATGAGAGTTACACCACTCTACCTCTCTACTCACATACACCTACTTTTTCCTGGTAAATACTATGACCAAAAGGTGGTCTTTTTGTCATGGTAGCTTGTTAACCTAGTTTTTGCATTCGTTGGGGATAGATGAAGAAGTACATGAAGTTTCCCCGCCCCGCGCATCACCCTTGGTGGGTCACTTGGTTGATGTCACAAAAACAGGCACAAGATATGTCCCATGGACCAGTTTTGTTGACATGGAATTGTCAAGTTAGAGATGATAGTTGGATGAGGAGAATGTTTGGTATGGCTGAATTGCAATTGAGGATTGGTGGTTTTCCTATCACTAAGAAGGATATGACCATATTTGTTGAACATTACCCTCTAACAGATAGTGTCATGTACATGTGTTGCATGGCTCTGGTATTTTAGAAGCCAATTGATGATGATGATGATGATGCTACTACAGATGAGGATGATGTCAATGAGAAGAATGAGACTGAGGATGATGGTAATGATGATGATGATTCTGGTGTTGGTGATGTTGGTACAACCTTATAGGCTATGGATGATTCCATAAATGTAGCGAATGTTGATTATGTCCACGAGGCCTAGAGGTCTGAAAGAAGTTTTTCTTTCACTTTGTACTTATGTTTTATTTAATGCACTAGGGATAGTGCATTATTTAAGTGTGGAGTGTGAGATAAACATCCATGTGAATAATTTACTACTTTATTGAGTCTTTTGAATTTCTGAGGATGAGCTTCTCGGCTTTTATTTTTGGTTCTTTTCCTACGGATAGTCTCATTCAACAAATTAGGACTAGTTTTTTTTTACTTTGTCTTTGTTTATTTAGTGACGGTTCCCAATGATGTATGAATGATAACTTTCTTAGGGGAAAGATAGTCATAGGTTGGTAGATTGTAAAGGCAGAACTTTGGTCCTTGGAAGCCTTGCACAGAAGTAGCCAGACATCTTGGGTAATTCACACTTGAACATGCAATATAATGAAATAAGTAACCTTGAGACACACATAGGTTCTTTGATTTGACTCTAAAGTGATAAAACTGGACCTAGTTGTGTAGGAAGCACTCAATGTGGTTTGTATAAGCATGTGAATTTGTGTATGTCCTTGTCTGTATGTCATGATTCCATGTGTGGAAAGTATTTCCTCGTTCTTACACAAAGCATCATCTAGAACTTGCCCCGCGTGTGCTTAACAAGTAACTTGTATGAACTATGGAATATGATTGGGGTATTTCTTTGCATAGCTAATTTAATTTTCTTTTATGCCTCCATGATGATTATCCTTAGTGAAGCCCCGTTGAGTGTTTTAGCCTATAATTCTTTGATTAACCAAATAATGAGTCGAATCCATCTTTGTTGATACCATTTCGTCATTTGATCCATATATTGGTCCTTAATGCACTAAGAGGCAAAGCAAGGGTAAACTAATGATAAAGTGAAGCATGTTGAGATGTCTTATGTGGTGAAAATAAGGGTTGAGGTGAAAAGAGCCCATAATAAAATTGCATAAGCACTTGTTATGCCTCTTATAATTAAAAAAAAAAAAAAAAAAAAAAAAAAAAGGCAACACTGTGGACAAGTTCTTAAGTATGTAGAGGGAGAGATTAAAAGATGAATAGAGGGTGATTAAGAGGTGTGAACCAAAGAAGAAAAAAGTGGTTGAATTGTCTGAATGATAAAACAAGTGCGTTAAGGAGGAGTAGTTAGTATTTGTATTATAAATGTACCCTCCCTATCCTGAAGCCGACATTACAACCAAGTTAGGACCTCTTGATTCCATAATGAATGCATTATGAAAGTTAAAGTACATTAAGGGCAAGCCTATGGTATGTTGTGATATGCAAGAATATCTTTTGTGAGAGTGATAACTTAAATTCTTTAAAAAAATAGGTCTTTTTGAAGTTGAAATGTGTAAAACTGATGTATGTATAAGTCTGTTGGAGTTTTTAGGCTGAACTCCAACTCTATAAACAGAAATAAAGGCAAGAAAAAGATAAGAAATATTTTTCGGTGGAAAGATTAGTTTTCATTGAACTGAAATGATGTTTAAATACAAAAAATCCAATAACTAAAGCCTATATCCAAGCAACTACTTTGCACATGATTCCATGATAAACAAACAATTTAACTCCTAAAAAACAACAACTAACTTAAATTGCAGAAGATGGCTAAAAAGTTGGAGGAAATCCCACAACTTTTATTGACTAGTTAATGCAGTAATTGAGGCAACTAATCAAAACTCCTTCTTGCTTCAGTTGCTGAAAATTCTAAGTCTTTGTTCGAGAAATTCAAATCTGCTCCTTCGAAAGGCTTTGGTAAAAAGATCCGCCAGTTGAAGATCCGTCTTGTAATACTTTAACCCGACAAATCCTTCTTTTTGCGCCTCTTTGAGAAAGAATAATTTGATATTGAAATGCTTGTTTTATTCACCAATAACAAGATTATTTAAGATAGCAATAGCTTCTTGATAATCCACGAACACCTCTATGCACTTTTCTTGCTTTGAATTCATATCAAGTAGCATTTTTATAAGCCATAAGGCTTGATTTGCAGCAGTTGTTGTTGCTATGAATTCAGCTTTAGCCGTTGATTGTGCAACAATCTCTTGCTTCTTAGAATACCAAAATAATACTCTTAAGCCAAAATTAAAACAATAACCAAAAGTAACTTTCATGTCATTAGAAGAGCCATCCAATCACTATCGAAATATCCCTGTAACATCTACTTCTGATTTACATAGAACTTGATTCCAAAATTGAATGTTCCCTTAACATATCTTATCACCCTTTTAGCTGCTCTAAAATGAGTGTCAGTTGCACAATTATTGAATCTATATATAATACTTACATCATATAAAATGTCCGGTCTAGTTGTTGTAAGATACATGGGACATCAAACCAAACTCCTGTAAAGAGTCTCATCCACTTTTTCAACTGCATCATTTTTTCTCAACTTCTCCTTCTCACACATTGGAGTAGTTGTCTCTTTGAAATTTTCCATTCTGAACTTTTTCAAAATGTCTTTTGAATACTTCCTTTTGCAGATGAACACTTTATTTTGCTCTGGTTGATTTCAGATCCTAGAAAATACAAAATTTCTCCCAAATACGCCATCTCAAAATTATGTTGCTTATCTTCTTTAAATTTCTCGTGAAGTTCATTATTGCTTCCAGTATGTGAGACCCCGTGGTTCTTTCGCATAATATGCGTATCATTGCATGAGTGTATGAGGTTTATATGACTTGGGGTATCATGTTAGAAGAATAAGTTTGCAGAGGGGTGGTAAATATGAGAGAATTTGACTAACGTTATGGGTCAAGGATGCCCTTAAACAAGTTCGAGTTAAAGAATGTCTTTTCTAACACCCCGCCCGTTCAGAAGGATTAAGTTAACCATGGTAAGACAAAGAGTGTCCTATATGATAAGAAGGATGTTTTATAAGGTGATATAGTCGCCCATTGATCATAAGTTAAGTTTTGAAGTCAAGTAAGTTGGGAAATAAAAGTTGGCAAAAGTTAGAGTAAGATTTTTTGATAAATTTTCAGAAATTTGGGCTAAATGTCTCGGAGCTTTTCTCCTGATCTATACAGCTTTAGAAGAACACCAATATACCAAATTGAAGGTCTACGAGTCTACTTTCCAATGCACTAAACCATTTTCCCATACGACTTCAGAATTGAGAGATATTCATATTTTAGTGAGACTGCACAAGCAGGCACGTGAATGTGGGCCCCTTGCCCCTATGTCGGTTTAGCTTTATAAAATTGTATTTCCCTTCGTTTTATCTTATTTATTTTCAACCAAATTGGAAGTAAACAGTCCTAAATCCTCTCTAAAGGTTCCCCTATCATCCAAGCCAAAATCTACAATTCAACATGGTTTCACCCTCGGAATGTTCATAGAGATTGTGTTACTTCTTTCCTCCTTGTTGGTTATGATTAGGAGGATTCTTCATAGTAATGGACTCTCGTTTTTTAGGTGGTGTTGCTGCTGTTTGGAGGTAATAATTCTCACCCTTCATTTTATTAATCTGAGTCCAAGTTATAGCTATGCTATATAAGCAAGAACACAAATAGACGACTGGAAAATCGTATTTCGATAGTTATGTGATGTAGGGCTATTTTTGAAGTATTTTCTGATGTTGTTGTTGCTGGAATTTTCGGAAATGATTTATTTGTGTGTGGTTGTTGTTCATATGAGTCTGAAAGAGAAGAAAAAGTATAGATGGGTATTTACTTGTAAGATAAATAAGAGTAACATTGGTTCTATTATCACATTGCATTTTTCAAATGACTTCTTCTCGGTTCAATGTCTTGTGTTTGAGGCGACTCTTTGTAATTGAGGAGACATGCTAAAATACTATAAGCTCCATCAATTTTAAGTTAAGGTTCTGCCTTTTTATTCTCTTATTGCTTATGAAGAGAAAGACATGATTCCAAACGTAATTATTGGACGAACTCACAGGATGGTGATTGTAATCCGGTTGGAAAGAAAGGATTTGGAGATACGCCGAGTTTTTAATGTTGTGCAGCAACAATCTATTTGGTTGTTATTGACTATTACGTAGGCCTCCACTTGTTAATGGTTTCTGCAAAAATATTCATACTGTAAGGAAGGGGTACAATCCATATTGATACTACAAGACCCAAAATTGAGGTATGTTAAGGTTAAGCATTGTACTTCCTTTGAGCACGAATTTTGGAATGCTATATAGTCAAGTATGGTTTTACCACTCTATTGCTAGAAATACCTTTTGTAAAAGGCATTGAGATTGCAGCTAGTGTATTCGTGTGACTCCATTATATTGCTATTCCACTCGTTCGGTTAGATAGGGTATTCAACGTCTTTATGTCATTTTGTTGATTCTCTTGACTATAGGTCCATGTGTACAAATTCTTTTTCTTCTTTAGGTGAAGTAACTTAAAAAGATTAGGGATGAACAATATGAATTTGAAATCAGTCCTCCTTCCTCGCTAATTTATATTTTTGAAAGACTTTGAAATAATACGTCGATCTCCAAAACTCTTAAATGTAAATCGAATGTTCAAAATACTAAATGACGTGTTTTTCTTAAATACTTTCTTTTACAAACTAACAAGGAAACATATATGGATACTAAGTGAAGAACTTTAAGCTATTTATGAACATCCTTAGGCTTAAGTTACCTTTCTAAATCCAAGTTAAGTTCCAGTTTAATCTACTAGTATATGAGGTTCTACGAGACATTTACACGTGATACAAAAGTGATTACAAGATTATAAGAACAAGAGTACCAATGGGCCAAGATTGGCAACGTGATTATGGTAACACAAATGCTTTACGAATCCATGACATGACATGCTATGCATTCTACTTCCGAGCAATAATCGGAAGGTATGGAGCCTATTACCTATATTTATACGTATGAGACACAGATTGCCATAAGTTGGTGTATATGATGTCGGTTCGCTACCGAAAGGCACCACCATTGCTAGCACTTGGTTAGGTATGACATCCATTTGCATCTATATATATTTAATCACGACATACAGTTATGTGAGATACATGTATATTTAATATATAAGGTTGGATGCCAGCCATGGAGGCTATCAGAGTTGAGGTGGTATCTTTATTACCTTTTTTACAACAACTATTCATGATTCTACTTTCTGCCTTACATAATAGTGCATTTTTATTCGTACTGACGTCACGTTGCCTGGGATGCTACATTTTTCTTTCATGCGCGCATGTCCAGGTAGGGACTCTGATTGACCCCTCTGCTAGGATTCTCAGTTCAGTTGTGAGTTGGTAAGCTCCATCTCTTCCTGGAGCCTCCATAGGATGTTACTTTTATTGTACAGTTTGGGTATAATAGGGACCTTGTCCCAACCAGTGCTTATGACACTCTTAGAGGCTATTATAGATACGATATTCTAGGTTTCTTTTTGCAACTTCTAGTCTCCAGCCCCATAGGCTTGGCATGTATATGTATATATATATATATATATATATATATATACACACACACACACACATGTATATCTTCATTTGCAGCCTTGTCGGCTAGCTAGTGCTTTATTATTTTGGCTTGTGTACCTTCGTCTATATGACTTGTTGATATTCAGGTTATGACCTTGATGGTCCAGTCGTAGTATTTTAAAAGTTATGCTGCCTAACCTTCTAGGCCTATAGTTGAGTCACTTGGTATGTTCAAATGTCTAACTCGATCGCATAAGGTATTGAGTACCAGTCACGCCTCTCCTAGTTGGGACGTGACAAACTTTGTATCAGAGCAGGTCGTGTCCCAGGGAGTCCATAAGCCGTGTCTTGTAGATTCTTGTTTATGTGTGTGTTGTGCACCACACTTATAATCAAAAGTCTATATGGAATTTAGGATGGGCTACATTTCTTTCAATTTATAAATCATGATATAGAGCTGAGTTATAAGTATATATGAAATATGAATCGTGCTTTGTGTTTCATATATGCTCAAGAGGATTTATCAAGGTTCTACGGTTGAGATTTTTTGTCATTAGAAATTTGTAGACGTGATAGGGCTTGAGATGCTTGACTTTATTATTGATATGGGCATGGATTGGTGAAAACCTTGTTATGTCGATGTCGACTACTGAGAGAAGACTATTAGATTTCAGTTCCCAGGGGAAGTAGTATGAGAACAGAAGGCTAATGATTCAATGCCAAAAGGCAAAGGAAATGTTTGCCAAAGGCTGTACTTATCATATTTTCCAAGCGAGCTTAAGATATCGATGCTAAGCCCTCGATTCTTGCTATCTCCCTGGAACAAGAGACAATTTTTTCTACTGATACATTACCAGATGCTCTGCCGATATCAATTCCCCCATTTAGAAGTGCACCAGCAAAATTGAAGGATATATTAGATAAGGGTTGTACCAGGCCTAGTGCATCACCAAGCGATTCACCAATGTTATTTTTTCGAAAGAAAGATGAATCATTGTAGAAGTGTTTAGACTACAAAAATCTGAATAAGGTAACTATAAAAAACAAATATTCACTACAAAGGATTGATAGATTTTTCGACCAACAATATGATGTCGGATGCTTCCCAAAGATTGATTTAC
Source organism: Solanum pinnatisectum (assembly GCA_035578085.1). NCBI lineage: Eukaryota > Viridiplantae > Streptophyta > Magnoliopsida > Solanales > Solanaceae > Solanum > Solanum pinnatisectum. The sequence goes on along the minus strand of JAWPEI010000021.1, from coordinate 1,023,329 downwards.
ATTTAGGGTACCACTAGGTACTTGTTCGAGAGAGTAATATTCCAAAGACAACTTTCAGGATTAGATATGACCATTTTGAGTTTCTTGTAATGTCTTTCAGATTGGCGAATGCCCAACAATATTTATGAACCTAATGAATAGTATATCCATGTCTTTCTAGACCTGTTCGTACTTGTATTAGTTAATGTTATTCTGGAACATTCTCATTCATAGGCAAATCATAGAGATCGTCTCTAAGTAGTGCTTTAGTTACCCCAAGGTTAAAGGTTGTAAGCTAAAATTTATAAGTATGAGTTCTTGTTGTGTTTAATGCTTTTTTGCATGGACCATATTGTATTTGATGTTTGTATTCGGGTACAGCAGACTGAGGTCGTGAAGACTTGTCCTAGACCTATGAACCTGATAGAAGTTTGAATCTTTCTAAGGGTTTGTGGAGTATTATATAAGGTTTGTGGATAGATTTTTTTTCACTTTCAGCACCCCTAAAAAATTTGACTTAAAAAAAAGTTAAGTATTAGTAAACCATAGCCCACGGGGGGATATTCCAAAAGCTGAGAGATAAATTAACTTCACTACTAGTTCTGACCATACAAGACAGTCTAGAGGGAAATGCAATGCATTATTATGCTTCAAGCATTAGGCTGGTTTATATTCTGACACATCATAAAAAGGTAATTGTTTATGCTTCATAATAGTTAATGAAAAATGAAAAGTACTACTTGACCTACGATATAGAGTTGACTGCAATTATTCATTCCTTGAGGATTTTGAGGCATTACTTGAATGTCTTTAATGTTGATATTTATACATATCCTAAGAGCCCCAGTATATTTTTAGACTGGAAAAGGTAATTCTACAATAGCGTAGATGGAATGAATTGCTGAAAGTTATTGATGTGGATATCTTATAACATCCAAGGAAAGTCAATATAGTAGCAGATGCCCTCAGTCATAGTTCTAGGGTAGCCTATCACCTTTGCGAGCTGAGAACCAGGAGATGGCCTAAGAGCTCCATCAACTAGCTGTTTTGGGGTTAGATTATCAAACTCCAATGAAAATAGAGCCACAAATCAGGACTGGGTAATATCATCTCTGAGGTGAAGGCTTGACAAAATGAAGATCCTGGCTTAGATTAGCTCAGAGGCAAGGCTTAGCAGCAAAAAAAATTATTTTCACCTTTGATAGAGCAGGAGACAGTATTCAGATTCAGAGATCAGTTATATGTTCTGAATGCCATATGGCTTCAATTGAAAATATGGGACATGCGAACCATTCTCGCTACTCTATTAATACAGGGACCATGAAAATGTGTCATGGTATTAAAGAGATATGTTGTCAATAAGGAGAGGTAGAGCATCATAAGCTTAGTGTGCTGACTCAGGAGATATTTATTCCATTGTGGAAGTGGAAGGAAATAAATGTGAATTTTGTCACATGTTTTCCTCATTCGCGAGGGAAGATCAATTCCATTTGGGTGATTATTCACAGGTTGACGAAATCAGCCTATTTCTATCTAGTCCAGACTACCTCTAGTGGAATATGTTGGGACGTACATTAGAGAGTTATTGATACTCAATCATGTCTCAATATAGATTACTTCAAATAGATGGACACATTTTATAGCACAGTCACAAAGATCCTTGTTAAAGGGTTTAGGGACTCAGGTTAATCTTAGTATGGATTTTCATTTTCAGATTGATGGCCAAGCCGAACGCATAATCTAAATGCTCAAGGACATGTATGGGTATGTGTGCTAAATTTTAGTGGGAACATGTATGATCACGTGTTATTGGTTGAGTTTTCTCATAATAACAACTTCCTAGCAAGTATTCTTATAGCTCCTTATGAAGCACTATATGGGTGGAAGTGCAGGTCACCAATTGATTGGTTCAAGATCAGGGGAGTAGAGTTGCTAGGTCATGATCTAGTCCAATAAATGATAGAGAAGGTAAAGCTTATTAGAGATTGGTTGTAGCTATCATAGAGTTGTCAGACGTCTTGTGCAGATGTTTGACAACGAGACTTAGAGTTTGATGTAGAAGATTTGGTTTTCTTTAAGGTATGGCCTATGAAGGTTATCATGCAATTCGTCAAGAAATGAAAGCTAAGTCCAAGGAATGTAGGGCCAAATAAGATTATTCGAAGGATTGGCAGGGTGGCCTACGAGCTTGATTTTCCTTCAAAATTTAAAGCGGATCATCCGGTATTCCATGTATCTAGTTTGTAGAAGTGCATCGAAAATGCTTCGAATTATGCCCCTTAAGGATATTCTTGTCTCTACAAACTTGTCTTATGCTAAGGTTTTGGTGGCTAGTTTGGATTGGCAAGTAAGAAAGATTTAGACTGAAGAAGTGGTTTCTATGAAAGTGTTATGGTGGAATAACAACGTTGAAGAAATAACTTGAGAAGATAAGAAGGAAATAAGGAAGAAGTACCCCCAACTATTGACGACTTAAGCTGAGTTGTGTTTCAATAATTGACAATTATTCGTGTACACAAACTTAATTGGATTTTAAATACCTCAAAAATGCAGTTTATATGGCTTGTCACGAGCTAGATATATGAAGCCTTGTGAGTGGATTTTCATAACTGGATTTAAGATTTTCGGACGTAACAAATATAGCATTGCAAATATCACAATAGTAGCAAATAATACAACCAAGAGATTGTTCGAATCCATTCACCGATGAATGTTCTTAAGGAGGGGAGAATGTGAGACCCCGTGGTTCTTTCGCATAATATATGTATCATTGCATGAGAGTATGAGGTTTTTATGACTTTGTGTATCATGTTAGAAGAATAATTTTGTAGAGGGGTGGTAAAAATGAAAGAATTAGACTAATGTTATGGGTCAAGGATGCCCTTAAACAAGTTCGAGTTAAAGAATGTTCTTCTAACACCCTGCCCGTTCGAAATGATTTAGTTAACTAGTACCTTTAGGGTAAGACAAAGAGTGTCTTATATGATAAGAAGGATTTTATAAGGAGATATAGTCACCCGATGATCGTAAGTTAAGTTTTGAAGTCAAGCAAGTTGGGAAATAAAAATTGACAAAAGTTAGAGTAAGTTTCTTTTATAAATTTTCTGAAATTTGGGCTAAATGTCTCGGAGCTTTTCTCCCAATCTATAAAGCTTTAGAAGAACCCCAATATACCAAATCGAAGGTCTACGAGTTTAATTTCGAACACACTAAAACATTTGTACATACGACTTCAGAATTGAGAGATATTCAGATTTTAGTGAGACTGCACAAGCAAGCACGTGAATGTGTGCCCCTAGCCCCTATGTCGGTTTAGCTTTATAAGATTGTTTTTCCCTTTGTTTTATCTCATTTTTTTCGATCAAATAAGAAGTAAACTGTCTTAAATCCTATCTAAAGGTTCCCCTATCATCCAAGCAAGAATCTACAAGATTTCCATATGGGTTCACCCTCGGAATGTTCATAGAGATTGTGTTACTTCTTTCCTCCTTGTTGGTTATGATTTGAAGGATTCTTCATAGTGAAGGACTCTCATTTTTAAGGTGGTGTTGCTGCTGTTTGGAGGTAATAATTATCACCCTTAATTTTACTGAGTGAGTCCAAGTTATAGCTATGCTATAAGCAAGAAAACGAATAGACGGCTGGAAAATCGTATCTGGTTAGTTATGTGATGTTGGGCTGTTTTTGAAGTATTTTCTAATGTTGTTGATGCTGAAATTTTTGAAAATGATTTGTTTGTGTGTGGTTGTTGTTCATATGAGTCTGGAAGAGAAGAAGAAGTATAGATGGGTAATTAATTGTAAGATAAATAAGAGTAACGTTGGTTTTATTATTGCATTGCAACTTTCAAATGACTTCTTCTTGGTTCAACATCTTGTGTTTGAGGAGAATTTTTTTAGTTGAGGAGACATGCTAAAATACTATGAGCTCCATCAATTTTAAGTTAAGGTTATTCTCTTTTATTCTCGTATTGCTTATGAAAAGAAAGGCATGATTCCAAATGTAATTATTGGATGAACTCACAGGATGGTTATTGGAAGCCGGTTTGGAATGAGGGGTGTGGCGATACGCCAAGTTTTTTTTATTGTTGTGCAGGCACAATCTATTTGGTTGTTATTGACTATTGTGTAGGCCTCCACTTGTTAATGGTTGCTGCAAAAATATTACATACTGTAACGAAGGGGTACAATCCATATTGATACAACAAGACCCAGAATTGAGGTATGTTAAGGTTAAGCACTATACTTCCTTTGACATGAATTTTGGAATCCTAAATCGTCAAATATTGTTTTACCACTATATTGCTAGAAATACCTTCTGTGAAAGGCATTGAGATTGCAACTATCGTATTTATGTGACTCCATTATGTTGCTATTCCACTCGTTCGGTTAGATAGGTTATTTGGCGTCTTTATGTCATTTTGTTGATTCTCTTGACTATACGTCCATGTATACAAATTATTGATCTTCTTTAGGTTAGTAACTTAAAAAGATTAGGGGTGAAGAGTATGAATTTGAAATCAGACCTCCTTTCTTGCTAATTTATATTTTTGAAAAACTTTAGAATAATATCTCGATCTCCAAAACTCTTAAATGCAAATAGTATGTTCAAACTACTAAAGGATGTATTTTTCTGAAATACTTTCTTTTACAAACTACTAAGGAAACATATATAGATACCAAGTGAAGAACTCTAAGATCTTTATGAACATCCTTAGGTTTAAGTTACCTTTCTAAATCTAAGTTAAGTGCTCCAGTTTAATCTAAAAGTATATGAGGTTCTACGAGACATTTACATGTGATACAAAAGTGATTACGAGATTATGAGAACAAGAGTACCAATGGGCCAAGATTGGCAACATGATTATGGTAACACAAATGCATTACGAATCCATAACATGACATGCTATGCATTCTACTCCCGGGCTATAAACGGAAGGTATGGGGCCTATAGCCTATAATTACACGTATGAGACACAGAATGCCACAAGTTAGTGAATATGATACCGGTTCGCTACCAGAAGGCACCACCATTGCTAGCACTTGGTTGGGTATGACATGCATTTGCATCTATATATATGTATTCACGACATACGATTATGTGAGCATACACGCATATTTAATTTATATAAGCTTAGATACCAGCCATGCAAGCTATAAGAGTTTCTGTTTCAGCTGGTATCTTTTTTACCCTTTTTATAACAACTATTTATGATTATACTTTCTTCCTTACATACCTGTACATTTTTATTCGTACTGACGTCCCATTGCCTAAGGATGGTGCATTTTTGTTTCATGCGCGCAGGTTCAAGTAGGGATTCTAATTGACCCCTCTGCTAGGATTTGTGGTTCAGTTGTGAGTTGGTAAGCTCCACCTATTCATAGAGCTTTCATAGGATGCTACTTTTATTGTACAGTTTGGGTATAATTGGGGCCTTGTCTCGACTAGTGCTTATGACACTCTTAAAGGATATTGTGGAACGATATTCTAGGTTTCTTTCTACAGCTTCTAGTCTCCAGGCCCATAGGCTTGGCATGTATGTGTGTATATATATATGTGTGTATGTGTGTGTACATATGTATATCTTCATTTGTAGCCTTGTCGGCTAGCTAGTACTTTATTATCTTTGGCTTGTGTACCTTCGTCTATATGACTTGTTGATATTCAGGTTATGACCTTGATGGTCCAGTCGTAGTATTTTAGAAGTTATGCTGCCTAACCTTCTAGGCCTATAGTTGAGTCACTTGATATGTTCAAATGGCTAACTCGATCGCATAAGGTATTGAGTGCCAATCACGCATCTCCTAGTTTGGGACGTGACAAACTTTGTATCAGAGCAGGTCGTGTCCCATGGAGTCCATAAGCCGAGTCTTGTAGATTCTTGTTTATGGGTGTGTTGTGCACCACACTTATAATCAAAAGTTTCTATGGCATTTAGGATTGGCTACATTTCTTTCATTTTATAGATCGTGATATAGAGTTGAGTTGTAAGTACATATGAAATCTGAATCGTGCTTTGTGTTTCATATGAGCTCAAGAGGATTTATCGAGGTTTTACGGTAGAGATTGTTTGTCATTAAAAATTTATAGACGTGATAGGGCTAGAGATGCTCGATGTTGTTATATGGATTGGTGGAAACCTTGTTATGTCGATGTAGACTATTGAGAGAAGACTGTTAGATTTCAGTCCCAGGGGAAGTAGTATAAGAACGGAAGGCTAATGCTTCAATGCCAAAAGGCAAGTTTATTTACAATCTTTAGACAAGGAAATGTTTGCCAAAGGCTGTACGTATCATATTTTTTGGGCGAGTTTAAGATATTAATGTTAAGCCCTTGACTCTTCAGTTATTCTAGTGGGCAATGAGTTTCTAGATGTATTTTCAGGTGACCTTCTTCTATCTCCCTGGAACTAAGATAAATTTTTCTACTAATATATTACCAGATGCTCTGCCGATATCAATCCCCCCACTTAGAATTGCACCAGAAAAATTGAAGGCTATATTAGATAAGGGTTGTACCAAGACTAGTGCATCACCAAGCGGTGCACCAATGTTATTTGTTAGGAAGAAATATGAATCATTGCAGAAGTGTTTAGACTATAAAAAATTGAATAAGGTGACTATAAAGAACAAATATCCACTACAAAGGATTGATGGGTTTTTCGACCAACAAAACGATGTCGGATACTTCCCAAAGATTGATTTACATTTTGGGTACCACTAGGTACTTGTTCGAGAGAGTAATATTCTAAAGACAACTTTCAGGATTAGATATGGCCATTTTGAGTTTCCTGTAATGTCATTCAGATTGGCGAATGACCCAACAATATTTATAAACCTGATGGATAGTATATCCATGTAATTCTATTCTTGTTCGTAATTGTATTAGTTAATGCTATTCTGGTACATTCTCATTTAGAGGCAAATCATAAAGATCATCTCTAAGTAGTGCTTCAGTTACCCCAAGGTTAGAGGTTGTAAGCTAAAATTTCAAAGTATTAGTTCTTGTTGTGTTTAATGGTTTTTTTTTATGCAGGGGCAATATTGTATTAGATGTTGGGATTCAGGTATACTTACAAAAGATTGAGGTCGTGAAGACTTTGCCTAGACATATGAAGCTAGTAGAAGTTCGAACCTTTCTGAGGGTTAGGGGAGTATTATATAAGGTTTGTTGATGGATTTTTTTCAACTTTCAGCACCCCTAACAAATTTGACTTAAAAAGAAGTTAAGTTTCAGTGGACCATTGTCACGACCCAAGAGCACCCCCTAGTTGTAACACGGCGTACTCGACCCCTAAGGGGTCTAATACAAGCCTCTTAGCTCATTCATTGCCTAGACAATAGAAAATAGTGCGGAATTTAAAACTTTATTCAAAACCAAACTATTAAAAACTCTTTCATAAAGTAGCGGAAATACTAAGTCTCACATGGCCATCTTAAGACAAACTTTAACAAAATAGGGTCACGGCCCTTTACAATCGACAATACTAGAATGTCTATTACAATGTCTTAAATATAAAGGAACTAGAACAATAAGAGTCTTTGTCCTCGATCTATGAGGACAAACCAAGTCTTGGAGGAAAACTCTATCCAAGCACTTCAACTTCTAGCTAGAAACGATCACTTGCCGGAACCTACACTTGTAGTGAAAATAAGAGAATATGGGTTAGCACACAAAAATGTACTAAGTATGATGACCATGAAAAAATATGCTTTAAAAGGGACATTTTGTTGAAAGTCATGCTAGTATGCCATTTTTGATAAAACCTCATGAGTACAATTATAAGAAGAATAATACAAGTCACAACCAACATACAAGACATCATCCACATTATAGACATGTTCAACATATAAACCCATTACCTTTACCTTTTCACCATCACCCCAAGCAACCCTCAATTAACACTTTGTGCAATGTATGGATAGCATCCCATACCACTATCCACACCCAAGCATCACCCTAAGGTCACCAAAAGTGAACTTACCATTAATCATGCTTCATATTACAAGTAACCATACTCCACTAATACCAACATACAACACATAAGAACATGAGTCAAGTAAGTCATTTCATCATCTTAGGACCTATATCTAAACTTACCCTAAGATACACCTAAGTAAAACATGAAGTGGCAGCCCATACTACCTCTTCATACACACCTAGGTGTTCCTCAAGGCTACAATAAATAAGAACCTTTACAATTCAACACAACATGCTAAGTAACTCATTTCATCAATATAAGCTACTCATTCATCATTTTATTTAGACAATAAGTCAACAATCTTCATTAGATTCATTTAGGAAACCTTCATGCATTTAGAGGACTTTCACACATTTAGTCATTAGGATTTAGAGAACTCACTATAGCACCTTCAAAGCCTACTCGTGCAATGTATAGATTGCATCCCATACTACTACCTACACTTTGTAGTACCTATCAAGTAACTAGAGTGCACATCTCACGTGATGGGAATAAGTGTTTAACCGACATAGACCATGCAAGCTAGACATGGAATCTGGTGTCATATAGCCCCACATCGTAAAGAGGTGTTCCACTTGCCTAAGGTAGAACGATAACATTAGCTCGGATGAATCCTTAGCTTGGATGAAATCCACTGGCTAATATCCTATGTGGGCATATAGTTATGGGATAGGAAGATGTTCGTTGAAACTCTAGCCTAACATTGGGAGAGTTTCCATCTAACTATATCCACTCGGTGCTTAGCCTATATTCCTATAGATTATTTCATTCACATTACATTAGTGTATTAGGGAGGAATTCCATAGGCCTATTGACCCATGATACATCATTTCCAAGGAAGGAATGTTATAAGCCTATCGATCTGTGGTTCATTCAAGGATAGCTCTAGGGCCCATATGAAAGGAATGCTATAAGCCTATTGATTCATGGTCCCTCATTACATTCTTATACTCATGAAAGGAAAGACACTAGCCTATCGATTCATGGTACATTGACTCATTAAGAAAGGAATGCCACTAGCCTATTGATTCTAGAGTCTTCATTACATTAGATCATTTATGAAAAAAATGCATAAAGCCTATAAATTCATAGCCATCAAGTCAAGACACATTCATCACTCGTATATGAAAGGAATGCCATAGCCTATCAATTCAAATTCATCAAGTCAAGACACATTATTATTCTAGAAAAGGATGCATAAGCCTACCAATTCTAGATTCAACAACTACAATATAGAAACCCTTCACATTCATCATCACCACGCACGAGTGTCAAATTGAGAAATAGCCTTTCAATACTAACACAAATATATTGAATACATGTTCATCATTCTATCATTAAATCACATGTAAGTCCTTCACATTATACAATCATATACACAACATCAAGACAATACTTCAATTCCTCATATAATGCCTTCAAGGCCATGACCACAATGTACATGTAAGTAAACACCTACACCTTTCAAGTGGATCAATAATTCAAGAGTAATTCTACCACATGAGAATTAGGTCACAACTTACCCTTCTCCAAAGCAATAATCACCATTACTCAATTCTCCAACAATTCACCATAGATAGGCATATATAATAATAGAAATCAATAATACAACTCAATCTAAGCATAATTCCATCAACATTCATTCATAATCATAAAACCCACTTCATAAGCCAAATTTAGGAAGTTAGAGAAATCATGGGTTCATAGAGTTTTTCATCTTAAAATCATCAATTAAACATCAATCTAATCATACTTTATCATTTGAAATCATTTGATGCAAGAACCCATGAATTTGAGTGACATCTAGGTTTTGGTGAAACTTGAAAACCTTGAAAACATCTTTGGAATTGACTCTAGGGTGAAAACTAACCCTAGAGAAAGGATCACCATACCTTATACTTGCAGAATCCCTTGAGATTGAAGAAGAAACACCTTGAAATCCCCAACCCTAGCTTGCAGTTGACCTTGACCTCCAATGGAGTTTCTAGAGAAAACTTTTTAGGAGAGAAGGGTTTTGATTTGGGGAAATATGAAGAATGAATTCTAAATTAGGATATTAATATTTTAATACACTTCAAATAACCATCCATATACTAATTAGGACTTGGGGTGAATTTACCAATTCACCCCTCACTTGGCCGACCCACCTTGACATATTGCAACCCACGACTCACGACCACCATCCACGAACCGTGGCTGGGACCAAGAGCTGTACTAGTTGTCCGTGGTTTTGGTCAGAGAGTGGCCATTTGGAGGCTTGACCTGCGGAAGCCATCCACGAACTGTGGATGGACCTATGGGGCGTAAACCCCATCCGTAGGTCACCACATTATGCCAACTCTCTTGATTCAAGGGGGTCTTGGGGTTAGACTTAGGGCCCTCCTCAAGGACCCTTAGGGTAGTCCTTAGGGAGTCGTACCTTGATATTTAACCCCTAAACACCTCAACCATGCATCGGGACAACATAAAACACCATCAAAACTCAAGAAGAACACAAACAAACACACGTTAGGCTCTAGTTTCACTAGTTCATTTTTAGGGTTGTTACAACCATAGCCTGCGGGGGGCTATTCCAAAAGCTGAGATATAAATTAACTTCAACACCAGTTCTGACCCTACAAGAATATCTAGAGGGCAATGCAATGTATTATTATGCTACAAGCATTAGGCTGGTTTATATTCTGACACATCATAGAAAGGTAATTGCTTATGCTTCATGATAGTTAATGAAGAATTAAAAGAACTACTCGGCCTATGATTTAGAGTTGACTGTAATTATTCATTTCTTAAGGATTTTGAGGCATTACTTGAATGTCTTTAATATTTATATTTATATAGATCCTAAGAGCCCGCAGTATATTTTTAGACTAAAAAAGGTAATTCTACAATAGCACAGATGGAATGAATTACTGAAATTTATTGATGTGGATATCTTATGTCATCCTAGGAAAGTCAATATAGTAGCTGATTCCCTCAGTCGTAATTCTATGTATAGTCTATCACTTTTGGGAGCTGAGAAACAGGAGATGGCCTAAGAGCTCCATTAGCTAGCTGGTTTGGTGTTAGATTATCAACCTCCAATGATACTAGAGTCATAGTTCAGGACTGGGTAATATTATCTCTATTTGTGGAGGTGAAGGCTTGACAAAATGAAGATCCTAGCTTAGATCATATCAGAGGCAAGGCTTAGCAGCAAAAAAAAAAAATTCACCTTTGATAGAGCAGGAGACACAATCTTCAGATTCAGAGATCAGTTATATATTTTGAATGCCACATGACTTCTATTGAAAAATATGGGACATGCGAACCATTCTCGCTACTCTGTTCACATAGGAGCCATGAAAATGAGTCATGGTATTAAGGAGATATGTTGTCAATAGGGAGAGGTAGAGCATTAGAAGCTTAGTTTACTGACTTATGAGATATTTATTCCATTGTGGAAGTGGAAGATCTAAATTTTGTCACATGTTTTCGTCATTCGCGAGGGAAGATCAATTCCATTTGGGTGATTATTCAAAAATTGACGAAATCAACCCATTTTTATGTAGTCGGGACTACCTTCTAGTGTAATATGTTGGGATGTACATTAGAGAGTTATTCATACTCAATTATGTCTCTATATAAATTACTTCAAATAGATGGACACATTTTATAGCACAGTCACAGAGATCCTTGTTGAAGGGTTTGGGGACTCAAGTTAATCTTAGTACGGATTTTCATCTTCAGATTGATGGCCAAGCCAAACGTATAATCTAAATGCTCAAGGACATTTTATGGGTATGTGTGCTAGATTTTAGTGGGAACTAGTATGATCACGTGTTACTGGTTGAGTTTTCTTATAATAAAAACTTCCAAGCAAGTATTCATATAGCTCCTTATGAAGCACTATATGGGCGGAAGTGCAGGTCACCAATTGATTGGTTCAAGATCAGGGAAGTAGAGTTGCTAGGTCACAATCTATTCCAATAAGTGATAGAGAAGGTAAAGCTTATTAGAGATCGTTTGTAGATATCATAGAGTTGTCAGAAGTCTTATGTAGATGTTTGACAACAAGACTTAGAGTTTGATGTAGAAGATTGGATTTTCTTGAAAATATGGCCTATGAAGGGTATCATGCGATTCATCAAGAAATGAAAGCTGAGTCCAAGGAATGTAGGGCCATATAATGTTATTTAGAGGATTGGCAGGGTGGCTTATGAGCTTGATTTTCCTTCAGAATTTAAAGTGGTTCATCCAGTATTCCATGTAGCTAGTTTATAGAAGTGCATCAAAAATGCTTCGAATTAAGCCCGTTAAGGATATTCTTGTCTCTACATACTTGTCTTATGCTAAGGTGTTAGTGTCTATTTTGGATTGGCAGGTAAGAAAGATTTGGACTGAAGAAGTGGTTTATATGAAAGTGTTATGGTGGAATAACAACGTTGAAGAAATAACTTGAGAAGCCGAGGAGAAATAAGGAAGAAGTACCCCCAACTATTGACGACTTAAGCTAAGTTGTGTTTCAATAATTCACAATTATTTGTGGACACAAACTTAATTGGATTTTAAAAACCTCAAAAATATAGTTTATATGGCTTGTCACAAGCTAGATATATGAAGCCTTGTAAGTGGATTTTTATAACTGGATTTCAAATTTGCGGACATAACAAATATAGCATTGCAAATAGCACAGTAGCAGCAAAGAATACAACCAAGAGATTGTTTGAATCCATTCGCAGAAGAATGTTCTTAAGGTGGGAGAATGTGAGACCCCGTGGTTCTTTCGCATAATATGTGTATCCTTGCATGAGTGTATGAGTTTTATATGACTTGTTGTATCATGTTAGAAGAATAAGTTTGCAGAGGGCTGGTAAAAATGAAAGAATTAGACTAAATTTATGGTTCAAGGATACCCTTAAACAAGTTCGAGTTAAAGAATGACTCTTTTAACATCCCGCCCGTTCGAAAGGTTTAAGTTAACTAGTACATTTAGGGTAAGACAAAGAGTGTCTTATATGATAAGAAGGATGTTTTATAAGGTGATATAGTCGCCCAATGATCGTAAGTTAAGTTTTGAAGTTAAGCAAGTTGGGAAATAAAAGTTGACAAAAGTTAGACTAAGTTTCTTTGATAAATTTTCTGAAATTTGGAATAAATGTATCGGAGCTTTTCTCCCAATCTATAAAGCTTTAGAAGAACCCCAATATACCAAATCGAAGGTCTACAAGTCTACTTTTCAGCGCACTAAACATTTGTCCATACAAATTCAGTATTGAGAGATATTCAGATTTTAGTGAGACTGCACAAGCAAGCATGTGGATGTGGGCCCCTAGCCCATATGTCGGTTTAGCTTTATAAGATTGTTTTTTTTTCTTTGTTTTATCTCATTTTTTGACCAAATAAGAAGAAAACAGTCCTAAATCCTCTCTAAAGAATCCCCTATCAGCCAAACAAAAATCTACAAGATTTCAACGTGGTTTCACCCTCGAAATGTTCATAGATTGTGCTACTTCATTCCTCCTCTTGGTCATGATTTGAAGTATTCTTCATAATGAAGGACTCTCATTTTTTAGGTGGTGTTGCTACTGGTTGAAGGTAATAATTCTCGCCCTTCCTTTTATTGAGTGAGTCCAAGTTATAGCTATTCTATATAAGAAAGAACACGAATAGACGACTGGAAAATCGTAGCTAGATAGTTATGTGATGTTGGGCTATTTTTGAAGTATTTGTTGTTGTTGCAGGAATTTTCGAAAATGATTTGTTTGTGTGTGGTTTTTGTTGATATGAGTCTTGAAGAGAAGAAGAAGTATAGATGGGTAATTAATTGTAAGATAAATAAGAGTAACGTTGGTTCTATTATCGCATTGCAATTTTGAAATGACTTTTTCTTGGTTCAACGTCTTGTGTTTGAGGAGACTCTTCGTAATTGAGGGGACATGCTAAAATACTATAAGCTTCATTAATTTTAAGTTAAGGTTCTGCCCTTTTATTCTCTTATTTCTTATGAAGAGAAACACATGATTCCAAAGGTAATTATTGGACGAACTCATAAAATGGTCATTGGAAGCCGGTTGGAAAGGAGGGGTGTGGCGATACACCGAGTTTTTATTGTTTTGTAGGCACAATCTATTTGGTTGTTTTTGACTATTGTGTAGGGCTCCACTTGTTAATGGCTGCTGCAAAAATATTACATACTGTAACGAAGGGGTATAATCCATATTGATACAACAAGACCCAGAATTAAGGTATGTTAAGGTTAAGAATTGTACTTCCTTTGAGCACGAATTATTGAATACTAAATCATCAAATATTGTTTTACCACTCTATTGCTAGAAATACCTTTTGTGAAAGGCATTGAGATTGCAGCTGGCGTATTTGTGTGACTACATTATGTTGTTATTCCACTTGCTCGGTTAGATAGGGTATTCGGCGTCTTTATGTCATTTTGTTGATTCTCTTGACTATAGGTCCATGTATACAAATCCTTATTCTTCTTAGGTGTAGTAACTTAAAAAGATTAGGGATGAACAATATGAATTTGAAATCAGACCTCCTTCCTCGCTAATTTATATTTTTGAAAAACTATAAAATAATACGTCGATCTCCAAAACTGTTAAATGTAAACCGTATGTTCAAACTACTAAAGGGAGTGTTTTTCTGAAATACTTTCTTTTACAAACTACTAAGGAAACATATATAGATACTAAGTGAAGCACTTTAAGATATTTTTGAACATCCTTAGGTTTAAGTTACCTTTCTAAATCCAAGTTAAGTGTACCAATTTAATCTACAAGTATATGAGGTTCTAAGACACATTTACATGTGATACAAAAGTGATTACGAGATTATGAGAACAAGAGTACCAATGGGCCAAGATTGGAAACATGATTATTGTAACACAAATGCATTAGGAATCCATGACATAACATGCTATGCGTTCTATTCTCGAGCTATAATCGAAAGGTATGGGGCCTATTGCCTATATGTATATGTATGAGACACATATTGCCACAAGTTGCGAATATGATGTTGGTTCACTACCGGAAGGCACCACCATTTCTAGCACTTGGTTGGGTATAACCTGCATTTGCATTTATATATATGTATTCATAACATACGATTATGCAAGCATACATGCATATTTAATTTATATAAGGTTGGATGTCATCTATTGAGGCTAGTAGAGTTTCTATTTCAGGTGGTACCTTTATTACCCTTTTTACAACAACTATTTATGATTCTACTTTTTGCCTTACATACCAGTGTATTTTTATTCTTACTGACGTCCCGTTGCCTGGGGACGCTGCATTTTTGTTTCGTGTGCACAGGTCTAGGTAGGGATTTTGATTGACCCCTCTACTAGGATTCACGGTTCAGTTGTGAGTTGGTAAGATCTACCTCTTCCTAGAGTTTTCATAGGATGTTACTTTTATTGTACAGTTTGGGTATAATCGGGGCCTTTTCCCGACCAGTTCTTATGACACTCTTGGAGGCTATTATGGACACGATTTTCTAGGTTTCTTTCTGCAGCTTCTAGTCTCCAGCCCTATAGGCTTGGCATGTACATATATGTATGTACGTATGTATATCTTCATTTTCAGCCTTGTCAGCTAGCTAGTACTTTATTATCTTTGGCTTGTCTACCGTCGTCTATATGACTTGTTGATAATCAGGTTATGACTTTGATGGTCCAGTCGTAGTATTTTAGATGTTATGCTGCCCAACCTTCTAGGCCTATAGTTGAGTTAATTGGTATGTTTCAATGGCTAACTCGATCGCATAAGGTATCAAGTGTCAGTCACTCCTCCCCTAGTTTGGGGCGTGACACAGTAACCAATAGATCATCTACATATAGCGAAATAACAATAAAATTAACTTCATCACCTTTAATGGAGAGAGTAGATTCACTAAGGCATTTTCTAAAGCCTAGTTACACAAAATGCTTATCAATTCTACTGTACCAAGCTTTGGGCGCCTGCTTTTAGTCCATACAAAACTTTTTTTGAGCTTATACACTTCATCTTCATGCCCTTTGACTGCAAATCCTTCATGTTTCTCAATATAAATTTCCTCCTCAAGAAAGTCATTTAGCAATGCAGATTTAATGTCCAACTGAAAAACTTTCCAACCATTTTTTGCAGCTATAGCCAATAATAATCTGATAGTTTCTATTCTAGAAATAGGATCTAATGTATCATAAAAATTAATACCATGAATTTGAGCATACCTCTTTACAGCTAGTCTAGCTTTGTGCTTCTTGATAGAGCCATCTGCATTCAACTTGGTTCTGAAAATCTACTTCACTCCTATGACTTTCCTCTCTTCGGTTCTTTTCACAAGTTTCCATGTTTGATTCCTCTCAATTGGTGAGTTCCTCCTTCATTGTAGTTCTCAATTTTTGATCTTTCTCTTCTTCCCAAAATTTTGTTTGCTCAAGAACAATAATATATCATCTGTGCTAGATATTAGAGAGAGATCGTGTGCCTCTTACTGGGATATCATCCACCAATTCATCTTCTTTCAGCTGGATCATTGCGCTTTGATCAGGAATGAATGTTTTTCTGCTTCTTTCCAGTTCCATTGTTCATCTTCCATGAAATGCATATCTGTACTCATATGGATTTTCCTTGTATGAGGTTAGAAAACCTTATAAGCCTTAGAAACAATGTTGTAACCAACAAATATTCCAGCTTCTGCCTTTTAATTCAACTTAATTCTTTTAGCCTGTGGCACATAAGTAAAGCAAAAGCATCCAAACACTTTGAGAATTTTCAAAAAAGGTTTATAACCATACCAAACTTGAAATGGAATCTTTCCTTCTAATGCGTTTGTTGGAAACATGTTGAGTAGAAATACTAAGGTATGTTCAACTTCAGCACAATAATCTTTTGGAAAACACTTTTCGTACAACAAACATCTAGCCATCTCCATTATGGTACGGTTCTTCCTCTCACTAACTCCATTTTGTTGTGGAGTATATAGTGCAGTGAGTTGGTGTTCAATCCCATCTTCTTTCCAAAATAAATTAAACTGATCCAATGTGCACTCCTTGACATTATTGGACCTTAAATATTGAATCTTACATCCACTTTGAGTTTCGATCCACTACTTGAATTTCCACAAGATAGCGCCAACCTCTGACTTAAACTTAAGAAAGTAAATTCAAAACATTCTTGTATAGTCATCAATGAAAACTATATAATACTTACTCCTTTTGAGTGACAGAGTTCTTTAAGGACTAGCCAGATCTGTATGGATTAACTTTAGTTTCTCAGTAGCTCTCCAAGTTACTTTATTGAAAGGAAGCCTTGTTTTCTTGCCAAATCGACAAGTTTTGCGATCACGTATTTTAGCTTTAAGGTTAGGTAGCCTTCAAACTAGATTTTTCTTCTGTAGGTTCATTGCAACATCATGAGTGAAATGTCAAAGCCTTTTGTTGATCTTAGTTGCAGAATAATCTTTTTTCTCATACACTAAAGGATCCAGTGTAAAGATCTTTCCTTCACCATTACTTCGACTAAATTTTTTCCATCTCCATCATTGATTTGACAATAATTGATTTCAAAGAGAAGTTTCAAACCATTTCCAAGCATCTAGCCAATACCTAACAGAGTATGACTTATATTAGGTATAAATACATGATGTTGATTAGTTTTGTACCTAAAGCAATTTTAATTTCCACAGTACCTTTGCCTTTAGTAGAAATGCCATCAGTAGAAATATACTCTCCATTGCCAACTTATAGTTTCGAAATTACTGAAGTATCCAACTCCTTGAAGAGATCACGATCAAATGTCATGTGGTTTATGCAACCATTGTCAAAAAGCCATGTGTCACTTGAGCTGCTAGTTGCAAAAATGTAACACCTCAGATTTGGAAAAGAAGTAAAATGCAGTTTTGGGCTAGATTTTATGTCTACGGGTGCCATATATGGGCCATATATGGAAACCGTAGAAATTGTGGAAAATAATTTTTTAAATCAACTCCTAGTATCCATTTTAGGGTTCACCAGTACGGTCTTTCAATCTATGTACGAGTTGTAGGTAGGTATCGTAGGTGACCCCAAAATTAGTGAAATTTTAAAGCTTAAGGTTGATTTCTACAGTTGGCATGTATGGATTGTAGGAATACCTATGAGCCGTACATGGGTTCCGTCAAAAGTTGGTCCATCAAAAAGGTTTCTGAAACTCTACGGTTGACCAGTACGGTCGATCGAGTCCGTCAGTTATGTGAAAGGGGCTTTTGAGTCTTTTCCTAATTATTCTAACCCACTATTATGTCGTTTTACCTTCTACCATTTGCCCTATATAAAGGTTTTTAAACCCTCAAATTACCCAATTGAACTCATTCTCCCAAATTCCCTATAAGTTCTTCCCCCAAATTTATCTCTCTAAAGTCTAAGAAAGAAGAAGAAAAATATAGGGTTTCAAGATCAATTTTCCAATTCACCAATTTCTTGGGCTTAAAGAATCATGGTATGTTAGTGTTCACCTATGGAGTCCTTTCCTCCGTAGGGTTCTTAAATTCTCAAATTTACAAAGCTAGATTACCCAATCAAAGTTAGGGTCTTATTTAATGTTCGTGGGTTCTTTTCAATATTGATCAAATTGATTGTTTTCTATCAATTTATGCATGAATTAGAGTAATTACATATTTTGGAGTTAAATTCATATGAACTCATGCATGCCCCATGAATTCTAGACTATGAGCATATGATTGAGTTTATGAAGTATGAATTAGGAAGTATGAAGATATACATGTCATTTCTATGAAATTGATATGAATGATTGAGGTTGCTTTGATAGTAAAGCAACGATGTTGTTATGGGAAAGGTTATTCTCACATGAAGGATTCATAGAGTTGAAAGGTTTTCTCAACTAAGTTTGAATCAAGATTTAGGTTCTATTCTAAATGACCTTTAGCTTGAATTGGTTGCTTAATTGTGAGTTTTCATGGATAATAATATGAATATGATTAAATGACTATTCTGTAGGATTTATGCTTAGAACCGAGTGGACTAGTGGTGATTACCCATGTCCCATGACGATGTGCCACCATAGCTTTGTCTTAGATAGACATTAGCTAATGGCTCCACTTTAGCTCAAGATTGTAGTTCTTACCTTGGCAAGTAAGTTCATCTATTTTTGGTGTAGGATTGACATCATATTTCTTGTTATAGCTCACATGATCTATGTGGGTTAATGGCAAACTTTCCACAATAACGAACTAAGGTTACTTAACAAAAGTATCTCACATGTGTTTTAAAGATGTTTAGATTGCATTTACCATGATTATGACTCATGTTTTCTAAACATGTTATTTTATGATCTAGCTTGGTCATTGCATGTCAAGTAAAGTCCCTTTTAGCATGATTTCATAACTCCTATGTATTGCTATCATACTTAGTACATTCCGCGTACTAATGCATACTTGTGCCTACATTATTTCACTAATGTAGGGTCCAACGCTCCTATTCTGCACACTCGTGGCTATTTGATTTTTTTTGAGCTTTAGAAGATTAGTGAGTCCTCATATTCCGAGGACGAGACTCTTTTATTGATTTATCTCATTTTTGTTTCAGACTTGTGTGTGATGTAGGGGTTACGTCCCAATCACTCTCCTTATGAGGCACTAGATGACTTTAAGACTTATGTTAGACCTCCTCTTTTGTCAACTCTTTATGATATAAGACTGTTTTTAGAATTCTTTAAATTCTATTATCTTTTATGATGAATGCTAAGTGTCTTGTGTAGGCACTCTCGGGTTCCTATACACCATCTTACACCTAGGGTATATTGTGGGTCATGACAAACTTGGTATTTAGAGCACAAGGTTTAGAAAGGTCCTACGATGTCTCATAAGCCACGTCGAGTAGAGTCTTGTTCATGAGTGTGAAGCGCGCGACATTTGTGAATAAGAGGTTAAAAGATGTTTAGAAAATTTCACTTCTTTCATCATTCTAAATTTGTGCGATAGAGTGTAACTCTATATATCTCTCTCCTAATCATTAGTTGATGTTTTTCAAGATATGGCCCCTCGGAGAGCATACTTAAGAAATAATGTGAATGAAAATATAGAACGAGAAGCTCCTTAAGAAGCTCCACAAGTTCCAGCCGACCCTTTGACCGAACAAGTAACTAATGCAGAGTTTTGGGCTAGGACTTTGAGAGTTTTGGCTAGGGGGAGAATTTGTGGGACACAAGTGATATGCACCTCTCATGTATTCCGAGTGAATTGGTTGAGGTTATTTCTCTCTATATTTTGTACTCTCATGTTTATATAGTGAATTGCTCATTTCCTTTGTGGACATAGGTCGATTGACCGAAACACGTTAAATTTTTGTATCTTTTGATATATTTCGTGTTTGTCTTCTTACTCATGGTCTTTTGAGGTTTTCTTTGCTACCTTCCGCATTACACCTAATTAATATAGGTCCTAACAGAGTTTCCCCAAAAAATCCATCTTGACTGCTTTCAAAGTCTGATCATCAATCATTAATGTGACTTGTTAAAGACTCGCAATCTATACCTAGTGAAGTTGACACTAATAAAAAGCCCATAAAGCAACAAAAAAATATTCATTCTCACATATATAGTAATAATAATAGTATTAATTATGTAAACTCCTATCTGTAGTTGTCATTTTTCTATTTTTTGTTTTGTTTGGTTAATTTTCCTAATCATTTAAATATTTAACCAATAATGTGGTGTTATAACGAACTAGAACCGAAAGGATGAGTTCTTATAGTAATTACTTATTTTGTTGCCTCATTTAAATCCTGACAACTAACATGAACCATGTTATTATTCCTACAGTGATCTTTTTTCATTCTCCCTTTTATTATTTTTATCCTCTTATTATTGAATTTCTGAAGTCTCTCAAATGGTCAAATCTTTTTGCATTCTACAAAATCTATTGTTGTCCGCTTACAGAATGATCAAAATTTGCTTTTTTACATCTTCTTCAAAATTGTAAGTATTGCAACAAGTTATTATTATATTGAAGCAGCGCAACATTATTTCGATGGCATTACATCAAATTATCAAATTCAACGCAACACTATTTTGATATCATTATATCAATTTCTCAAATCCATGAGCTAGGTTTTATTATTTTAATTAATTTAATATTTTATTTTTTATTGAAAACTTATGTTTACATAATTAATTCATAAGGTCTACTTATATTTTATCCTCCTCAAATCCTCTTACATCATTATTCAATTTATATATTTTGAAATTTCTGTATGAAGTTTGACTTTAAACCTCCAATCTCATTGAACCGGCTCTACTTAGTTGGAGGGTCAATTATATTTTCTTCTGGCTGGACCATTTCAAATATTATGTACCATATGATAGCTACGATAGAAAATCCCTTAGAAAGTGAAAATAATACAAGTCAGTTGTAGATCATATACATGACAAGTGGACATTGGTCCACTTGACCATTTCTGTTTTGCCAAGGTATGCAAGCAATTGATGTTCACACCATTCAAAGCTTTATCCATTGGCTATTCAAATATAAGACTTGGGAATCTTTTCAATTTTTAGTCAAAGGCTAGGGAATCAAGCAAATTAGAATTTGATATTTCCTCCTTCCATTTCAATTTGATTGTCCTAACTTTTTCTAGTTTGTTTCAAAAAGAATTATTTTTCCTTTTTAGTAACTTTTATTTTCAATTTATCATGCATGTTTAAGATCACAAAATTAAAGAGCATTTTAATACATTTGAAATATCTTTAATTTAATAATACATCATTAAAAGACAATTTGCATGATTTGTGGTGGTGTACATGTGTGTTTACTTGTTCAACTTTATACAAGTTTAAACGTTTATTTGTGCACAACCGAAAACTTGTAGAGCATAACTGTTAGATCAAGTTAAAATACATATCTATGTATTATGGCTCTCAATTACTACTTTACTCACAGTAATTTAATATAATTTGATGCAAATATTAGATGTTAGTAATAATTTTGTAAATTTCATTTCTATCCTCCAATGTTTTCTTTGTTTCTCAAACTAGGTGTAGAATTAAATGCTGTCACCTCAATTGGACAGGCAAGTGATCACTTGATTTTATTTTATTTTATTCTATTTTTTCAATAATGGTTATCCACTATATTATTTTGGGATGTCCAATAATATTTGTCCATTTTATGAAATCAATGAATAATTTTACATTTACTTCCTAATTTACCCTTATCATTAATTATAGTTATTTCTCTATTACATTTTTCAAGACATTGTATTTATTATATTCAAAGGGTAATATAGTAAAATAACGCTTCTATTTATAGTTTCTTAGGAAGTGTGCAAAGTCAATAGTAAACAATTATTGTTGGATAGCAGGAGGGAACTTTTGCAAATTGCCTTATAATAAACTTAATTATGTTCCATAGTTATAGTTTGCATATTTACGGGTTGTAGCTACAGTTTAAGCTATCTCGTTTGTATAATTCGCGAAATTGTATATTTCGCAGGTTTGTATAATTTACGGGTACATTTGTATAGTTCAGTTATTTTTATATAAACTCGAAATAACGAATTTATATAATTACAAACATCAGAAGTGTAAACAATTATACAAACTATATTATACAAATTATGAATCAAACAAAAGTTATACAAATTTCGAATCATACAAACGTAATTATACAAAACTAAAATGTTGAGCTGCGTAATTATAGTTAAAAATAGGTCGCGAATGATAATTAAGGCAAACTATAGTTATGTTAACTAATTAACTAGTATATATTTGCTTATATGCATAAATTTCCCTTTTATTTATAAATAAATGTACATATAGTTCAAGTCTTAGTTTGAATCAAGTAATATATAAAGGTGGATTCCTTTAAAAATAAAATATCAATCTCCCACTTTCTTCACATTATATCAATTCTCATTTTTTCCCTCCTCTGTTCTTCAACTCCTAAGCTCTGTTTTACTCTGTTCTTCAGAAAAACTTTGTTACTTTAGAGATGGAATTTCAAATGGGAAATTCTATGGACAAATCAAACAAGAACCAGAAAGTACCTCCAAGAAGGGGACAAATCAAGATCAATATTTTGAAATTTTTGAAGAAATCAATTGTTCAATTACTCGGAAAAAATGGAACCGGAGGTACTTTTACACCATCAACGACTACTCCCGGAGAAACCCCAAGTGGCTATAATTCAGGTGTTGAATCTAATAGATTACACAGATAATACTCGTTGTTAAATTGCTCGTAGCTAATAAATGATGAATTTTGTCCAAAGTTATAATAGTTGCTCTTGGGAGTTTTTGCAAATATGCTACCAACTTTGTGGCTAAACTGTTCGTAGCTAACAAACTTTTTTATAATCCATTGTTAAATTGGATTAACGATAGATTTTGTTGTTTAGCTACACAGTTATAGTTGTTGCTCTGGGGAGTCTTTGCAGATATTCTGGTGGGGGAATTTCATTTCCCCTGTTTTTCTTCCCAGGCTTCACAACATATTTTGAAAATTTTGTTAATCATACATTATGATATCTTGATCTCTTTAATTAATAATTTTTTTTTTCTGTTTTATTGGCTTTGATCATTATTTCTGGATTCAGAGGCATTTTCAGTTTTGGATGGTAAGATATAATTATATTTACATATAAATAAATGATTAATATTCACCTTTAATCTTAAGTTTAGATTTGGTAGTGGGATGCATGGTTACAAATCTTGATGGTAATTAGAGGAATCAAATGCACGTGTCCAATTGAATTTGAATACATCAAAAACGGGTTGAGCTACTAAATGACTCGTTCAAAAGTTCCTTGTGATGAAATGAACTATGTTAAAATAGGTTATTAAGCGCTATTAGTTTGAGAAACACACATCAGTGGTGTGTAAAATATTTTACCTAGACAAAAATAAATAATAAACTATTAATATTAATTAAAAATTAAAGTATTATCATCCCAAAAATAATTTTATAAAAAATAAAATTTAAATTATTTTTTTTACCCCACTCTACCAGCCGTCCCCAAACCAAACCACTCTCTCATTCCCCATAAAAAAAAAAATTGGTTTACCCCATCCTATATAACCCTCCGATTCAGAAAAATTACCAAAGAAAACTGAAATTAATCCCAAAGACAAACATATGTCTTTTCAGGTTCTTTGTTTTTTTTCTTTTTTTCCTTTTTGTTGTTTACTAATTTTTGTCTCATGACTTGATTAATCGATGTTATTACAAGCTGCTGCAATTAATGATGGTTATTCCATAATAGTGTTCTTTTTTTGAAAATGATAAATACTTCAAAGGTACAAAACTTATGAAATAAAAGTACTTTATTATAGAAAAAAAGATTCATAAATAAAATGTGTCAATTAAGATGATCTCCTGATTAT
Source organism: Solanum pinnatisectum (assembly GCA_035578085.1). Classification (NCBI taxonomy): domain Eukaryota; kingdom Viridiplantae; phylum Streptophyta; class Magnoliopsida; order Solanales; family Solanaceae; genus Solanum; species Solanum pinnatisectum. The sequence goes on along the minus strand of JAWPEI010000021.1, from coordinate 999,018 downwards.
AGATCTATTAATGAAAGTTTGCAACCATAAATATTTAAAGGGTAAAACAAGGACCCCTTTTATAAGGTATGGTTTGGGCATAACAACTTTAGTGAATTCAAAATTCTATTTTAATTAATGAGAGCGTAAGTGGACTTATGGTGTAAAAACAAAATATTGATTTTGAGAAAATCTTAAATTGTGTTGTGTTACTAATTAAGTCAATTGAACTTAAGAAATCAAAAAACTTTTCTTTTTATGTATGTAATAGCTATTTACCCAATTGTTTTTCTTATTAATCTCACTAACCTTTTGAAATAATTAACGTGTGTATAATATTTATACCTCTTCATATTCTATAATATATTTTATTTGCTATTTTAATATTTTGTTTTATTTTCTTATGTTGAAACTGTACACTGTTATCTTTTGATTACTTATCTTTATTATTAAGAAGTTGAAAAAGAAGTAAGAACATATATTTGACAATTTTGTAAAGAAAAGGAACGGGTAGAAGAAAAAAGTGAGAAGGTGAGGAAAAAATAAAGACAAAAAGTATTTAAAAAAATGTACATGTAATAAGATTTATAAAAAATATACAAAGAAACTTCATATTTTCTAGAAATATATACAGAGAGAATTAATTTCTTCTTGAATTGTTATTTTTTCTTTACTTTTTTTAAAGAAAAATAAAAGTATATGAAAATCAAGCATTTTAAAAGTTTTAAAACTCCTAAGTGATGAAAATTATATAGGAATGTATGGACCTAAATTAAATGTGAATAATTAAAACTTGAAATATTTTTGAAAATTAAATTACTTTCTCTGTAAGTTATTTATGTTGAGAATTTTATTTTTTCGATGATAATTATAATCATTTGAAATTATTAAATCATGAATGTTTTATGGAAATATAGGATCTTCATTTAATGAATTAGTTGCCAATAATGAAATTTTTGTATATGATTATTACAGATTATCAAAATAAGGTTATTCGCTATTTTTTTATGCGTATGAATTTTGATTAATAAATTGTGAATACTTTAAAGATTCCATTTAGTTTTTTTGACTTATTTTAAATAATAATGAATTTCTTTCATAAATGACATTGTGTTTGAATTGGTGTTAATTAGAAGAGAGCATAATGCTTTATTAAAAACTTTGGTATGCTAATCTCAATTTGTAACTTTTTTTAAAATACTACACCGTTATTATATCCCAGAGATTTAAAAAATTGATTGATTTCTCTTGGTGTCAACTTAATGTTAGGATTTTTTTTTTAATTATTTTGTTTAGCAAGGAAAACAAGTCTCGACTTTAAGTAAAACAATATTTCACGCAAAACACGAATAAGTTTACTAGTATTTTTATATTAATAGAGCAACAACTATTTTATTTAGTACTTAAGAAATGTGAATCAGAGTTTTACTTGAAAGATGCTTACCATTACAGATAATAATGAGCAATTCAACTGAGGCCCACATATTTTTAATAACTTTTTACAAACTAATAAATGTGCCAAATTACAAAATTAATGGGCCCACAATTCACACACTTGATACCTCATTACCTTAAAATTGTTGATAAAATGGATAAGAAGTGAGCGACGGAACTTTTTATTACTTAGCTAATAAATGTAATGAAAATTATTAAATGTACCCATTACGAATATATAGAAGTATATATTTTAATAGAAAAATGGCAAAATTATTATTACATAATACGTAGAACATTTATTACATAGTACGTAGAATAATAAAACAAAACTAAACTAAACAAGTGATCCACGACTTATAGATATTGCCACAATTGCGACGACAGATTGGGCACGTAATTTGGCGGCGCATCCAAATTGAAATGCACTCATTGTGGTACAAGTGAGTCCAAGAAAGAATATAAATATTGTCGGTTGATTCAAAGTCGGATAAACATATCCGACATGTAGTGTTACGGTCACCTAACTCTATATCAGAATAGGGCAGACGTGGAAACAAGCGATGAGTTGCTTGTCCACATCTTTTCATGGCCCATTTCTGCCCTGTTTTAACAAGTAGAAACATGAAAAGTAAAACAACACTCATAACTAATACTGCTATCATAGCTAGAATTAAGTGCTTAACTATGTACGCATTATCTGAGTCATCTGGTTGTAGGAACGGCATTGTCAATAGTTTAATTTGCAGATGAAAAATTATCATAGTTTAAATAAATTGCAGCAATACTAGAAGATAACAGAGAGCTAGCTGCTTTTTTCCTTTCCCATGGAGAAGAGAAAAATGGTGACTACAAACATATATACATTTGGTGATGATATACCTGAAGGTGTGAAGGCGAAGGTAAACAATGTCGTCGATGTTGCGTCAGCTAACAAGACTTCATGTGATCAATGCAAAATCAAATGTTTACAAAATACTAAATGAGAAGAATGATATATGCAGAGAAGAAAAAGGTGATCTTTTGAAATGTTGTGTGTTCTTTTAAAACAACTATGGTCCTTATTAAACTAATCAGAAGCTTACTTGTGTTTTGAATTTAATGGTGAAGATGACTTGTTATGGAAAAAGAAAAAGTGTTAAGAATGATAAAAATCCAACGTTGGTTTGGTTTGATTTGTAATTGCTTTTGTGTGTGTGTATAGACTATATAGTAAGTTGTTTATATTATTATTGATAGAACAATCATGTGTGATAAACATAAACTCAGAATTATTGTTAAGTTTGGTTCAAGTTTTCATGTTACTATTGTGGTAATTAAAAACTACAAACAATAGAAAGGGAATAAGGGTAGCCGGTGCACATTCACGCAAAGTTTAAGGAAGGCAGTGGCAGAGCTAGGAATTTTACGAAGAGAATCTAAAAATTAAATAACAAAAACTTCTTTTAGCTAGAAATTTCACAAAGAGGGTCCAAAAATTAAATAACAAAAGCTCTTTTTAAAAAGGGATTGAACGCGCAAGCACTAGCTAATTAAAGATGTCTAAACACACATTTAAGACATCTTAAATCACTAGGCTATATCAACCTATTATATCAAGGGTGTTCAAAATATGTTATTTAATTATTTCGTGTATCATTTTACTTGTGTATGTGGTATTTTTTCCGACAAAGGGGGACACCCCTGACATACGTGTGCCTATGCCCCTGAAGGAAGGGACATACTTCAAGAGGTGTAGATGTAATGTACAGTGGCGGGTATGTCAAAGGAAGGTCGGACAAACATCCTTTCCACGACCATAATTAATATATGCTGCATATCTTGATGATTTCACAATTCGAACCTATAACCTTTTATATTCGTCTTTTGATTTTTTTTAGGTGCCAGATGAATTAACTAACTTATCATTATGTGTCCTAAATTCACGCAAAGTCTAAGGAATCGTGTACTCATGTGATCCAATCATTGTTTGGAGTGACCTTAATTATATAAAGTTGATTGCAACAATTCATCTAATATTTCTCAAAATTGATAGCACTTTCTATATATGTAGTCAGAAAAAAAAAAATTCCTTTGCAATTCTTTGAAAGGCAACATAACATTCAAATTAAAGGTATAGAACAAATTAAATAGGAACAATTTTCTTCTATTTTTTTTCATGATTTGGAATATTTGTGTTTCCTATTATGGAAGAAGTGGCCCAAACAATCCAACTTAGAATATTGCTGATGTTTTAGGATAGAATATTTGTTAGTTAGAATTTGTTACAAAATAGACCATTGTAAAATTATTAGGAACATTCTTTTTTTTCGCCAGTATAACAAAATTTGTATGCCATTTTTCTAATAAAATATTTTCGTCTGCTAGATTTATATGGTTTTCAGTTTTATAAATATTTGGAAGATCGTCTCATAATAAAATAGTGTCTTTAAATTATTTAATATAATTAGCAGTTTTATTTCAAAAATAGTTCATTCATTTTTATTTTGGCCGAATCAGATAGGAAGTATTTCCTTCACCATGGAGTTCAAGCTATAATAGTAGTATCAATCATAGGTGTTTTTTTTACTTTTAATGTTTCTACTTGTTAAAATAGGGCAGAAATGGGCCATTAAAAAACGTACAAGAAACTTTCGCTTGTTTCCACGTTTGGCCTATTCTGATATAGAGTTAGGTGATCGTGACACTACATATCGGATATGTTTATCCGACTTTGAATCAACCGATAATATTTATATTCTTCCTTGCATTCACTTGTACCATTGAGTGCATTTCAACTTGGATGCGCCGCCAAATTACGTGCCCAACCTGTCGTCGCAATTATGGCCATATCCATAAGTCGTGGATCACTTGTTTAGTTTTGTTTTGTTTCATTATTCTACGTATTACTATGTAATAAATGTTCTACGTACTATGTAATAATAATTATGCCATTTTTCTATTAAAATATATGTTTTTCATCTTTCTATAAAGTATATATAGGACAAATATAATTAAGCAACTGGTTGCCAAATTTATAGTGTTTAAAGATGTCCCCATGTCACAATTCTATTTTCTCTTTTGTAACGAGTTTACAAATATAATTGTATACAAGTTGGATTTGTATATTTTTGGTAATGATGCTTTAGTTCATTATAATTTTATGTGCAGACTAAAATATAGAGCAACTAAAATCTTATTTAAAAGAACTAAACTACACACATATGGACAATTAAAATATACTTTTATATATTATTCACCATCAGAAAGAATAATTAAGTATATATACACTTATATAAAAGTCCCACAGGTGTAATTCACTATCTCTTTCTTTTTATAGTTATGAAGACCAATTAAAAGTAGATTTTATGTGTGGGGAGTGGGGGGAGGGGGGTGAGCTAAAGAAAAATCATTTACATTAGCCACCTACAATTAGCTTTCAATTATTTTCATTAATTGTTGCAATATTTTATTTGTCTTTGGAAGAAATAAACTTAACCACATTTAGTATAACTCAGGTGAAATTTGAGTTTTGTTTTATATATGTAGTTAGAAAAAAAAATTGATTTTTTTTTGGGAAAAAGGTTTAAAATATCTCTCATTTTTTATTTATTAGTTGACTTTGCTCTTATTATTAAAATCAAGTTATTTATATCCTCGCCGTCTAAAAACTTGCCACCTGTACCCCTTAATTGGATGAAAAACCCCGAATAAATAAAATTAACCTAATTTTAATTAAATTATCCAATTTCTTCTTTTAATCTCAATCTGACTCACTAAACCAAATAAATTCATATCAAATTAAATTCCCAAACCCATCTTTGTAGCTTATCAAGTTATGGATTTTTTTCAGTTAAAACAAATTAAGAAAAATAGGTCGCACAGTAAGTAGAATATATTGCAATTTTAGAAGAGAAAAGATGTTGAGGAGAAATGGATGAAAAATGTTTTAAAGAGGTGAAAAATAGAGAGATGGATTTGGGGATTTAATTTGGTAAATATTTATTTGGTTAATTAGGCCGGGTTTGAATTTAAAAAAAAAATCGGGTATTTAATTAAAATTGGATTATTTTTGTTGATTTGGACTTTTTCATTAATTGAGGGGTATGAGTGACAAGTTTGTAGATGACAAGAGTATAAATACCTCTATTTTAATGGTGATGGAAAGATCAACAAATAAACGAAAATTGAGAGGTATTTTTGACTATTTTCCTTTTTTTTTTTCCCCTTTGCATTTCTTAGAAAGGGCAATATAACATTCAAATTAAAGGTATTTATAGAACAAATAGGAACAATTTTCTTCAACTTTTTTCATGATTTGGAAGATTTTCTTTTGTATTAAACATGTGTACTTTCACCCGGTCCCTCATAAAGAACAAAATACATATTTTTTGCACCATATGAAAATTGTATAAATTCAACCTTGTACATATTAGGATTATCAATGTGTGTGATTGTTTTATCTACTTCAATGGTCTTTCCTTTCTCATTGAATATTATAACTCCAGCACAATAAGCATCATAGGAAGAGTTTTCAATAGGAAAATAGCTTGAGCCCATCAAAGGTTCTGGCCTGGTGGACTATATACAACTCCTCCCCAATCAACATTCGTAGCAAAACTTTTCAAGTCAATGAAGAGACTTTGTGGCTAGAAACCTACTCGTGTAAACTCTTGTGACACTTAAACCCACCAATTTCCGGCTAAGTCCTTTTTTCAATAATAATAATAATAATAATAATAATAATAATAATAATAATAATAAGAAGTTGTCAATAACAATATTTACATTATCTCCTAACTATAATTCCTATATTTGAATAAAATAAAAACAATATAAAATGTACCCGATCAATGTACATTCTCGCACCCCAAGGTCTCCCTCCACGTTGTGAAATAGTATCCATGAATGAATTATCAAGAGGTAGGTCATAGTTTACTTGTACAAAGACGGGACATAGTGTATTGAAGCAATGAATTTTACCAGCCTAAAAAATAGATATATCTCATACATGAATACTTAAAAATCAAGGTAAATAGTTAAATTAAGTGTGTGTTTTGTATGAAGGAAAATGGTTTCCTAGAAAATGTTTTCTTGAAAAAAAAACAAGTGGATTTCTAAGTTATTTTCTCATGTTTGGTTGGTAAGTAGAAAATATTTTTTGGAAAATATTTTTTAATGTTTGGTTGGTAAATGAAACACATTTTTTCAAAAAATATCTTTAATTTTTGGCTTGAGACTAGAAAATACTCTTTAGAAAAATAATTTTTGTCCTGAAATTAACCCGAATAATCGATCTGGGATCCAACCCTAACACCCGAACTAGGACAGGATCCTGACAAGTGACGACCATTCAAAAATCCGACCCTGAGATCTGACCATGCCCTGACCCAAAAATATTTTTCAAAATTTTTTTTTTTTTAATAAGGTGGTAGCTGGGGGAGGGGGGGAGGGGGAGCTGAGGAGTAGGGTTGACATAAACACTGAAATTTTATGAATTTGAAATATTTTTCTAAAAAGAAATTGACCAGGGGAGGGGGTGTGGTAGGGGTTGGGTGGCGTAAAAAATTAAAATTTTAAAATCAGAAATATTTTTCAAAAATTATTTAAAAAAAAAAAAATTGACGGGAGTTGGAATGGCTAGAGGGGTAGGGGTGACATAAAACATAATTTTTTAAAATTTGAAATATTTTCAAAAGAAATTTAAAAAATAAGAAAATTTTAATTCTTTTTTTTTTGGATGTAGAGGGCCGGGTGAGTATGGGGTAGGGTAAGAAAAAAAAATTGTAATTTTAGGATGAAGTAGGCTTTTGGAAAATGTTTTCCTTTATTTTTTAAGGGAAATCATTTTTCTTAAATTTGAGGAAATTAAGTTGATTTGAAAAACATTTAAACCAACTAAATTTGAAAAAATTGGAAATGTTTTCCTTCATACCAAACACACCCTAAAAAGATGTACTAGTTTAATGAACTCAATAGGGAAATCATCATGGTACAAAAGATAGTTACCTGGAAATGTATAAAAACCTAGTTTTAGTATCTCCGTATAACGTTGGGTCCACCTAAAGCACGAAATAGAGATATTATATTATAGTTATAAAATATTGAGGATTTACTAACAAATTTTCTAATATACATCTTAAAAGCACAATATTCAATGGTTAACACATATCCTTCTTCCACAAAACGATAGAATAATGGAATAAAAAAATTGATATAAACTTACTCTCCAACCAACTTGTAAGATATATGATCCTTTATGAATTTTTAGTCGAGATTCATTGTGTTGTTGTCCTTTAACTTGAGGATTGTACAAAGCAGTATCCATTCAGACTCCCGCGAACTTGCTATTTGGATTGTATGGAATCCGAGCTATTGCAACCTAAATAAAAAAAGTTAATTATTTTTAGTAAATCTTACAGAGTACCCAAATTAACCTAAGAACAACTTGTTCCTTTATTACTTCAAATCCAATTAAATAAAACATGGAAATCAGAACATTTTTTATAGACATATACCACCTTATATCCTTGTGAAGATATGTATCTTCCATTTGGCTCACAATTATTGTTGCTTTGCATTAGATAATGAACTTATGTTTAGATTTGAAATATTCAAACATCATATTCATCGACGAATGTGACATCTTCTGGCGGGGGCATATTTCTTAATCTTATTAACAGGAATAGTTCCAAAAGGGCATCCTCCATCTTTTGACCATATTGTCGATGACCTATTAGTTGCCGATGAGAAAGTTGAATCTTTATTAATTCTTGATAAAGTGGGTTTCATCTGTTTAATCAAATATTTAATTAATTACATGTCAATAATATAATATCCGTATACAAAATGATAATGAAATGAAATGAGAGTATAGATATGCCTCAGGATGAAAATTATGTTCCTTCAATAATGGGTGATCAAATGCACGTGTTTGTAGAAATCTACACAGTCATATGTATCTCCATATTTAGTCTGTAAACAATCAAATATTAATAAAATAAGTAGCCTAAGTTACAACAAGATGTACCTTTTAAACACAAAACAATCTCACGAGAACAATTGTTAGTAAATGGTAACACTACTGCCTTTAAAAAAAAATAAGGAAAAATTCTCAAATATGCTATTAAATTTTGAGAAAAAACTTATCTAGGTCATTCCTTAAAATTTTTGTTCATTTATGCTATTTTCGTTTGAGAAAATGTTCATCTATGTCATTGTTTGTTAATGAAAAATAGCTCAATAAGTGTGTCCTAAGCCATTGTTATGCCCTTATCTCCAATTGCAAGATAAAATGTAAAAATTGCACTTAATCCGTTTTAGTTCATTTGTCTGATATGACTTAACATGGAGTTTTAAAAGTAATTTTGTTTTGAATGTTGTGATCTTAAATTAAAGATATATAGAATGTATCAAACTGCTTTTAAATCTTGTGGTTAAACATGTTATGTGAAAAAATAAAATAAAATAGTTTCTAGAAAAGGAAGAATTATTCTTCTTAAACAAATTAAAAAAATAAGACAAACAAACCGAATCAGACTAACCTGTTCAATCTTCAACTACAACAAAAGTTTACACATAGAAGGAAATGGAAGGTTCTCCATTTCCAAAAAATCATGTGACAAATTAATGTTTTTCTCAAATACAAATACAAAAATGATATTGTCTAATAAAATATCTTTAGATACTTACAAGTATAATAAAATAAATTTTTGAAAGAAAATATCTTTATTGTTTTGACGGCTGGCTTGTTCAAACTTTTCAGCTGTTTCTCTAACTCCGCATCCTCTAATTTGGATGGCTTCTTTTGTCCTTCCACCCCATTATAACTCAACAAAAAATATAACACTAATAACATTTGTTGAACAATTCTTTGATGCATCTTGAAATCATTTCTTTTTATAGGCATGAATCTTAGGTGTTTTGATTAAATTAGATTTATTAATACAACATGAAAGCTCAACACTGAATTTGATTTGCTAGGTGCAAGTATGGATACCTTTGCTACAATAAGGAAGACATTTTTTTTAATATATAGAGATATGGAAAAGACTTAAGTTGACTATTATGTACAAATACTGACTTTATGTGTAGTCTTTGAACTACATTTGACCATATTGAAAAAGAATTGTTTAATAAATGTTGATTGCCCGTTTGTAATTAATATCCAAAATAATAATTAACTTCATTTGACCAAATCTAAAATGACATTGAATGGTTTTCTATTGTTCATAACTACATAATAAAATATTGAAAATACTTTTGACCATATGACCAAATATGTTGTTGAGTCCGGAACCAAAATTAGATTTATTTTGAAAAAATAATAATTGAAAAAGAACTAAACTAATGTGCAAAAAAAAAAAAAGAATAATTAAAAGTTGATGGCTGTTTTTGAACCTTTATTCTCGATGAATTTAAATAAAATTGAGAATTCCTCAACAATCACAAATGTGTAAATATTGTACAAGTAATACTCATAACATTTGGACTAAAAATTTAGGAAGAATTATTTAATTAGTCAAAAACATCATGTATTAGGTAATTCATGCACTTGTGCACTTGTACTTAGTTTCCCATATCTCTATGTAGTTATCGATATACCATATTAAAAATAAAATAAATGTTTTTAGGGATTTACAAGTACAATGAAACCCAAAAAAAAAAAAAAAAAAAATCCTTTACTGTTTTAATTATTGACTTCTTCAAAAAAAAAATTTAGTTATTTCTCTAATTCTGTATCATCATTAACTCAAAAGAAAATATAACATCAACAACGTTTATTGAATAATTTCTTGATGCATTCTGAATTCATTTCTTTGTAAATGCATGACTAATTAACAGACATGAAGGATCAATACTGAATTTGATTTGCTAGGTAAATGATACTATGAGGAAGATGTATTATATAAAAATGTATAAAAAAACTAAGTTGACTATACCAAAACTAAAAATATTATTTTATTTAATAAATGTTTATTTGCTCATTTATAATTAATATCCAAAATAATAATCTGAATATAGATTTTAGTAGAATTAATTGAATCAACAATTATTTATTGTTGATGAAGATTGATGATTTATATTTGCATAAGATTCAAAAATGATTTTTGAACATATGACTAAATCCATCGGTGTTCGACTTTGAAACTAATATAATTAAAAATAATAATTTAATCAGAGTTTTTTTTTTTTTTTATATTTGAGTCCTTAGAAATGGAAAAAAAGTTGTTGGTAGCATTGAGACTTGTGAGACACTGTAACAGGTAAATTCGAATTAAGAAAGTTACAGTTCAATATCTTGTGACTTGTATGATCTAGTTTACAAAATATGTACACAATGTATAGATTAAATATACATATAATATAATATGCATACCATATATACATAATATATATATATATATATATATATATATAGGCAAATATCTATTTAATTGAACCCCTACATAAATATCGAACACGTGATTATAAAATTAAAAAAAAAAGCTTAATTACCTGTCTACTTTAAATAATAGAACGTGATTATCTTATACATGTGTCCGAATCAGCCTAATTATATAGGATCCGACTCCTCTCCATTTCTCCTCCCTCCATTTTCCCTAAGTTCTTCCTTGGATGTAAGACACATGACATAGATAAAAAATCAATGGCTAAGATTAAATTGATTAAAATAAAATTTCTAATTATGATTTATATAATTAATATTTCATAAGAAAAATAATAATACCATAATCATAAGTCATAATAATATATTATCTTGTCCATAAATATATTATAAAAAATTTTCTCTTTTCTATTTTTTTTTTCCTACGAGTATTTATCTTCCGTTTGTTTTTTTTTTTTAAAAAGAATTGAGTAAGTCTTAGATAGCAACTTTGAACTTTCTCTTTGAAATTAGTTTACATATAATTAATATAAAAAATACTCGCATGAAAAAATAATTAGAAAAAGAGAAATTATTTTATAATATATTTATGAACAAAAACAGAAGATAATACTAGTAAGAAAAAGATTAGAAAATTTTCTTTCTTTTAATAATATATTTATGGACAAGATAATATATTGTTATGATTGTGGTATTGTCATTTTTCTTATGAAATACTAATTATCTAAATCATAATTAAAATCTTATTATTATTCAATTAAATCTAAACCATTAATTTTTACCTATGTCATTTATCTCACATCCAAGCAAGAACTTGAGAAAAATGGAGGGAAGAGAAATGAAGAGGATCCGGATCCAATTATATAGGAACATGATGCTTTACAATTGGCAGTATGAAGACACATAATCATAATTAGTACTCCTAATTAATTATTCTAACTAACAAATATTCTAAGTTGGATTGTTTGGGTCACTTCTTCTATAATAGGAAAGAAAATATTCCAAATCATGAAAAAAAAAATGAAGAAAATTGTTCCTATTTCATTTGTTCTATGCCTTTAATTTGAATGTTATGTTGCCTTTCAAAGAATTGCAAAGGGAAAAAAAATCATTTTTTTTTTCTGACTACGTATATAGAAAGTGCTATCAATTTTGAGAAATATACTTGATGAATTGTTGCAATCAACTTTATATAATTAAGGTCACTCCAAACAATGATTGGATCACAAGAGTACACGATTCCTTAGACTTTGCCTGACTTTAGGACACATAATGATAAGTTAGTTCAGTTGGAAGCTAAAAAAAAATCAAAAGAGGAATATAAAGGTCATTAGTTCAAATTGTGAAATTATCAGGATATGCGGCCTATATTAGTTATGGTCGTGGAAAGGGTGTTTGTCCGAACTTCCTTTGACAATATAATGTCATAATAATTTTTACTTGCATATAGTAGATGATGAATTTTCTTGACGAAAATCTTGTCTGTCTGCTACTGTACATTACATTTACACCGCTTGAAGTACACCCCTTCCTTCAGGGGCGTAGGCACATGTATGCCAGGGTGTCCCCCTTCGTCGGAAAAAAATATCACATATACAAGTAAATTAATACACGAAATGATTAAATAACATATTTTGGACATCATTGATATAATAGATTGTTATGGCGTAGTGGTTTAAGATGTCTTGAATGTGTGTTTAGAAATCTTTAATGAGTCAGTACTTGCGTGTTCAAATCTCACTTGTAACAATTTCTTCCCCTTTTAAAAAGAGCTTTTTTTTTTTTAATTTTTTACCCTCTTCATAAAATTTCTGGTTCCGCCACTACCTTTCTTAGACTTTGAGTGAATGTGCACGGCTAGCCTTATTCCCTTTCTAGTATAACAACAAAAATTGAAGCAAAACCAAACGAACGTTGGACTTTTTGTCCTTCTTTAACACATTATTTTTCTCTTCACACATAATTTCTAAAATATTTAATCATCTATGAGATCTTATCTTAATTTAAAAGATTAATTATGTTGTTGTGCCTCTTTAAAATTCAAGGTATGTATTAGTGAGCTCTTATTTATTTTTACTTTATTGTAAAAATATAAAGATATTTTAGGTTATTTTCTATTTAAACTATAATATTTGACTGATATACTACATATTATTGGTTGAATCTATTGGCAATGTCGTTCGTACAAGTAAAAGATTCAGATAACAAGTACATAGTTAATCACGTAGTTCAAGCTATAATAGTAGTGTTTCTTAACTTTTTATGTTTGTACTTCTAAAAATAGGGCAGAAATGGGTCATTAAAAGATATGGACAAGGAACTCTTCGCTTATTTCCCCGTCTGACCTATTCTGATATAGAAAACATAGAGTTAGGTGACACTACATGTCAAATATATTTATCCAACTTTGAGTCAACGAAGAATATTTATATTCTTCCTTGCACTCACTTGTACCACAGTGAGTGCATTTCAAGTCAGTGAAGAGACTTTGTTGCCAGAAACCTACTCGTGTATAGTGTTGTGACACTAAAAGCCACCAATTTCTGGCTAAGTCCTCTTTTAAAAAAAATAAAAAATTGTCAATAACAATATTTATGTTATCTCCTAACTATAATTCCTATATTTGTATAAAATGTTTAAAGACTTTAAATAAGAAAAATAAAAACAATATAAAATGTACCCGATCAATGTACATTCTCGCACCCCAAGGTTTCCCTCCACGTTGTGAAATAGTATCCATGAATGAAGTATCAAGAGGTACGTTATAGTTTACTTGTACAAAGCTGGGACATAGTGTATTGACGCAATGAATTTTACCAGCTTAAAAAAAATAGATATATCTCATATATGAATTTTTAAAAATCAAGGTAAATAGTTAAACTAAGGGTGTGTTTTGTACGAAGGAAAATGTTTTTCTTGAAAAATGTTTTCTTGGAAAAAACAAGTGGATTTCTAAGTTATTTTCTCATGTTTGGTTGGTGAATAGAAAATATTTTTTAATGTTGTATTTGTAAATGAAGCACAATTTTCAGAAAATATCTTTTATTTTTTTCTGAGACTAGAAAATACTCTTTAGGAAAATAATTTTTTACCTAAAAATCAACCCGGATAATCGATCTAGGACTCGACCCTGTCACCCGAATTAGGACAGGATCTTTATGACCGTTCCAAAATCTGACCCATGCCCTGACCTAGAAATATTTTTCAAAAACAATAAGGTGGTGGAGGTGTGTGTGGGGGGGGGGGGGGGGATTGGGGATAGGAATGACGTAAAAAAAAGAAATTTTAAAATTTTGAAATATATTTCAATTTTTTTTTTTTAAAAAAGAAAAATTTACCAAGAAACCTTTTAATTAAGAGTAACTTTACGAAATTCAAACTGATACATTGACTCAATTCCGCAGTAGTCAAACTAAAAGGGAAAATGTAACTTCCAAAGTAGAAAATTAAAGAGATAGAGGGTGTGTTTGGTACGAAGGAAAGTAGATTTTTAATTTATTTTTTCATGTTTGGTTGATGAATAGAAAAAATTTGGTACGAAGGAAAGTAGATTTTTAACTTATTTTTTCATGTTTGGTTGGTGAATAGAAAAAATATTTTTCGGAAAAATATCTTTTATTTTTACTAGAGAGTGAAAAATAATTTTTTGAACTGAAATTGAAAATATTTTTTAAAAATAAACTTAATTTTTTTGGGGGGAGAGTGGGGTGGTGGGGGTGGGGCTGGCATGGGGGTGGGGGTAGGGGTGAGATGGGTTAAAAAAATTAAAATTTGAAATTTAAAATTTTTTTTTTTGGAGGGGGTGGGGTCACGGGTTGGGGTCGAAAATATTTTTTAAAAAAATCTTTAAATTTTTTTTTGGGGGTGGGTGGGTGGGTGGGATCAAGGGTAGGGGTGGGGTGAAAATAAAAATTTGAAATTGGAAATATTTTTTAAAAACAAATTTTAATTTTTTGGGGGTGGGGGGGTGGGGGTGGTAGGGAGCTGGTGGGGGGTGATGGTGAGGTAAAAAATAAAAAAAATAAAGTTGAAAATTATTTTTTGAAAAAATCTTTAAATTTATTTCAACAAAAAAAAAATTATAGTTTTGAAGTTAGAGGAAAGTTTTGGAAAATGTTTTCCCTAATTTTTGAAGGGAAGTCATTTTCCTTAAATGTGAGGAAAATGAGTTGATTTGAAAAATATTTTACCCAACCAAATATGAGAAAATTCGAAAAAATGTTTTCCACACACTCGGAGTGTCAAAAACACATTTAAACTACTTTTTTTTTTTTTTAATTTTATACCTAAATTATTGATAATGTGAGTTTGATACCTAAATTTTGTAATGACCCTCCAGGTCATTTTTGCCTTAATGTCTCCTTTTTGTCTTTTAGAGCATTTCTATAGCGATTCCAAGTCAGTTATGACTTGCTGGCACTGACTGTTAGGTCGCCTGGTCGTTCGTTTGGATTTTGTGTAGTCTTCCGTGTCTTAGAGACCTTGAAGCTTGAATAGCTGACTTTAGTCAAAACATCAGGTAAACGACATCAGAATGAAATTCTCATGGTTCTATCAGCTTTGGAATGGGCAAATTAGGCTAGTAGCATAGTTAGCACGAGTATCGAGGCCTTCAGTGCGAGTTTGGACCATTAGACGTTTTAGCCTTTGAAATTTGGCCTAAGGTTGACTTTGGTCAACATTCTTGAAAAACGCACTCGGATGAAAATTCCATCAGCACGGTTAGCCCGGGAATGTCGAGTTAGGTCTAGAACAACCTTTCGTTCGACTCTCGAGGCCTCTGGACTCATTCTGACCCCTCGGTGGATTTTGGCTAAAATGGCCTTTGGAAGTGGGACCCACTTTTTATCAGGGTGATCTCTGATGGAAATTTTAACTGTGCTGTTGAGTCCAGAATGTCAAATATAGTAGGGTAGCATATCTACTTTATCTTTATCGGGTTCCAAACGAAATCCGAGCCTTCCGTCGGAAACTTTGAATAGATGGCAATAGCTGATATCTTATGCAGCCCTTTTAGCGACTAGAGTTTGGGTTTTTAACGACCAGATTTTGGGTCTTTTAGCGACCAGTTTCGTTTTTTTAAAACCCCATTTCAGCCTCATTTGCCAAACTTCAAATCTTCATAACTCTCTCATTTCATGTCCGATTTCAGTGATTTTTGAGGCTATCTTGTGGGGTTTTTTGGAAGAAACGCGTTGGTGAGCTTGGAAACTGATTTGGGGTCCCCGTTTGAGGTAAATTTCGTAAAATACCTGCTGCCACGACCCCTTTTTGTGAGCTTGATTTTGGAACTTTTGAGACATGTTTTCTCAGCCATTTTAGGTCTGAATTTGGTGATTGAAGAGCCTAGATTGTGGGGGTTTTCGTGAGGATCGTCGTGGTATGGTTGGTTTCAGCAGTTGGACCCTCGTTTTTGGTAATTTCTTGTAAATAACTGCTGCCATTGTTGTCCCTTTTAGTGTAACTTTGAGTTTTTCGTTGCATGTTCGTGTTGGGACTGTTTCGAGCCTCGAATTGTGTTCCAATTTGGAACACAAGTTCAGGGAGGTGTTTAGGACCTATTTTTGGGGTTAATTTCAAAATTTCCAGCGCGGGTTCCACTTTCCCCGTTTTGACACCGAAATTGGTCTATCTGCGTTTCTTGTAATTTTAGTGTCTAAATGACCGTAATAACGTTGTGACTCCATTTTTATAGTGTGGCAGCATTTTGAGGCCGTTCGTAAAGGAAAGGCTCTGAAGGAGTAATTTTGGAGTGCGTGATCGACCTTCTGGTAGGCTACGGCTTCCCTATCTTAGATTGAGCTCGAGAGTGTGAATGCATATTGATTAGTTGGGATTTGGGTTGGTAGTTATTGAATCGTGCATAGGTGTTTAAAAATCTTGTTTTGACTTTTTTCTGGAATTATAGGGTAACTATGAGCATACTATGTGTTACTAATTGACCCTCCTTGCTATGTGCTTGTATGCTTGATTACAGTTTATCTGAAGCATGTTGGGCCTTAGTTTAGGTTTGACTAAGGCTTGCCTTATAAATACATGATTCGGAACCGATAGACCTTAGTTTTGCCCCGACGTCGCTCGCCCGGCTTAGATCCTTGTAGACTGGTGTAGCAGACTTGAGTCTGATAGTTTGGGCCTTAGCTAGGCGATACGCTTGCTTCAACGATAGTTATCCTCATTTTCCCCGATGTTTTGGCTTCACAAGTTACGTCGGCAACACTGGTTCTGCTTCGCGATTTGAAGTTGGTTTTCGATTCATTTCCAAGGACTTATATTGGTTGGCTAAGTGTAGACGGTATTCCACGGACATTTATGAGCATGGATCGATTGGGACTCTTTCAGCAACTCCATTGGCACCTTTTCGGGCATCCGAATTCGAGCTCCGGCCTCTATCGCCCAGATACTTATATAGAGCATCTGGTTTAAAGTTCGACCTCTATCGCCCAGATACTTATATAGAGCATCTGGTTTAAGGTCCGGCCTCTATCGCCCAAATACATATATAGAGCATCTGATTTAAGGTCCGGCCTCTATCCCCCAGATACTTATATAGAGCATCCAGTTTAAGGTCAGATCTCTGTTACTTGATACTTGTGATTAGTTACTTGGGTACTTCTAGTGAGCATTCGGTTCGAGGTTCGGCCTCTGTACTGTCAGATTCTACTATTGGGGTTGAGGTTCTGGTTCGATGTTCTCCGTTCTTGTGTTCTTATATGCAATTCTCTTTAGTTATAGTTATTCTGTGTACTCGTCGGGCTTATGGGGGTCCGTTTGGGTTTTTAATTAAACTTGCGCACGAGTGTACCTTCTGGGCTTATGGGGGTCCAATTAGGTGTAGTTAGCTTATAGATTACTTTAGTTAGTTCTTTCTACACTCGTATGCATTCCATTGTTACTTAGTTTTCTGTTCTTGACCTCTGTTTGTGTTATTCCTTCTTTTCATATTGCCTTTACTTTTCAAGTTCAGTCGGCCTATGATGCCTACTGGGTACCTGTTATTTTGGTACTCATGCTACACTCTACATCTATTTTGTGATGGAGGTCAGAGCACCAGTGGCCAATGTTGATCCAGTTTGGAGTAGTCTGATCTGGAGACGGGGGTGAGCACACAGTGTTTTGTACTATTTCAGTCTCTATCTGTATATATAAACTTGTCTTTTACCTTTCGAGACAGTCCAGTCTCTGTAGTCCACTTTTAGGACTTGTACTCTTTCTGTTAGTAACTTTGTACTAGTGACTTCCAGATTCTGGAAGGGATCTTTATTTGTATATATGTTTTGGTTTGCGTCCGCTTGATTTTTTTTTTTAATTTGTTATCTTAAATTTTGCCTACTCTTGTTTAGTTTCTGCTCTCAAATCCATTACTTATTGTTCCGGGTTACGGGTTGACTTACCTATTGGTGGGTTTATAGTGGGTGCCATCATGGCTTGAGAAATCGGGTCGTGAAAAGTTGGTATCAGAGCCCTAGGTTCACTGGTCCCACTTTTACAAAGCTAACGTCTAGTAGAGTCTTGCAGATCGGTGCGGAGACGTCCGTAACTTATCTTCGGGAGGCTACATGATGTCTTTAGGAAGATTTCCTCTTTTGTTTCACTTTCGTGCAAAGTGTCTCATTGGTTCCTTGAAATCTCACTTGTTTTACTCTTTCGCAGGATGGTTCGCACGCGAGGCGGCTCGGCTGGGGGTGATGCACCCGGGCTTGCAGACAGAGCCCCAGCTTGGGGTAAACATCGATCCTGAGATCGAGTCAGGGCCACAGCGCTGGCCCGAGATAGGGAGGAGGAGCCCCAGGCAGCATATGTACCTCCACAGCTAGTGGGGCCAAGACCAGCCCAACCACCACCTGTACTAGCTGCAGCTCCTGATCTTCATACCCTGCTAACTCAGATATTAGTAACTACAGGAGGATGCGTCGAGCACCAAAGACTAGCTGAGCTCCCGCTCAAAGATCGCAGGTCACCTACCGCAATGGGCACTGAGGTTCACCCGCCACTGGGATTCATGTGGCGCCGCGACTTAAAGGATAGGGAGATGCCACTGCACGAGTAGAAGATGCTCGAGGTATTCTAGAGGTTGGCACCGCCGATATTCTCAGAGGCCATTGGGGAGGACGCCCACGAGTTTCAGCTCACTTGCCAGGAGCAGCTACAGTCATTAGGCCTCTTGGAGTCAAGAGGAGACGACTTCACTGCTCATTAGTTATGTGGGCTAGCCAGGCAGTGGTGGCGCACGTATCGAGAGTCCAGGCCAGCTGGATCACCTCCTATATCTTGGCGTGAGTTCTCAGAGGCTTTCTTAGCCCGGTTCATGCCACGGAGCGTCAGGGATAAGCTTTGTGATCAGTTCTCCAGATTGGAGCAGGGCCCTATGACCATCTCAGAGTACGAGGCAAGGTTCCATGAGTTGTCTTGACATGCTACCATGACCCTACTCACGGAGGAGGTGAGAGTTCGTTGTTTTGTACGTGGGTTGCGGTACCGTCTGAGTGTCGACACAGAGCATTTGGTTTCGGCTGACCGTTCATTAATTGATGTGGTCGACTATGCCCGATCCATGGTGCATATTCATCATGAGGCCCAAGGAGGAAGCGATAAGAGGGCACGCTACTAGGGCAGCTACAGCGGGTCCCAAACTAGAGGGAGGGACTCCTATGATAGGCCCCACCAGAGGTTCCAGCAAGGTTAGTCCAGTCGTCCTGTTCAGGCGGCATTACCTGCTTCTGAGGGGGGCCAACATCAGCAGGGTTGTCCTAGTACGGGCCAGAGTTCGAGGGGATCAGATTTCGTCCCTTCCTACCGCGGTTGGATTACTTCAGGGCGTTCAGCTTCGAGGTGTTTTGATTGCGGTGCTCCTGACCATTGGTCCAGAGGGTACCCCTGACGAGGGAGAGGGGCGATTGTATCAATTCCCATTATACCTAGACCGATTTCAGCAGTACCCTCTCCAGCTAGAGGTGGTGGTCAGGACCAGGGCCGTCGGGATAGCTAACAGGGTACCAGAGGTGGAGCTCGGGAAGGCAGGTCAGGGGGTAGATCGGACGCACCAGGCAGAGGTGCTCAGGGCCATTTCTATGCAGCCCCAGCGAGGGCGGCTTGAGGCATCTGATGATGTCATCACAGGTATGCTTTTATTATGCCATCAGCATGCTATAGTATTATTTGATCTTGGGTCCACATTCTCGTATGTATCTGCTCATTTGGCTCCCCGATTGGGTATGAGGTCTGAGTTCTTGGCAGAGCCAATTAATGTTTCAAGCCCGATGGGTGAGTCCTTTATAGTGGATCAAGTATTGTGATCTTGCTTAGTGACTATCCAAGGTTATGATACTAGAGTTAATCTTCTTCTGCTAGATATGGTTGATTTTGATGTGATTCTGGGCATGGACTGGTTATCCCCCTACCGTGCGGTCTTGGATTGCTACGCCAAGACTGTTACTTTAGCCATGCCTGGCACTCCCCCTGTGTTGTGGCAGGGTGCTTATAGTCACACATCAACGGGGATCATCTCTGTTATTCGGACTATACGGTTAATTGCTTCTGGGTGTTTAGCTTATTTGGCCTATGTGAGAGATGTGAGTAGGGAGGGCCCTTCAGTTGACTCAGTTCCTGTGGTTAGAGAGTTTGCAGATGTGTTCCCTACGGACCTACCTAGCCTACCCCTAGAGCGTGACATTGATTTTGCTATAGATTTGAAGCCCGATACCCATTGTATTTCTATTTCGCCTTATTGGATGGCTCCTACAGAGCTGAGGGAGCTCAGTGGTCAGTTAGAGGACCTCTTAGGTAAGGGGTTCATCCGTCTGAGTGTGTCACCTTAGGGTGCTCCTGTTCTGTTTGTGAAGAAGAAGGACGGGACTATGAGGATGTGCATTGACTACAGGCAGCTGAACAAGGTGACGGTGAAGAATCGTTACCCCATGCCTCGTATTGATGACTTGTTTGACCAGCTTCAGGGTACTGCCGTGTTTTCTAAGATTGATTAAAGGTCCGGGTACCATCAACTGAGGATTAGGGTAGCGGACATCCCTAAGACCGCATTTAGGACTCGTTATGGCCACTATAAGTTCATTGTGATGTCTTTTGGGTTGACAAATGCCTCTGCCACCTTCATGGACTTGATGAAACATGTGTTCAGGCCATACCTTGACTCATTTGTTATTGTCTTCATTGATGACATACTGGTATACTCGCGGAGCTGGAGTGAGCATGAACAACATTTGAGAATAGTGCTCTAGACTTTGAGAGATCAGCGGCTTTATGCCAAGTTCTCAAAATGCGAGTTTTGGCTTGAGTTTGTAGCATTCTTGGGGCACGTGGTGTCCAAAGAAGGTATTAGGGTTGATCCGGCGAAGATTGAGGCTATTCGTGATTGGGATAAGCCTACTTCTGTTACTGAGGTTCGTAGTTTTGTCGGGTTAGTGAGTTACTACAGACGCTTTGTTGAGGGCTTTTCTACTATTGCAGCCCCTTTGACTCGGTTGACTCGCCAGGATGTACCCTTCGTGTGGTCAGAGGAGTGTCAGATGAGCTTTCGGAAGCTCAAGGAGTTGCTTACTACCACTTCTATATTGACTCTTCCAGTTGAGGGCGAGGGCTTGATGGTATATTGTGACGCATCCGACGTTGGTTTGGGTTGTGTACTGATGCAGCGAGGCCAGGTTATAGCTTACGCGTCAAGGTAACTTAAGCAGCATGAACACAACTACCCCATCCATGACTTGGAGTTGGCAGCGGTAGTTTTTGCGCTTAAGATTTTGAGGCACTATCTATATGGAGTTTGTTGTGAGATCTACACTGATCACCAGAGCCTCTAGTACCTTATGAGCTAGAGGGATCTTAATTTGAGGCAACGTCGTTGGATTGAGCTCTTGAAGGACTATGACCTCTCTATCCTCTACCATCCGGGCAAGGCGAATGTAGTAGCAGACGCATTGAGCCGGAAGGCAGGGTGTACGGGTAGTCTAGCCTTCCTATCTATTTCGGAGCAACCGTTGGCTTTGGACATCCAGTCCTTAGCCAACCGGATGATCAGACTTGATATTTCAGATCCCAGGTGAGTGTTAGCCTATGTGGGAGTTTAGTTGTCTTTGCTAGATAGGATCCGTGGTTGTCAGTTCGAGGATGAGTCTTTGGTGGCACTCAGATATATGGTGTTGGCAGGTGATGCTAGACATTCTACCTTAGATTCGGATGGGGTTTTGAGATTCGATGGTCAGTTGTGTGTTCCGAGACCTGGGGGTTTGATTCAGCTAATCTTGAGCGAGGCCCATGATTTCAGATATTTCATCCATCCGGGCACATGTAAGATGTATCGTGATTTGAGGCAACATTATTGGTGGACCGATATGAGGAGAGATATTGCTGACTATGTATACCATTGTTTATATTGCCAACAGGTGAAGGTCGAGCATTTGAGGCATGGTGGCGAGTTTCAGAGATTACCCATTCCGGAGTAGAAGTGGGAGCGTATCACTATGGACTTTATTGTGGGGTTGCCTCCGACTTCTAGAGGTGTTGATAGCATTTGGGTCATCGTGGATTGATTGACCAAGTCAGCACACTTCCTACTTATTCATACTACTTTCAGTGCCGAGAGGTTGGCTCGTATCTACATTAGGGAGGTGGTTCGTCTTCATGGCGTGCCTGTTTCTATCATTTCAGACCGGGGTTCACAGTTCACTTCCAGCTTTTGGAGGGCTTTTCAGGAGGGGCACCAGTGTCCACCTTAGCACAGTTTTTCACCCACAGACGGATGGCCAGTCAGAGCGTACTATTTAGGTCCTTGAGGATATGATGTGGGCCTGTGTTATGGATTTTAGTGGTCAGTGGGACCTGTTCTTGCCTTTGGCGGAGTTCGCGTACAACAACAGCTACCATTCTAGTATTCAGATGGCCCCGTTCAAGGCCTTATATGGTAGGCGTTGTTGCTCTCCAGTTGGTTGGTTTGAGTCTACAGAGCCTAGGCCGCGTGGTACAGATTTGCTTCAGGAGGCCTTGGATCAGGTAAGGGTGATTCAGGATAATCTCAGAACGGCTCAAAGTAGACATCAGAGTTACGAGGATCACAGGCGTCGGCAGTTGAGGTTTGCAGTTGGCAACCGGGTATTTCTTCAAGTATCACCCATAAAGGGCGTGATGAGATTCGGGAGGCAGGGCAAGCTTAGCCCCAGGTATATAGGCCCTTTTGAGATTTTGAGAGTAGTTGGCGAGGTTGCCTATGAGTTAGCTTTACCTCCAGCACTATCGGCTATCCACCTAGTTTATTATGTTTTGATGCTGCGCTGGTATGTTCCAGATGAGTCTCATGTGCTCCAGTATGATTCAGTTGAGTTGGATAATCGTTTGACCTTTATAGAGGAGCCGGTGGCCATTCTAGCCAAAGATGTCAGGGAGTTGCGGTCGAAAGCCATTCCTATTGTTAAGTTTCATTGGAGGCATCGTCCAGTCGAGGAGTCTACCTGGGAGACCGAGTAGGAGATGCAAGAGCAGTTCCCCAACTTATTTGATCCTTCAGGTACTTCTTGACTCTTACTTTCGAGGACGAAAGTATTTTTTTAGTAGTGGATGTTGTAATGACCCTCCAGGTCATTTTTGCCTTAATGTCTCCTTTTCGTTCTTTAGAGCATTTCTATAGCAACCCCAAGTCATTTATGACTTGTTGGCACTGACTGTTTGGTCGCCTGGTTGTTCGTTTGGATTTTGTGTTGTTTTCCGTGTCTTAGAGACCTTGAAGCTTGAATAGCTGACTTTAGTCAAAACATCAGGTAAACGACCTTAGAATGGAATTCTGACGATTCCATCAGCTTCGAAATAGCCGAATTAGGCTAGTAGCATGGTTGGCACGAGTATCGAGACCTTCAATGCGAGTTTGGACCATTAGGCGTTTTAGCCTTTAAAATTTGGCCTAAGGTTGACTTTGGTCAACATTCTTGGAAAACGCACTGGGATGAAAATTTTTTCAGCGCGATTAGCCCCGGAATGTCGAGTTTGGTCTAGAACGACCTTTCATTCGACTCTCAAGGACTCCAGACTCATTTCGAGCCCTTGGTGGATTTTGGCTAAAAATGGCCTTTGGAAGTGGGACCCACTTTTTATCGGGGTGACCTCTGATGGAAATTTCTACTGCACCGTGGAGTCCAAAATGTCGAATTTAGTAGGGTAGCATATCTACTTTATCTTTATCGGGTTCCGAACGAATTCCGAGCCCTCCATCTGAGACTTTGAATAGATGGCAATAGCTGATATCTGGTGCAGCCCTTTTAGCGACCAGAGTTTGGGCTTTTAATGACCAGATTTTGGGTCTTTTAGCGACCAGATTCGTTTTTTTAAAACCCCATTTCAGCCTCATTTTCCAAACTTCAAACCCTTATAACTCTCTCATTTCAAGTCCTATTTCAGTGATTTTTGAGGCTATCTTGTGGTGTTTTTCGCGAGGAACGCGTTGTGAGCACAGAAACTTATTTGGGGTCCCCGTTTGAGGTAAATTTCGTAAAATACCTACTGCCACGACCTCTTTTTGTGAGCTTGATTTTGGAACTTTTGAGACTTGTTTTCTCAGCCATTTTAGGTCCAAATTTGGTGATTCAAGAGCGTAGATTGTGGGGGTTTTCGTGAGGATCGTCATGGTGTAGTTGGTTTCAGCAGTTGGACCCTCGTTTCTGGTAATTTCTTGTAAATAGCTGCTGCCATTGTTGTCCCTTTTAGTGTAACTTTGAGTTTTTCGTTGCATGTTCGTGTTGGGACTGTTTCGAGCCCCGAATTGTGTTCCAATATGGAACACAAGTTCAGGGAGGTGTTTAGGACCTATTTTTGGGGTTAATTTTGGAATTTTCAGCGCGGGTCTCACTTTCCCCGTTTTGACCCTGAAATTGGTCTGTCTCTATTTTTTGTGATTTTAGTGTCTAAATGACCGTAATAACGTTGTGACTCCATTTTTATAGCGTGGCAACATTTTGAGGCCGTTTGGAAAGGGAAAGCTCCGGAGGAGTGATTTTGGAGCGCGCGTGATCGATCTTTTGGTAGGCTACGACTTCCCTCTCTTAGATTGAGCTCGAGTGTGTGAATGCATGTTGATTAGTTGGGATTTGGATTGGTCGTTATTGAATTGTGCATAGGTGTTTAAAAATCATATTTCGGCTTCTTTCGGGAAATATCAGGTAACTGTGAGCATGCTATGTGTTACTAATTGACCCTCCTTGCTATATGGAGTGCTTGTATGCTTGATTACTATTTATCTGAAGCATGTTGGGCCTTAGTTTAGGTTTGACTAGGGCTTGCCTTAGAAATACATGATTCGGAACCGATAGGCGTTAGTTTTGCCCCGACATCGCTCGACCGACTTAGATCCCTGTAGACTGGTGTAGCAGACTTGAGTCTGATAGTTTGGGCCTTAGCTAGGCGATATGCTTGCTTCAACGATAGTTATCCTCATTTTCCCCGATGTTACGGCTTCATGAGTTACGTCGGCAACACTGGTTCTGCTTCGCGATTTGAAGTTGGTTTTCGATTCGGTTCCAAGGACTTACATTGATTGGCTAGGTGTGGACGGTGTTCCATGGACATTTATGAGCATAGATCGATTGGGACTCTTTCAGCAGCTCCATTGGCACCTTTGTCGGGCATTCGGATTCGAGCTCCAGCCTCTATCGCCCAGATACTTATATAGAGCATCCGGTTTAAGGTCCAGCCTTTATCGCCCAGATACTTATATAGAGCATCCGGTTTAAGGTCCGGCCTCTATCACACAGATACTTATACATAGTATCCGGTTTAAACTCCGGCCTCAGTTATTTGATACTTGTGATTAGTTACTTGGGTACTTCTAGTGAGCATCCGATTCGAGGTCCGACCTTTGTACTGTTAGATTCTACTATTGGGGTTGATGTTCTGGTTCGATATTCTCCATTCTTGGGTTCTCATATGCAATTCTCTTTAGTTATAGTTATTCTGCGTACTCATCGGGCGTATGGGGGTCCGTTCGGGTTTTTAATTAAACTTGCGCATGAGTGTACCTTCTGGACTTATGGGGGTCCAGTTAGGTGTAGTTAGCTTATAGATTACTTTAGTTAGTTCTTCATACACTCGTGTGCATTCCATTGTTACTTAGTTTTCTGTTCTTGACCTCTGTTTGTGTTATTCCTTCTTTTCATATTGCCTTTACTTTTCAAGTTCAGTCGGCCTATGATGCCTACTGGGTACCTGTTATTTTGGTATTCATGCTACGCTCTGCATCTATTTCGTGATGCAGGTCCGAGCACCAGTGGCCAGCGTTGATCCAGTTTGGAGTAGTCTGATCCGGAGACGGGGGTGAGCACGCAGCGTTTTGTACTATTTCAGTCTCCATCTGTATATATAAACTTGTCTTTTACCTTTCGAGACAGTCCAGTCTCTGTGGCCAGTTTTGGGACTTGTACTCTTTTTGTTAGTAGCTCTGTACTAGTGACTTCCAAGCTCTGGGAGGGATCTTTATTTGTATATATGTTTTGGTTTGCGTCCGCCTGTATTATTTATTTATTTATTTGTTATCTTAAATTTTGCCTACTCTTGTTTAGTTTCTGCCCTCAGACCCATTACTTGTTGTTCCAGGTTACGGGTTGACTTCACTACTGGTGGATTTATAGTAGGTGCCATCTTTACTTGAGAAATTGGGTTGTGAAAAATTATTAGCTATTAGTTTGAGAAACACATCAGTATGTGTAATGCTCTCTGTCTTTTATTTGAAAAAATTTACACATGATAAATATATCCGTTTTTATCGAAAAATAAAAGATAAAAGACTAAAATTTCAAAAAATTGATCTAACTTATGTTTTGAAAAAAATTATTTTTTCCAAAAAGAGTCGTCACTTAATTTTTAAAAGAAATTAAAAAAAACTTATTATTTTTCAAAATATTTAAATAGAAAAAAAATCAATTGAAATAAAAAAAGGGTTCGAGGTTTAATTTACATTCCGAGAATATGTTAGGCCCACAGAATGTCTGTTAACTTGCGGTTGACCAACGGTTTGACTAAAACATTAGACTAACTTGAAAAAATAGTTAAGTAAGAGAACCCATTTTATTTGGAAGGAAATAAACCTAAAGAGATTTTTAAAGAGAATAATTCATGTGTTGCAAGACAACTAATAAAATAAAATAAAACTAAATAATAAATAAAAATAAAAATAATTTAATTTGACATAAAAATGTGAAATGATTTTCTTTTTTGGAATTTATTTAAATAAAACCAATTCAAACAAAAGGTTAGTCAATACAATAATAAATAAATATATAAATGAAAGAAATCTTTGGACTTGGGCTTTCTTGCCCAAATTCAATTAATGTTGGAATTTTAGCCCACCTATCCTTGTTCTAAGATATGGGCCAGCTGTAAATTCAAGGATTTCAGCCCATTTGACCTTTCTTCAACCTGTCAGAATTGTCTTTTGGGCTTTGACCCCTTTTTGCTTTTGAGAATTTGTGTATACATTCACTGTATACCATTGTATACAATGTGCATACAACATCTGAACCAGTATATGTTGATACACAACCCATTTTTAGGACCTCCAACATCTCCATTTTTTAGTTTCAACCTTGTACTCCTGTATTACGAAATTGAGCCTTGTATACTAGTATATACAATTGTATACATCATATATACAACCCTCTTTTGGGACTTGAAAATTCAATTTCCAACCCCCTATCTTCGACCTGTTCCTTAGATTCCGAACAACCTATTACTTCAATCATCCGTGGCGGGCTGATTTGATAAGGGAAAATTTGGGCCTCCATGGCCCAAATGGAAATGCAAGGCAAGGAGGTGGAGTCCATAATAGAAGACTCAAATGGGCAGATTTCATGCCTAAACAAATGTAAAGGAATTTAGAAAAGTAACATAAATCCCAATACACACATAGTCCAGTAATTAATTAACAATAATGACATACACTTTTAAGAAATAAAGGAAAAAGCTGCAAACCAAAGCATTTTAGACAGAAAAGAGGTAAAAAATATTTTCAGAGAAGAGAGACCATGGTGATTAACTGAAATTGAGATATCTTATTTAATTAAGGAGGTTAGCCACTTAAAGGATGTGCAGTTACAACCTCACATCCCAATACACACAGGGATCTGTTTTGTATTGTTGTACGTGTATATTTGGAATTGAATTGAATTTTTTTTTTTTTTTTTTTTTTTAGGGAAAAGGGTCAAAATTGTCACTAAAATATATGAAATAGACCATTTATACCCTTCGTTACATTTTGGGATAAAAAATGCCCCTGTTGTTATCCTAAGAGACCACAAATACCCTCAAGAGTTAACACCCCAATTTTTTATTGACGTGGCAAGCCACGTGGGACTAACCCTTCCACCTAAGCATTGCCAACTAGTATTCACTACAAAAGAACTGGCCTTTAGCGGCGACAACAGTCGCCACAAAAGCCGAAAAAATCGTCACTAAAAGTTTTTAACATTAAATTCTAATTTGTGTTTTTTTCTTCATTGTTTTTTAAAAATAAAAAATGATATCGATTAAGTAGGAGTTTGAAGACACTGTATGTTTTATTTTTAGGTCATATGTAAATGTTTCAAATGTACAATGATGCATTATATAGTAAGAGATTTGAATCGAGAGTAATTTTGATGATTTTTCGTAATAATATTGGATGTTTTTAATATTGATATTGCAAGTTATTTATTTTAGAAAATTAGGTTGCAATCGAAAATTAATAATCATATTTTTTTGTTGAAAAAATAGGTTTTCCTAGCGAATAGTTGTTGGAGCCTTAGTTGCCACTAAAAATCACTCATAACCTTTAGTGGCAATATTTTGGGATTTTGTGACGACTTTGTCGCCACTAAAGGTCAAGTTCTTATGTGGTGAATCTTAATTGGCAACGGTTAGGTGGAGGGATTTGTCCCATGTTGCTTGCCACGTCATTAAAAATTTGGGGTGTTTACTCTTGAGGGTAGTCGTGGTCTCCTGGGATAACTGCGGGGGTATTTTTGATCCCAAAATGTAATGGAGGATATAAGTGGTCTATTTCGCATAGTTTAGGAGCAATTTTGACCCTTTTTCCTTTTTTTTTTTAATTTGGGAATGAGAAATGGGCTGGGTCGGTAGTATATTATGAAGTGGGCTGCTGGAAAGGTTGGAGGAATAATTGAGAAATAGGCCAAGTGAATTGCAATTGGTCCATTGAATTGTGAACATAACCATATTGAATTTAATTAGCAAACTCGACTAATAAATAAGACAAATTATTATTTTATTAGAAAAAAAATGGCATGCAATTTTTGTTATGCTGGCAGAACAAAAAAAAGAATGTTCCTAGTAACTTTACAATTACATTAGTTATGGTCGTGGAAAGGATGTTTGTCCGGACTTTCTTTGACAACATAAGGTTATAATAATTTTAACTTGGATATAGTAGATGATGAATTTTCTTGACCAAAAATCTTGTCTGCTCGCCACTGTACATTACATTTACACCTCTTGAAGTACGTCCCGTCCTTCAGGGGCGCAGACACATGTATGCCAGGGTGTCCACCCTTCGTCGGAAAAAAATACTACATATACAAGTAAAATGATACACGAAGTGATTGAATAACATATTTTGGATACCCTTGACATAATATGTTGTTATAGCCTAGTGGTTAAGATGTCTTGAATGTGTGTTTAGACATCTTTAATGAGTCGATACTTGCATGTTCAAATTTCACTTGCAACAATTGCTTCTCCTTTTGTTTAATTTTTAGATCCTCTTCATGAAATTTCTGGCTTCGTTCTTAGACTTTGAGTGAATGTGCACGGCTACCCTTATTCCCTTTCTAGTATACAAAAGAAATTGAAGCAAAACCAAATGAACTTTGGACTTCTGTCCTTCTTTTAACAATTTTTTTTTTCATAACAAGTCATCTTCACCATTAATATCAAAACACTGGTTTTACAAGTAAGCTTAATTCTGATAATGTTTAATAGTAATTGTTTCAAAAGAAGACACAACATCCCCCTATATATTCTTCTCTGCATTTTGTAAACAATTGATTTTGCATTCACATGAAGTCTTGTTAGCTGAGGCAACATCGACGACATTAATTGTTTACCTTCGCCTTCGCACAATCTTCCAATATAATTTCTCTCTTCTCCATGGGAAATTAGGGTAAAACGAAGCTCTCTGTTATCTTCTAAATTACTATAATATTTAAACTGACCTGATAATATTTGACTGCAGATTAAACTATTAACAATGTCGTTCATACAACCAGATGAATCAGTTAACACGTACATAGTTAAGCATTTAATTCATGCTGTGATAGCAGTAATCGTTATGGGTGTTGTTTTACTTTTTATATTTCTACTTGTTAAAATAGGGCAGAAATGGGCAATTAAAAGACATGAACACTGCATGTCGGATATGTTTATCCGACTTTGAATCAACAGACAATATTTATATTCTTCCATGCACTCACTTGTAGCACAGTGAATACATTTCAATTTGAATGCGCCGCATACGTGCCCAACATGTCGTCGCAATTATGACAATATCTATACGTCGTGGATCACTTGTTTGGTTTAGTTTTATTATTCTACGTACTATGTAATAAATGTTTTACGTACTATGTAATTATTTTTTAAATGCACTATGTAATAATTTTATTATGCTAATAAGTAATAAAAAGTTCGGTTATCCATTTTAGCAACAATTTTAAGGTGTCATTTTTGTGAATTGTGCGCCCATTAATTTTGTAATTTGATACATTATTAGTTGTCATGTATTAAAACAATGTGGGCCTCACTAGAATTAATCATTTTTATCTGAAATGGTAATGCTTCTTTCAAGTATAATACACCTTCCGGTATATTATAGTCACACAAATAATTAAGGTTTATTTTAAATCTTCTCCTTCAAAATTATCTTCTCTTTTTTGTCAAATTTTTGGAAATACGACGCTGAGTTTTTCTTACTCTTTGTTCTATTATCTAAATGATTTCAATGTATTATAAAAAAGAAATAGTTTAGACTATGATAATTTAAATTTTATGGAGAATGTAAATTTACAAAATAAAATACATGTTTGCATTAAAGAACGATATTGAATTCTCATATGATTTCGTTGGTCTTTTTATATTTTTATTATTGTGAGTCAAATTTTTAACATAAAATTTTAGCCACTTTTTATTAAGCATGTTAGATAGAGCGTGAAGTATTAATAAATACAAATAATTATGTCATCATTAAGTGTATTTAGAATATGAAAATTCGCCGAGTACAATTATATATAGATGATATTGTTGAAATTTTTCTTCTTTGTGCCAAGTTGTCATTTTTCTTTGATTCATTTGTCTTTATAAACTCACAAGACGAATAATCGAACCGAAATCTGAAGTTTATATTTACAAGGTAAGAAATATGTTAAATATTTTATTGATTTAATGAAAACATTTATTTAAAAGGCGATACAACACTCACAACCTTTAAATCATGAATTTGTCTCTGATTTAAAATAAGTAATTAATGTTAAAGCTTAAATATAAAGAAAAAAAAAACTTTTGATATGTTAAAAGTGAGAAGTAAGAATAATTTATTTTTTAATATAATAAACAAATAAAAATAAGCAGAGAGAATATTTGATAACTTTCTTTCAAAGGACAAAATAAATTTAGTTATAACAATTGCACGTTCATTTTGTTGACAAAGAAAGGACAAAAAAATCTCTAAACGACTATAAACATTATGATCTACATTTAAAAAAAATAGTTTTTTCTTTATTGAACATTGAACCGTAAAAATTTGAAATTTTATTTGAAGTTATGTTTCAAATTTGGCAATCACTTTATAATTTGTTTTCTACCTTACTTTTAAAATAATAACAATATAGACAGTCGTACGATCAATACATGAGATATAGAAGGAGCCCAAATAATCTTACATAAGAAAGAAAAAGAAGAAGAATTTTATAAAAAAACATTTATTTGATAAAAGTCTATGACAAAGCAAAACATAGCCCGAATTCCGCACCTACCCCCCAAATTGGTATCAGAGCATAGGATTAAAATAATTAAAAGAAAATGAGAAGACCTTATAAAAATACTCGAATTTATAAACAAACAAAATACGAATTAAAATATTTATATGTAAAATATAAACAATTAAATAAACAAGTTAATAAAACTACAGAAGATATCCATAAATTAGATAAATTAATCACAAAAATATCATTATTAGAATACAAATATATAACCCAATTAAAACAGAGACTAAAACAAGAATAAAATGAACAAAGAAGAATTCGCTATAAGTGAGAAAACGTATGAAAATTATGATGGATTGAAAATAAAAATAATTTTCTCAAACTTAGGAAGAAGATATAAAAAAATAGGAGATCAATTATATTTAATGTTAGAAAAAGAAGAATTAAAATTAGAAGATAGTCTAACAGCCATGATAAAAATAGCAAGAGAAAATGAAGAAATAGATAGACAAAAGGAAATAGAAAAAATAAAAATCCAAAATGAAGAAAAAATACAACAAATAACAAACACAAAAAATAATAAAATAAAAGAACTAGAAAAAGAATTACAAATGTTAAAAGAAATATATGAGAAACAGCAAGAACAAGAAGAAGAAAATAAATTATAAACAGAAATACAAAAATATAAAGAAAAAATTACAAAAAATCAAGAAGAAACAGAAGTAGAAACCCAAAATAAAAATGAATTACACATAGAAACTATAGAAGAAAACATGGAAATAGACCAAACTTCAGAAATAAGTGAAACATATACGGAAATTATGGAAAATAAAAAAATAATAGAAAATACGGAAGTAGAAATAAATTATGATGAAGAAATGAAAGAAACAGGAGAACCTAGTACAAGAAGAACATATCCAAAACATGAAAAACCACAAACATATACACGAGATTATACAGGTTCAGATAGATATGAAACACTATGGAATAAAAGATTAAATATAAAAAAATGGAGCCCTAAACAAATAAATTTACAACCAGAATATTTAAACTTAGACTGTGTAACAGATATAAATCAAACTATACAACTATGGATAGGATATATAGCAAAACAAATAATAGATAATAAAATTAATATAATAGAAGTACCAGGATATATAGAAAGAACATTTATAGGAGAAGTAAAATTATGGTTTTTAAATTTAGAAGAAGAAAGTAAAAAGACACTAAGATCAAGTAAAGATATACAAGCTAAAGAAACAACATCAGTAATGGACATACTTTATAAATATGAAACAGCTATAAGAAATGAATTTAGTAGTATGACAACAGAGGAAGAAGAACGAAATAAAGATAAAATTATTAATAGGAATTTAATGAATAAATTAGGAATATGTAATATGTGTTATTTAGATGAATATACTTGTGCATATAAAGAATATTATTATAAAGGAGTATATAATACACAAGAAAGTCCAGGAATAAGACATTTATATTTTACAAAATTACCAGAACCATTTAGTTCAAAAATAATAAAAGCATGGGAAGAAGCAGGATTACATGATACGTTAGGAGCTAGAATAAAATTTGTAAAACAATGGTACGCAAATATGTGTGAAAAATATAGAGAAAATATAAAAATGGAAAAAACAATAATAAAAAATTTAGCATGTTGTAAAGATAAAATAGCACCACAATTTGGTTGTGATGATAAATATTATAAAAAACATAAAAAGAAAAGGTTTAAAAATTATAAGAAAACAAAACATAAATACAGGAATCCAAGAAAAAGATATTTTACAAAATCTAAAAGACCATATAGGAAAAAGAAAAGTATAAGTGAATGTAAATGTAATAATTGTGGAAAATTAGGACATATAGCAAAAGATTGTAAAGTACCAAAGAACCCTAATAAAAAACAAATATCAGAAATAATCATAGAAGAAGAAGTTTGCATACAATTAGAATATTTAGACTATGAATTAGAAAGTGATGATAGTATTTATGAAATATCTGACAATGAAGAGGAATACCAAATAGATAATGAAATAGATAATGAAATAGAACAATTAGATGACTGAAGAAAATATACAAATAATAGAAGAAGAATATACAACAGATGATTATTCTGAACAAAAAATAATTTTTGATAATAACATATTTGAAAAAGTAAAAGGAAAAGAAATTGATTTAAGTGTAGAAAAGATATTTAATATACCCTTAATAAAAAATCCTTTTAAAAGAAATAAAGAAGAATTTTACATAATTAGCCAGAAAGAACATATTATAGATTGTAAATATGCCAAAGGAAAAGCTGAAGTACCAATTATAAATAAAAGAGAATTAAATAAAGAGATACAAAAATAAAAAGTAAAGAGCAAATTAAATATGTACATCTAAGAGGAATAGAAATACTTATAAAAGCTTGTTTTAAAGAAGGAATAGATACTCCAATAGAAATATATTTAGCAGATGATAGAATAATAGAACCTATAGGAAAAAGCGTAATTACAGCGGTAAGAGGAAACCTAATCTACCAAAAATTTAAGTTTACAGTTAATACCAATTATTCAGTAACACTAACAGATCAGAATATAGATAAAGCATTAGTACTATATTGAAAAATAAATGGAATAACTTTAACCCCAGGAAGTAAAATATGTACAACTAGATGTAAAAATTTATATGTACTAACTACTAAACATAAAATAACAGCAAAAAGTAAAATAAAAGGAATAGAAATAGAAACGCCATTTGAACAGTTTGTTAAAATAATAGATAATAATAACTACTCATACCAAGAAATTGATACTAGTGAAAATTTAGAAATAATAGAGGAAAGAATAGGAAGAACTAGAAAAATTAAAAATAATCTACAAAGAGAATATACAAAGAAGATAGCATATGATATAATCTCTAACAAATACTACATAATAGGAATAATAGAAGAAAAGGAACATTTAATATTAGTAGACACAAAACAAGAAAATAACTATATAATAGATAAATTATTAAATAAGGAAGAAATGGAGATAAATAAGATGACAAAACAAAAATGCTCAGATTTACCAGCATTAATAGTAGCTCAACTAGAAATAGAAAAAGAAATAATAATAGCAGATATACCTATGAAAATAAAATTAGAAATTACAGAAGAACAACATGTAAATATAATATTTGGATTAAAATGGTTAGAAGAAATGAAACCTTATAAAATAGAACCTACTTACATAACTATCACCTATAATAATAAGATAACAATAATAAAAAGAATAATGATATGAAAAGACATGTACTTATGAAAATAATAGTAGAAGGATACTATAATAGATATTATACACCAATGATAGATACAGGAGCAGAAGTTAACATATGTAAATATAACTGTTTACCAAAAGATAAGTGGACAAAATTAAAGACACCAATAGTAGTAAAATGATTTAATAATGAAGGAAGTTTAATACACTTTAAGGCAAAAGATATAAAAATACATATATGGGATAAGATACTTAAGATAGATGAAATTTATAATTATGACTTACCTACAAAAGATATAATTCTAGGAATACCATTTCTAGATAGATATTATCCGCATGTAATAACTAAAACTCACTGGTGGTTAACAACACCATGTAATCATAAAATAGGAGCTAAAAGAGTAGGAAATAAAATACGAAAAGACACAGAATGGATAAAAGGAAGTGAAAATATTACACAAAAATTAAAAAATATGCCGATTAATACAAATAATATAGAATATATAGTATTCACAATAGATAAATTAGGTCCAATAAAAAATAGACTAGAACAATTATATAGTGAAGACCCATTAAAAGGATGAAATAAACATAAAATCACTGTAAAAATAGAATTAATAGATCAAAATAGTATAATAACCCAAAAACCATTAAAATATAATTTTGATGATTTAAAAGAATTTACAATGCATATAACAGAATTATTAGAAAAAGGATACATACAAGAAAGCAATAGTAAACATACTAGTCCAGCATTTATAGTTAACAAACATAGTGAACAAAAAAGAGGAAAAAGTAGGATGGTTATAGATTATAGAAATTTAAATGCAAAAATGAAAACTTATAATTATCCAATCCCCAATAAAATATTAAAAATAAGACAAATACAAGGATATAATTATTTTAGTAAATTTGATTGTAAATCAGGATTTTACCACCTAAAATTAGAAGAAGAATCTAAAAAATTAACAGCATTTACTGTACCACAAGAATTTTATGAATGGAATGTATTACCATTTGGATATAAAAATGCACCAGGAAGATTTCAACATTTTATGGACACATATTTCACAAAGCTTGAAAATTGCATAGTATATACAGATGATATATTATTATATTGAAAAACATATGATGAACATATAAAATTATTAGAAAAATTTATAAACATAGTAGAAGAATCAGGAATAAGCTTAAGTAAGAATAAAGTAGAAATAATGAAAAATCAGATAGAATTTTTAGGAATACAAATAGATAAAAATGGAATAAAAATGCAGCAACACATAGTACAAAAAATTATAAATTCAAAAGAAATACTAGATACAAAAAAGAAATTACAATCCTTTTTAGGATTAGTAAATCAAGTAAGAGAATATATACCTAAATTAGCAGAATATTTAA
The DNA here is from genome assembly GCA_035578085.1 of Solanum pinnatisectum. Taxonomy (NCBI): domain Eukaryota; kingdom Viridiplantae; phylum Streptophyta; class Magnoliopsida; order Solanales; family Solanaceae; genus Solanum; species Solanum pinnatisectum. Next base: position 962,626 of record JAWPEI010000021.1, on the reverse strand, counting down.
AACCGTTACAAAGAAAATTGAAAAAAGATGTAGAATATAATTATGATGAAATAGACAAAAAACAAGTTCAAAAGATTAAAGAACAATGTAAAAAATTACCAAAATTATGTTTTCCAAATGAAAATAAAAAATTCAATTATATAGCAGAATCTGATGCAAGTGAAAATAATTATGGTGGAGTATTAAAATATAAATATGAAAATGAGAAAATAGAACATCATTGTAGATATTACTCAGGAACATTTATGGAAATGGAAGGAAGATGGAAAATTAATAGAAAAGAATTATTTGCATTATATAAATATTTATTAGCATTTGAACCATATATTGTATATAATAAATTTATTGTTAGAACAGATAATACGCAAGTTAAATGGTGGTTAACACGAAAGGTACAAGACTCAGTTACTACAAAAGAAATTAGAAGATTGGTATTAAATATTTTAAATTTCTCTTTTACTATTCAAGTGATTAAGACTGACAAGAATATTATTGCAGACTACTTATCAAGACAAAGCCGTACAAACGGACTTTGAAGAAGAAATTACAAATACAGTACTTATGAAGGAATTACTGGAACAAATTAAGATGCTCAATAATAGAGTATCAATTATGGAAATAAAATATGTGGAGAAGGACCACGGTAAAAAACCAGAGCTAGTAGTGCAGCCGGAGCACTCTAAAAAACCAGATCTAGAAGGTGACGATGGAAAACACCTAAAAGCCCAAGTTACTAACAAATTAGAAATTGTTGCAGGTACAAAGGAGGAATTATTCACAACAGTTACGAAAAAGAAAAATTATAATTTGAATAAGGTATTTGAAAAGCCTTATGCCCCACCCCATATACCAAAAAATGAATTATTCATACCACCACAAATACATACCTATGCAACCTCACTTAACCAAACAAAGAAAACTTACAACCATATAACCCGGACATATATTGAAAACATTGAAAAAATCCAAAACTTCCTAAATACCCAACCTATCGAAAATCCGGAAAAATTAAAGATTCATCAAGGATACATAACCCAAAAATTACAAAATTATAACAAATTGATTGCATTACCAAATACCAAACCAAATTTAATAGCAACTTGTTATGCTTATGGACTTATATCAACTGCATATACAGTTACAGGAGATGAACTTAGTCAAATACCGAAATTACACCAAGCGTTTATGAACTATAAAAGAATTACCAAAGAACAACTATTCTATATAAGATTTTACTCCGCAACAGCAGAAGTATTATTTGATGAAATAAAACCAGTTATTACAGTAATCAAGATAGGAATGACAAAAGACTATATTATCCCAGAAGATATTATGCAACAACCAGTCATATCAAGAACGAAACTACCAGCATTTTATGCAAATAAACGTATTATCGGACTTAGCACAATATTAACGAAATTATCAAATGTCTATGATGAAACGAATTACATATGAAAGTATTGCTCAAGGAACCATTTATTAATTTATTCAACAACAAAGGAATTATGACCCATGGATAAATTAGAAGTAAAAAATTGGGCCTTAACACTACTTAGACCAGAGCAGGAACCGATAACAAAAGCAATAAGGAAAGGATTTATTTCAGAAGACAGCTCAGATCAGTATTGTAAACTTATTGGGAAAAAATATACGGAACATGAATGTAGCAGATGCAGCGGTACAAACAACTACATACCAGACGTCAATATTGACTAGAAAACAAATGGACAACCAAGACTTAAGAGGAAGAATTATTGAAGACAGATGGACGGACGAAAATTAAAGAGAAGAAATTGTTGACACAAGTGGATGGATATAATTAAAAGTAAAAGGAGCAACATCAGCATGTGACCAGAAAGAGAAGTAAAGAAGAAAAGATAGAAAAGAAGATATAAAGAAGGATAAGATAACGACATAAAGAAGAAATAATTAAAGATTATTGGGGACTATATGTAAATTAGTTAGGGACTTACTTTGTAAATTTCTTTTTCAACTTTGCAACCTTAGTCCTTAGTTTGTAAATATAAATAGGCACATATGTAGACGTTTAAGGATCATCAGATCCTCTCAATTCCCCATTACATCTTTCTAAGATTTTCAGTGATTGTAAAAATATATTCAATAAAAAATTACTTTAAATTCCCCATATAATGGAGCAGAACTTAGCAAACACTGCAACTGAGGTATATCTATATACCTATTTATGATTTATACTTAGTTATTTATGATTATGATCTATGCCTATTTATGATTATGTTTAGCTAAATAATTAATTCCTGTCAACCATAATATTATGTGATATACTTATGATTGTTATTATGAATTAGAATTATTCAACATTTATTATCCAGTTTGCTAGCATAGAGAAAAGTAGGAGAAAACTTCTAGAACTATGCATCCAAAAATGGGAAACCTGGAAAGGCAAGAAGGGCGTGTTAAGGGAGTACCTAAGTGTTGATGCGCTGTTTAGGAAGATAGTATCTGAAGAAGGTATCATGCTAGTAGTGACCAGATAATAAACATGAATACTCTAAGTCATAATAAGCTTTCATAAGAATTACCATATGGTAGACATGGAAGGTAGGAATAAATTGATAAAATTGCTAAAACTAAATGAATATCTCAGATATACCAACTGTAGAAGTTAATAATAGCTATTTTGAAGATAATTATAAAATACTTATTTTCAAAGTATTAGAAAAAATAAACGAAATAAGTATAAAAAAATTAATATGGGAAAAAATAATGAAATACGAAGAAGAAGAAATGAATAATTTAATAAGACAAAATTGGTTTGACGACATAAGAGAAGTAATGCAAGAATTATACGATAGTACAGATTATTTAAACATATATACAGACTATAATAGTGATTAAATTATGATAAACGAAGAATACTTCCAACTCTGGAAAGAAGTTATGACTGAAATAGATTCATGGGAAAATATTATAAAAACATATTTAGAAATGTATTTTAAAACACAAGACATACAATACCTAAAACTACTAATAGAAGGAGCCCAAATAATCTTACATAAGAAATAAAAAGAAGAAGAATTTTATAAAAAAACATTTATTTGATAAAAGTCTATGACAAATCAAAACATAGCCCGAATTCCGCACCTACCCCCCAAATTGCTAAGTCAGATGACAAATAAATTTCTTTATTAGCTTCACTTACGAGCAAAATATATTATAACAATCTTTATTAATTTTTAAATTATATATAATATATAAGAGAAAATGGTCAAAAGCCCCTTCAACCTATATTTGGATTTCCAACTACATACTTTAATTTTACGAGAGTCCTATCACCCCCTCCTGAACTGTCTAAAACTGAAATAATTACCTCCCTGAATGCTTAACTGGCAAAGTGATTGTATTTCACTCTCTTTGAGAGAGTGAGCACAAAAGACAAATATTAAAACTTTATTTTTAATATCTCTTTTTACAAATATATGTGTCTTTTTTTATTTATTGTCCTTTTCCATATAAATAAAGATCAAATTCCTCCATCATTCACCATCTCTAAACCGTCATTGCCACCACCATCTTCACCGCATTCACCATTGTTGATTTCACACAAGCTTTTAAACTGTCATATAATTTATTTTTTTATAAATCAATCAAATGAATTAAAAATAAAATGAGATGTATTTATATCACCTAAAAAAGGGATTTGGATCAGATTTGTTCGTCATCTCTCTTTCCCTCCCCTCACTTTTTGTAGTTTGTTTTTAGGTTTCCCTCAGATTTTTAATTTTAAAGAGCAAATAAAAAGTCACAAAAATTTTAATCTCAAAATAGGAATATAAAACCACAAAAAATTTAGTCTCAAACAAATAGATGATATGACGAACATAATAATAATAATAATAATAATAATAATAATAATAATAATAATAATAATAATAATAATAATAATAATATAAATTTCTTAAACTTGTTATCTATTTATATCCTAAGTAAATAATATATTTAAATACAAATTTAATTCCGAAATTGTAACATTCATCATGTGTATTTAAAAAAATTTATTCCCTCATTGTATTCAAAGTATAGGTTTGTTTTCTCCTAGGCAATAGCAGTGGCAGTGGTAGTGGCAGAGCCAAGTGGGTGGGAGAGAGTTTATCCAAAATCATTTTGACAAAAATTTAAACTATACACGCAAAACTAAAATTATTTTTTATGTATTGTAACTATCTGCTCCCGTCGTTATAGAAAATTCAACGGAGAAAAAATTTGGGCCAGAAATGTTGGTAGTAACTTGAAATTTTCCAATCTAGTCCAGATTTGGACAAAATTGGAGTCAGTAAGGTCTAGGGAAATCTGGTAACAACTGGGAGATCTAATTATGAATTTGATCATATGAGTAGATAGCTAAGACGTTAAGGAACCCATATGACTTTACGGAATCAAATTCGAACGAGTAGAATTTCGGAAACTGATCTTAGGACGAATGGGTAGTTTCTGAGTGTCATGGGTTAAAGGTGTGTTGTGAAATGGGAGTTTGGAACTCAAATTCTGAGGTTCTAACTCCGTGTAAGCCTCTAGGACGGGATTAATCCCGCCAGGGCTGGGGCCGCTATGGCGGGATGGGGTTTGCTGTAGCGGGCCAGTCGTGACTTAAGTCGAAAATAAACCCCAAAAACGTTATTATTCTGTAACATTCGATCTTGAGAGCTAAGGAACGACCCAGGGATATTTCTTAAATGTTTTCCATCTCTTCTAGCACCAAAGGTAAGGTTTTTACTCCCTGAATCCACTTTTCGATCCGTAGAACCTAGTTTCTTGGGTAATTATCGATGGGGAAGGATTTTGATCTGTGAATTATGGTGGAAAAATCCCTAATCTGGGTATGGGGATCAAAGGTTTGGCCTAGGGTTGATATTATTGATTATAATCCGGGTAATTAGGTTTCGTTTATTGATCCTCACTTTATATTGATTATTTGTAGACCAAGAACAAGCGGAAAGAATCGAGAAAGGGAAGAATCAAGTTTCTTAAGGGTTCAAGCTTTGTTCGAGGTAGGTGGTGGTTGTGATTTCATGTTTGTGTGATGTATGTTAGTAATTGCTTCATTATAATACATGTATGTATGCGAATGTTGCAATATTGATCACACTAATTGTAAATGAATATGAATGAAGGATTGTATGCCATGAATCAACAATTGATTGTATGATTGTGAGAATATACATTGTGATTGTAATTGTGGCTTGTTGAATGGAACGGGTGTCACGTTCTGACACACTAACTTGATCGGATGTCACGTACCGACATACATATTGGAACGGGTGTCACGATCCGACACACTAACTTGGATCGGGTGTCACGTTTTGACACACTAACTTGGATCGGGTGTCACGATCCGGCACACTAACAGTTTTGGTATGGGTTCCATGAGACGACCATTGAATTGGGTTCCATGAGAGGACCATTGACCTGTCATATATGCACATTTTTGAGAATGTGGAATTGTATGTTGCTCCTGAAATGATGACTAATATTGTATATGTTCGGTATATGCCCGTTTTACTATATTGTAACTACTTATGTATGTTTCACTTATTGAAATAGCTGCGTGATCCTACCAGTACACTGTGGTTGTATACTGATATTGCACTTGCTCCTTCTTTGTTGAGTACAAGGCATTTTCAAGCGGCTACTAACAAACCTCGCTTAAGAGATTAGTGATTGAGACCGGATTCGAGGGTGAGCCAGTTCTTTCAGGCTGCCATGGATCCTTCGTATTTTGTTTAGTCTAATCTGTTCAGACTTAGACATTGTTTTAGTAGTTGTTTAGTTTCGGGGTTGTACCCCTTGTTCTTAGACTTGTCGTTAGTAGAGTTTTGGTACATTGGCTTTCAAGTTCTAGAGGTTATTTCAACATTAGTTGTTAGATGTTAGTTGAAATTTTGGAGTTTATGGGAACTCCATATTAATTATATAGTTATTTAAACCTGCTTCCATAGCTTTAAATGCATAGTACTTTGGTTAAGTTGATTAGTTGGACTGTAGTTTTGGTTCTCCCACCGAAGGGTTAGTGTGCGTGCCAATCACGACAGTCTGGGTCGTGACAAAGTTGGTATCAGAGCCCTAGGTTCATTGATCTCGATGTACCAAAACGAGTCTAGTAGAGTCTTGTGGAACGGTACGGAGACGTCTGTACTTTTCTTCGAGAGGCTATAGGACTTTAGGAAATCTCTTTGTTTTCTTTTGTCTCCTTTCATGCTATAACTTGGTTCCAATTGGTATCTAATCTCATTCACTCTTCTGTTATTATGTGGTTAACACTCGTTTCAATGGTGTCAGGCCCGTATCCCGTCAACGAGCCCGTTGAGGAGTTCGCAGCAAAAGGTCGCGGTTGAGGAAGGGGTAGAGGAAAAGAAAGGGGTAGAGGCCGTGGAAGGGTAGCACATGCTAGGGGTGGAGCTCCGGTTGAGAATGTTCCCAGAAATGAGAATCCTCCTACGCACTATGAAGAGATAGAGGAGAACGTAGAGGTTGAGAATGATGAGGATATTGGACAAGAGGAAGAGGTGCAGGTTGAGACATCATGTATTCCTCTCTTAGACCTAGCGTTAGCTCATCAGATCATGTCATTTTTGAAAGGATTGGTTGGTCCTGGACTTTGTCAAGCAGTGCAAGTTACGCAACCCCCAACCAACCACCCTATTACTGTTACTAGTCCTAAGGGAGATGCAACATTAGGTACTGATGCCTTTTTCCATCCTTTGTTGGGTCCTGTAATGACTGGGAATGAGCACGAAATATTGACTAAGTTCTTGAAATTGAAACCATCGGTGTTCCATGGTTCTAAGAGTGAGGACACTTATGAGTTCATCCTAGATTATTATGAGAGGCTTCATAAGTTGGGAATTGTCCATCAGCATGGAGTAGAGTTTGTGACTTTCCAACTTCAGGGCGAGTCTAAGCAGTGGTGGAGAACATATGTGGAATACAGATCATCAACTTTACCCCTACTCACTTGGACCCAGTTTCATGCTCTATTTTTGGAAAAGTATGTGCCTTGGACCTTGAGAGATCGTAAGATGGATGAGTTCATGGATTTGTAGCAAAGTGGTATGATTGTGGATACTTATGAGGCTAAGTTCTATGCTTTGTCTAGATATGCTAAGAAATTGGTGACTATTGATAAAGAGAGGATCCGTTTATTTGTTAAGGGACCGAATTCTGAGTTATAGGTATTGTTTGTGCACATGACTTCTTTGGTGGAAAGTTTTAATGAGGTAACAGATTTTGTGAAGAAAATGGAGGGGGTGAGGCGATCCGGACAGGCAAAGGCGTTGGCTAAGAAAGCTAAGAGCACAGGTAACTTTCAGGGTTCCTACTCTAGAGGTTCATGGAGGCCGACACTTGCAGCCCGACCAATTCAGTCCACCATGCCCGCTTCTACAGGTAATTACTCGAAAACTCCACCTCAAAATTTTATTCAGTATTGCCAGGGAGCCACACCTTTGGTGGACAGCAGGCCATCTTTCGATCGCACTTGTTATAACTGTGGAGAACCTGGGTATATGAGGAGAGATTTTCCCCACCTGTGCATGTTGGATTTCGTGCAGCAACATACTAGATGTAACGACTTATTCCCGTAGTTATAAAAATGCCAACGGGGGAAAATTTGGGACCAAAAAACTTTTTCATAGTATTTGGATTTTCCCAACCTAGTCCAGATTTGGACAAAATCGAAGTCTTTAAGGTGTAGGAAAATCTGCTAACAACCGGGTGAGTTAATTGTGATTTTGATTACATAAGTAGTTAGATAACTCATTAAGGAATCTATACAACTTTACAAAATTGAATTCGGGCGAGTAAAACTCCCGAAATCGATCTTAGCGTAAAGGGTATTTTCAGAGCGTCGTTGGTTAGAGGTGTGTTGTGAAATGGGGATTTTGAAATTATTTAAATAGCTCTCTGTTTCGTGCAACCCGCCTTGGCGGGGATTTTGGTCGCTCTAGTGGGGCCGCTACAGTGGGCTGAGGGCCACTGTGGCGGGCTCGACGCGACTTAAGGTCATTAATAAACCCATAAACGACCTTATTATGCACTTTTCAACTTTTAGAGCTAAAGAACGAACTCCAGGTGACTCCTACTCATTTTCCACCATTCTTGAGGCTAAAAGGTAAGCTTTTCATTCCTCGAATTCGTTTTTCGATCCGCAGAACGTAATAGAATGGGTGAATATTGATGGGGGAGGGTTTTGTTATAGATTCTATGGTGGAAACAACCCTAATATGGATAATTGGGATCATGAGTTTGATCTGAGTTCATAGAATTGTTAGTAATTCGAGTAATTAGTGATTGTTTATTGATTTCCGTATTATATTGATTGTTTGTAGACCAAGGACAAGCGAAACGAATCCAGAAAGGGAAGGATCAAGTTTCTTAGGATTTCAAGCTTGTTTCAAGGTAGGTGATGGTTGTGATTCTATTCTTGTGTGATGTATGTTTGTTCTTGCTTCATTATGATACTTGCATGTATTTGAATATTGCATTATTGATCACACTTGATGTAAATGAGATAAATGAATGATGATTGCCATGAAATCATGACTTAAATGTATGATCTTGAGGATGTACTTTTGATTGTGATTGTGGTGTGTTGAATGGATGGGTTGCCACATTCCAACATAACTAACTTGGGTCGGTTGCCACGTTCCAGCATAATTATGTGATCGATTGCCACGTTCCGACATAATCATTGGATCGGGTACCACTCTCTGGTATGCTAACTCTCTGGTATGCTAACTTTTTGGGTTGGAGTTCTATGAGAGGACCAATAACTTGTCATAATTGTGTATTTTGAGAAATGTGAAGTGGTTCGTTGTTCGTAAATGTTGATGATATTGTATATATTTGATATATGCATGTGATTATAATGTTGTATTGACTTACTTATGTTACACTTAGTGGGATAGCCGCGCGATCCTACCAGTACACTGTGGTTGTGTACTGATACTGCACTTGCTCTTATTTTTGTTGAGTTTAGGGCATCTTCCAGCGGTTATTGACAGACTTCGCTTAGAAGATCAGTGATCATTCAAATTCAAGGGTGAGCCAATTCTTTCGGGTTGCCATGAGTTCTCTTTCGTCTATGTCTACCATTTTAGCCTTAGACTTTCTAGTTAGTTATTAGTGCATTAGTTTGGGGTTGTATCCCTTCTTGTTTAGACTTGTTGAACTTTAGATGTTTTGGTACATTGACTTTCAGGTTTTAGGTGTTACTTCTGCATTTGATAAGACTTTTGATTGGAGTTTATGGGAACTCCCTATTTTGTTCTTTAGCATTTAACTTGTTTCGTATCCTTAAATACTTAGTTTTGGTTTATTTGCTTGGTTTGGGTTGTAGTACTGGTTCTTCCACTAGAGGGTTAGTGTGGATTCCAAGCACGACGGTCTGGGTCGTGACACTAGAGTAGTGGTACCCACAAGAAATGGTAATAATGGTTGAGGACATCCACAAGGTGGGTGGGGAGGAAATTAGCGAGGCCATGCAGGTCGGGGAAATGGTAATGCATGCAGAGGTACGACGCAGCCAGGCAGGGAAGTCACCTATCAAGATGATATGGCTCAGTGTTATGACTTTCCGGGCAAGAGCAAGAGAGAGTCTTCTGACGCAGTGATCACATGTACTATTCTTGTATGTGATCGGATGGCTAATGTGTTATTTGATCTAGGTTCTACTTATTTTTATGTGTCCGTGTGATTTGCCTTAGAATTTGATATGATTTGCAATATACTTGATGCCTTCTTCTATGTTTCCACCCCCGTTTGAGAGGCTGTCATAGTCACCCATGTCTATCGTGCTTGTCCTTTCTTGTTTATAGGTTTTCAAACTTGGGGTGATTTGGTTATTTTGGATATGACCGACTTTGATATAATCCTAGGCATGACTTGATTGTCCCCTTATTATGATATGCTTAATTGTAATACTAAGTCTGTGTCTCTAGAGATTCCCGTTAGGGAAAAGTTAGAGTGGGAAGAGGTGTACAAGCCTAAGCCAGCTAAGATCATATCCTCTATTAGGGCTAGGAAACTGGTGGGGCAGGGTTGTTTGGCTTATTTGGCTCATATTCGGGATGTGGAGGTTGAGTCTCCCTCTATTGAGTCTATTCCTGTGGTGTCAGAATTTAGAGAAGTGTTTCCTACTGATTTGCCTGGTATGCCTCTGGATAGAGATATAGATTTCTGCATTGATTTGGAACTTGGTACCTGTCCCATTTCCATCCCTCCTTATCATATGGCTCCGATAGAATTAAGAGAGCTCAATCCAAGAATTTCTTGATAAAAGATTCATCCGTCCTAGTGCTTGATCCTGGGGTGCTCCTGTCTTGTTTGTTAAGAAAAAAGATGGTAGTATGAGAATGTGTATAAACTATCGTCAATTGAATAGGGTCACCATTCGAAATAAGTATCCATTGCCTTGTATAGATGATCTTTTTGACCAATTGCAGGGTGCATCAATTTTATCTAAGATTGATTTAAGGTTTGCTTACCATCAGTTAAAGATTAGGCTTGAGGATATACCAAAAACAACATTTAGGACCTGCTATGGGCACTGTGAGTTTTTAGTTATGTTGTTTGGGTTGAAAAATGCGCTGGAAACTTTCATGAGTTTGATGAATGGTGTGTTCAAACCCTTTCTTGATTCGTTGGTGATAGTGTTTTTTGATGACATTTTGGTTTATTCGAGAAGTAAGGAAGATCATGTCGACCATCTTCGTATTGTTCTGGGTGTTCTTGGGAAACAAAAGTTGTATGAAAAAATTTCCAATTGTGAATTTTGGTTGACTTCGGTTGCCTTTTTGGGGCATGTAGTTTCAAAAGAAGGGGTAATGGTAGATCCCCAAAAGATTAAAGCAGTTAGGAATTGGGTTCGACCAAGTTCTGTGACTGAAATTAGGAGTTTTGAAGGGGCTTGCCAGCTATTATCATCGATTTGTGAAGAATTTTTCTTCCATTGCCACACATCTGACAAGGTTGACCAAAAAGGAGGTACATTTTGAATGGATTGAAATGTGAGGAGAGCTTTCAAAAGCTCAAGACTCTCTTGACCACAACACTTATTCTTGCACTACTGGTGAAAGATAAATATTTTATTGTTTATTGTGATGCTTCACATTCAGGTTTGGGTGCGGTGTTGATGCAGGATAAGAATGTCATAGCTTATGCATTATGGTAGTTAAAAGTACATAAGTGGAATTACCCGACACATGATTTGGAGTTGGCAGCGGTAGTGTTTGCTCTTAAGATATGGTGGCATTATCTTTATGGTGTTAAGTGTGAGGTATTTACTGACCACCGTAGTCTACAACATGTATTCACTCAAAAGGATCTGAATTTAAGACAGTGAAGGTGGATGGAGTTACTAAAGGATTATGATGTGACCATCCAATACCATTCGGATAAGGCTAACGTGGTGGCAGACGCATTAAGCCAGAAGGCGGTGAGTATAGGTAGTCTAGCTTTCTTGAGTGTATCCAAACGACCTTTGCCTAAGGAAATTCAAAGCTTGGAGTCTAAGTTCATGCAGTTGGGCATCTCAGAAAGAGGTGGGTGTTAGCTATCATTGAGGTTAGGGCCACATTTATTGATGAGATCAAGGCCAAACAGTTTAAGGATGAGAATTTGAATGAGCTTAGAAAGAAGACAGTGATTGGTCAGGCACAAGATATGATTCTTGATGCAGGGGGTTAGCTTAGTTTTAAAGGAAAAATTTGTGTTCCTAGAGTGGCCGACTTGATTAAGAGTTTATTGACAGAATCCCATGGTTCAAGGTATTCCATTCATCTGGGTGTGACTAAGATGTATCGGGACTTGAAATGACTCTATTGGTGGTCTGGCATGAAGAAAGATATAGCGGAGTTTATGGCTAAGTGTCAAAATTGCCAACAAGTAAAATATGAGCATCAAAGGCCTGTAGGTTTGCTTCAGAAAATGCCAATTCCGAAATGGAAGTGGGAAATAATAGCTATGGATTTCGTGGTTTGTCTTCCCGGAAAGTATGATTCAATTTGAGTAGTTGTTGATAGATTGACTAAGTCAGCCCATTTTATTCAAGGTAGAATAGACTATAGTGCTCAGCAGTTGGCTAAGGTTTATGTGAAAGAGATAGTGAGGCTGCACGGAGTGCCACTTTCTATCATCTCAGACCGTGGTAGCAATTCACATCCAAGTTTTAGGGAAAGTTACATGAGGAGTTAGGTACGCAACTCACTTTTAGCACAACCTTACATCCGTAAATAGACGGGCAGTTAGAGAGGACTATTCAAGTGTTAGAGGACATGTTGAGAGCATATGTGATTGAATTTGGAGGAGATTGGATAAGTTCCTATCGTTGTGTGAGTTCTCCTATAATAATAGTTACCATTCCAACATTCATATGGAACCATTTGAGGCAATTTATGGGAGATGATGTAGATCACCCATAGGATGGTTTGAGGATGGAGATGTGAAACTTTTGGGGGTTGACTTGGTGAGGGATGCTCAAGATAAAGTAAGAAACATCCAAGCTAAGCTCTTAGCAACCTAAAGTAGACAGAAAAAGTATGTAGACCATAAGGTAAGAGACATGGCATTTCAAACTGGTAAGAACGTTTTTCTAAAGGTATCACCCATGAAAGGGGTGATGAGATTCGGCAAAAAGGGAAAGCTTAGTCCTCGATATATTGGACCCTTTGAGGTTCTTGACCGTGTAGGGCCAGTAGCATATAGGTTGGCTTTACCTCCTAACTTATCGGGAGTGCATCCGGTATTTCATGTGTCTATGTTAAAGAGATATCATGGTGATGGGGATTACATAATAAATTAGGACTAAGTTGTGTTAGACAAAGACCTTCAATATGAGGAAGAACCGATTGCAATTCTTGATCTTGATGTCTGGAAGCTGAGGACCAAGGAGATTAAGTCCGTGAAAGTTCAAAGGAAGCATCTTTAGGTTGAGGAAGCTACTTGGGAAACCGAGAAGGGCATGCGAGACAAGTATCTCCAGTTGTTCGACGATTCATGTACTACTCTACCTTTACTTTAGCTATTTTCCTAGTTTGTCACTCGGGGACGAGTGATGGGTAAATTGATATTTATTGCAATGACCTGCTCCCATCGTTATAGAGAAGCCAACGGGGAAAAATTTTGGGCCAGAAAACTTTTTGTTAGTAACTTGAAATTTCCCAACCTAGTCCAAATTTGGACGAAATCAGATTCAGTGAGGTCTAGGGAAATCTGGTAACAACTGGGAGATCTAATTATGAATTTGATCACATGAGTAGATAGCTAAGATGTTAAGAAACCTGTACGACTTTACATAATCGAATTCGGGAGAGTAGAACTCCCAAAACTGACTTAGTGCGAATGGGTAGTTTCTAGTGTGTCATGGGTTGAAGGTATGTTATGAAATGGGGATTTGGAACTCAGATTCCAAGGTTCTGTCTCCATGTAAGTTGCTAGGGAGGGATTAATCCCGCTAGGGCGGGGCAGCTGTGGCGGGACAAGGCCCACCGTAGCGGGCCAGTAGCAACTTAAGTCGGAAATAAACCCCAAAAATGTTATGATTCTGCAATATTCGATCTTGAGAGCTAAGGAACAACCCAGGGATATTTCTTGAATATTTTCCACCTTATCTAGCTCCAAAGGTAAGGTTTTTACTCCCCAAATCCATTTTTCTATCCGTAAAACCTAATTTCTTAGGTAATTATCAATGGGGGAGGGTTTTGATCTGGGAATTATGGTGAAAAAAAGCCCTAATTTGGGTATGGCGATCAAGGGTTTGGCCTAGGGTTGATATTATTGATTATAATCTGGGTAATTAGGTCTCGTTTATTGATCCTCGCGATATATTGATTGTTTGTAGACCAAGAACAAGCGGAAAGAATCTGGAAAGGGAAGAATCAAGTTTCTTAGGGGTTCAAGCTTTGTTCAAAGTAGGTGATGGTTGTGATTTCATTTTTGTGTGATGTATGTTAGTAATTGCTTTATTATAATACATGTATGTATGTGAACGTTGCACTATTGATCACACTAATCATAAATGAATATGAATGAATGATTGTATTTCATGAATTAACAATTGATTGTATGATTGTGAGAATGTACATTGTGATTGTGATTGTGTCTTATTGAATGGAATGAGTGTCACGTTCCAACACACTAATTGGATCGGATGTCACGTAACAACATACATATTGGAATGGGTGTCACAATCCGACACACTAACTTGGATCGGGTGTCACGATCCGGCACATTAACAGTTTGGGTATGGGTTCCATGAGAGGACCATTGACTTGTCATATATGCGTATTTTTGAGAATGTGGAATTGTACATTACTCCTGAAATGATAATTGGATTATGCATTAATTATAGAAATATGTGTGGGTTGCGGTGTGTAAGTTAGTTGAGTATATCTATTTATGTAATGAATTGTGAATGGTTAGGTCCAGATTGGAATGTGGTGTGGTGAATGGGGACCAAAGGTCTCGATGTTATCATTGCTATTTAGAAGGTGGTGACAAATGCGTGTACTGTTATCATTGCTATTTAGAAGGCGGTGACAAATGATGGTGGCCACTACAACAGGATAAAGGCCTCTAGAGCGGCATTCATTTAGGACAAACTCCAGGTGCGATTATGGCTCCTCTTCATCCCAAAACCTTCATTTTCAACAGAATTTCAGCATATTAGAGTTTATTAAGTACCATAGGACCTAAATATGCAATTGGATTAACAAAATAACCCCTAAATAGTGCCTAAGTTTAAGTTTTACACTAAGGAACTATTCATCTTCCCCCCACCCATTTTGGCACCGATTCGATCATACTTTTGCGAAATTCTTACACCCAAGACATTGTGGAGATGTTAAGGATGTAAGGGAAGTGTCCATGCTACATTTTTCTATCAAACTAGCAACCTAAGTTCATTTTTGAATAACTACCCAAATACCGTTTAGTTGCGTTCAGTTTGTTGTCATGCAACCATAGTTAAGTAAGTATTGAAGTAAAGAGCGTAAAGAACAAGAAATTTACCTTGATTTTTACGTTCGGGGGAGAGTGATCGAGAGGATTTTGGAGATTTTTTGAAGTCTAGGGAGAAATGGGAAAATGTTTCCCTTTTCCCTCTTTACTGCCTCCGATCTCCCACCACAGTGGGAGATCCTTCGCCACAGCAGCCCCTCCTCAGTGGGAAGCCTAGCGCTCTAGCCAGCTCAGGCTATGTGAATGGGATGCAAGTCTTTTTTCGTGTGTTGCGTCATCTCCCTAACCAGTCCTTTGAGTATAGGACCTTTCGTGTTTTAGATTTGAAAAACTACCATCATCCGTCGCTTCATAACTAACCGATTAGTTAGTTTAGAAACACTCTGAGAAAGGGCGCGTTTTGATCCCTTCGCTAGTCATTCGAGGGCGAACGAGTGGTAAATTGGTATCTATTGTAATGACCCGAGCCGTTGTTATTTAGGAAACGAAAAACGTCAAGAAAACTAGATTGCCCAGCTTGCCAGAGCGGGCCATACGCGCTAGGATGGCAGCACTCTAGAAGGATAAGTTAGTGCCAGAACGGG
Organism: Solanum pinnatisectum; assembly: GCA_035578085.1. Classification (NCBI taxonomy): domain Eukaryota; kingdom Viridiplantae; phylum Streptophyta; class Magnoliopsida; order Solanales; family Solanaceae; genus Solanum; species Solanum pinnatisectum. The sequence goes on along the minus strand of JAWPEI010000021.1, from coordinate 947,051 downwards.
ATGGGGGGAGATAGAATGTAAATAACGGAAAGTATGATTTTATCCTTTTTCCTAAAACACCAAAAAGATGCGAGCATCACCCTATAAACTCTCAAAAAGCTGCTTTAAGCTTGGGAAGGAAGGAGAAGGAGATTTCTAGTGTTAGAAGGTAGATGGATTGCGGATTTCTGGTCAAGATCCACTGTCTAGTCATCCGAAAACCATAAATTGATCTAATATCCCTCTGCGAATGCTTGGCTCCCTGGTAGTCTAGGTTTATTTAATTGCGTAGTTGTAAACCTGTAATTCAGTGTGTAGTATAGAGGAAGTAATGATATAATTCATGTGTAGACTTTCGTGCACCGAAGAAGAGACATTTGTACATGTATTTCTAAGTATTACGTCAGACATATACCGTAGGAGAAAAATTAAGCTCTTGAAATGGTTTAGGGATGGCTTGATTCCTAATTGCGTGATGTATGTCGATTGCTTGCTTATTGGTATGTATGTGCGAATGCGAAGCATGAAACGTGGGAATGAACGTAATGAATTGATTATGAACAATGCATGTCATGAAATTGAGTACTTGACTAGATGATGTGAATGTTGTATGTTATGGATGTGATTGTACTTGTGTTTTGTGCTAATTGGATCGAGTGTCACGTACCGACACACTAACATTGCATTGGATCGGATGTCACGTACCGACATACATATTAGTTCAGATTTCACATACCAACATATATATTGGAATGGGTGTCACGTACCGGACCATTAACATTGCATTGGATCGGATGTCATGTATCGACATACATATTGGAACGGGTGTCACTATCCGACACACTAACAGTCTGGATATTGGTTACATGAGAGGACCATTGACTTGTCATATACATATATTATTGAGAATATGGAATTGTACATTGCTCCTGAAATGATAATTGTATTCTGCATTAATTATAGATATATATGTGTGGGTTGCGGTGTGTAAGTTAATTGAGAATATTTGTTTTTGTAATGAATTATGAATGGTTAGGTCCATATCGGAATATGGTGTGGTGAGTGGGACTATCATTGCTATTTAGAAGGTGGTGAAAAATATGTGTACTGTTATTAAGGATTGGGGTGATGCTATGTCGTCTTTATTAATAGTTAAGTATTACTCGGATGAGGGTTTCTATTGACATGGTTACTAGACTTGATAGAGCGTACTAAGGGTTAAGGGTCGAGTGGTGATGTAAAAGAAGTAAGGGTGTGTCATGAATGGTTGGTCAAGTGGCAATAGTTATGTTTGGGATCTCCTTCGAGAGACAGAATGGTTAGGTTATGATCAAGAATGGACCAGTGAGTAAGAGGTTATAGTCAAGTATACTAGGATGATTTTAGTATCCGGGTAGGGTAAGGGTAGAGAATATAAACGTGGAGGAATGAATAATCTTATTGCATGTTTTCTCTGGTCGATTTCTTATATTATGTGGTGGGTATCAAGTTGACCGATAATGCTTACCAGTACATGTGTTTTGCACTGATACTACTCTTGCTATGTCTTTTTGACATAGTTTGGATGCAGGATCGGTGATGTCTCATAGGGGAAGACTAAGGTAATCTTCCAACAACTTCTATGTTTCTTTCCATGTGGTGGGAGCTGTGTCAAGTGTGAATTATGTTGTGCCTTGAAATCTTAGTAGCTCGTGTACCTATTTAGACTAGATCCAAAGGTGTTAATTTCTTTACAAGTCTTAACTCGAAATAGTTTTAAACTTTTATTTTATGAAATCTCCTGGAAATTGTTTTATCATAGTTTTCTTAATCTTTGAATGGTGTTTTTTCACTGTTTGGGAACTGAGGGTTCTTCTACTTAGATGTTAGAGTAGGTGCCCGCACGGCCCGGTGTGTTGTGTCCTGACATTTATAGGTTCATACTAGTTGTGTATATATAATGTTTGCGAAGCTTAAGACGTAAGGAACAACTTTCATCAAGAAACTATGGTCATTCGAGTGTTCATTGGAAATATATGTTAAGGCAAAGCTATGTCCTTCCTTTTAGCACGACTCCTGAAAAATTCCTAAAACGTCAAATGCGATATTTTATTATTCTATCGATAGAAAGACATTCTATGAAAGACACTGCGATCGTAGCTAAATTATTTTCATGATGCTTTTATGTTGATATTCCACTCGGTTGGATAAATAAGGTGTTCGACATCTACATGTCATTTATAGGGTTTCTTGACTATATGTCCATATATATGAATTATTATTCTTCTTTGGGTGGTGTGACTTAAAAATATTATGAGAGACATTTAGTATTTGTAACCAGTCATCTTTCTCCGCTAAAGTGTATTTTGAAAAATCTTTAAAGTAACGAGATTTTCAAAACTCTCAAATATAACTTAATGTTTATACTATTAAAATACTTAATTTTTGAAATATTTTCTTTTATAAATTATCTAGGAACCAAGTATAGGAACTAAGTAAAGCACCTTAAGATTTTTATGAACATCTTCAAGGTTGTGTTATCTTTCTAAAAGTCGAGTTAAGTTTTCAAGCTTATTCAGAAAAACATATGAGATTCCATGAGACATTTACATGTTATATGAAGTGATTACGGGATTATGAGAACAAGAGTACAGGCCAATATTGGCAACATGATTATGATAACATATATGCATTACGAATCCATGACATGACATTTTATGCATTCTACTCCCGAGCTATAATAGGGAGATATGAGTCTTATTGCCTATATTTATACGTACAAGACACAGATGACCACAAGTTGGGGAATACAATGTTGGTTAGCTATCGGGAGGCACCACCATTGCTAGAATTTGGTTGGGTACGTAATGCATTTGCACCTATATATGTATTTAGAATATACTATTTCACGAGAATATCATACATAAATAAATAGTAGGAGGTCAAATGTCAGTCATGGAGACTATTTGAGTTTCAGTTTAATGTGGTATTTCTATTACCCTTTTCACAGTAGCTACTTATGATTATACTTTCCGCTTTACATACCAATATATTTTTATTTGTATGACGTCCCATTGCCTGGGGACGTTACTTTTTTTTTTTCTTGCGTGCAGGTCCATGCATGAATTCTGATCGACCCACCTGCTAGGATTCAGGTTCAACTATGACTTGGTAAGCTACATATTATCCTCGTGATATCAGAGAATGTTTAATTTTGTTGTACATCTTAGGTGTAGTTGGGGCCTTGTCCCGATAGTGCTTATGTCACTCATAAAGGCTATTGTGGACAAAATATTTCGGGTCACTTTTGTAGGTTTAAGTCTTCAACCCATTGACTTGGAATGTGTATGTGTGTGTGTGTATATATATATATATAATCTCTGTATGTGTTCGGTTGTGCCCTCATCGGCTAGCTAGTACTTCTTCATTTTGGCTTGTCTACCATTGTTTATATGGTTTATTGTTATTTAGGTCATGACCTTAATAGTCAAAGCTTCACATTTTAGATGTTGTGTTTCCCAATCCTTTCATCCCCCAATTTAGTTAGCTAGTATGTTTCAGTGGCTAACTCGATCAAATATGATATCAAGTGTCAATCGTGCCTCCCTATTTTGGGGAGTGACATATTTTTCCCCTTGATGGGAATGTCTATCCTAAAGGGTATAGTATTTATTTCATCTTACTTTATCTTGTACTGTTCATACTCTTTATGTGCGTATATAGAAACTAGTAATACAATTTGATTGAAAGTGATTTACATTCAACTTGGTTCGATTGATCGCAATTGGGCTCGGCATGACGCCCTAGTCTATGTGAATGAAGAACCCCTACCCCTAGTAATTATTTAATAATCTCAATCAACAAATCATCACTTTTATTTAGTTGATGTTTGATCGTAGATTTTAGATTTTGTTTTGAGACTCTGTTTTCAAATATCTGTTTGGACAAAGATTTTGAAAATCTATTTTCAAAAATATTTCAAGTTTCAAAAACTTATGCAAATCCATTTTAAAATTTTTGAAACTTCCACTCACAAAAATTTCAAGTAAAATGTATGTTCAAACACAAATTTTTAATTAAATAGCTGAACTTAGGAGCTCTTTTATTAATTCAATAAGTCTGTACAAAATGTCCCAATGAGCCCAAGAAAGGAAACAAAAACAATAGGCTAGTCCAAAAATTGAACCTGCCTTTCTATCTTAAATATCTCACTAGCCGCTAGGGTTTCTAAATTGAGCTCCCCTTTTTCCTCTTCAATGTCGCTGTTTCCCTTTTTCCTCTTCAATGTCGCCGCTCCCATTTTTCCTCTTCAATGTCGCCGCTCCCTTTTTTCTCTTCAATGTCACCGTTGGGAGCTGTAACTAACCCAATCTTCTTCCTTCTGATTATATGGATCATCAACGTTTTCCTCCTCTTCATTTCACCATTATATTTCTCAGCTCTTAGAGGTGGACCTTCACTATTATCTTTCCCTTTCCTTTGTTCCTTATTGATTTTGACTTCTATTTCCTCTTTTTTCAGATATTTTCTATGGTGGATGAAATGGACACTTAGGTGGTTTCGATAGAGGTAGCTCGTTATATGTTTGAGCTAGAAAGTCGTTGTAAGTGTTTTCTTCCCTTAGGTTTTCTTCTACTTTCCCATTCTTTTCTTAACTATACCGTTCAAACACAATTACATGTAAGATAGTTGCATTTGCTACTAATGATGGTAAAGATTATATAAGTAGTTTTATCTTTCATTTTTCTCAAATTTTGTGTATTGATTTATTTATTTGTGATATGTTGCTTTTCTTCGATAGTTGGAATATTGGAAGGGCTCTTTCGACATTTACTTTGATTTGATAATCACCTTGAAAATTTCTCGATATTTTTGCGTGAAAAATTCGTGTACATTTTCCTTAGACTTAAACAGTTTGGTGTGATTCTCCATTGGAGTATCATATGATTTCCTAGTTTATGTACTTAAGACTTTAATCTGACATGAAGGTTAGAATGTATTGTTAATCTCTTTTAGATGAATCAATCCGATATACTTCAAGAACTTGCAATAGTATTTCAATTTCAACTGGAACATGGGCTTGATTTACACTCCATATCTGGAGAAAAATTTATCATTTGAAAAGAGGAAAAAATGGAGTCCTTGTGTAAAGAAATGCATTGAGAAAGGACAAATGTATTCACGTTTTCGATGTTGAGTAGATGATAAGTCAGTGTTTTACTATTGTTTTTGAAAATTATGACATGTTGGCCTACGGTAATGATGGTTCCACAAAGGAGCTTCTCTGTGTAAATATTTTCTCAGCAACCTGTACAATCTGAGTCCTCACTATTCCTTTTCTTATTCTTTACAAGCAAAGAGGCCCACTTGCAACATGTGGGCCTCTTTGCTGGTAAAGATGAGAAAAGAAGTAGTCAGAACCCCGGTTGCACATGCCTCACAGAAAATATTTACACAAGAGCGCCTTCCTTGTGGAACCATAATCACCATATACCAACAAATCATGCTTTCCAGAGATATCCATAGAACACTAACTTCTCATCTCTTCAACATCGAAAATGAAGAACTCACATTATTACTTCAATTAGAACATGGGCTTGATTCACCAACCATGATCAAATAAAGACTTATCATCCGAAAATTTGGAGTCTTTGTCTAAAAAATTGCGTTGATAAAGGATAGATCTATTTGGGTTATGTTGTGATGCAATGGACTTGTTTACACAAAACATTCCTCTGTTCATTCTAACTTACATCAGCTAGCAATGTTATACTACTAGTTTTGGTATTGGGGATGAATTCTTGGTTCACCATGAGAAGATCTAATGCTAGTTTTTAGAATTTAGATTTCCTTTTATATTCGTGTTTTTGTATTAAAAAGGTTAGTACCTTGTAATCTAGAATTACTATCTATGTCATTGTTATTTTTTAAAATTATCATTTAGAGAAAACACATAAACTTCTCTCCCCCCCCCCCCCCCCCCACAAACTTGGCAATACAACTTACTTTAGTACTTAAACTACACGTGCGTTTAAATAACCTCCTTAACATATTTGAAGTAAATTAAATCCCACCCTAATAATACAAATACCAACCTCACACTGGAAAGTGCACTACACATACGCCTCATCAACGCCACGTCAGATCCACGTAAGAAATTATATTTTTAAAAAAGAAGGGAAAATCAAAGGGAATGACAATAACCTTCTCTCTCCACACTATACAAATCAATGGTGGATTTGGAATAGATTGAAAAATAATCCAATGCTTAAGCGAGAATCTAATGAATGCATGCGTGTTTGATGTCTTGATAACCCAATATCTGAGGGACTCACCAGTAGAAAAAGGATCTGGTGATATTTCTTTTCACCACAGATAAAAAGCATCAAAGGAATTAACTTCAATTTTAATTTTGACTATCATTGTTAAATGAAAATAACTTCAATTTGGAGATAATAGTGATAAAGTTCGATGATTTCTAATGTATCTCTAGCCTATATAAGAAAAACCAATTGAAACAAATAAAAATAAAGATGAAGGTACAAAAAAGAATGGGAGAAGAGATGGTAGGAGAACAAAAAATGACATTGGAGAGGGGGCGAATCCTAGTGGATATCTCTTGGAAAGGTCAAAGTAGTACCCCAACCTATTTGCTGAAGAACTTAGAACATGAGCTTCTGGCTCCGTGGGGGCGAATCCTAATGGACGCTGACCATTGGGTGACTATCAGAATTTTCACATTTGCATTTTAAAAACCAAAAAAAAAAAAAGTAATAAGAGAGAGTTTTATCTGCCAAAGCAAGCAGTCGGTCAATATAGGCGATTTGCCACTTTCAAGAGGGTATTTTTGGATTTTAGATTTTTTCAATTATAGTTTATTTATTATTTTTTTATATATTATATATTTTAAAATTTCATAAAAAGAACTATAAATTACAATAATTAGCAATTTAAAATATTTAAAAGATATAAAAATTCTTAATTCTCAAAATTTTGTCAATGCCCCATAAATTATTACAGATGAAGTAACATATAGTATTTGAAATGATGTAAAAAGTACTATAAATCACAATAGCTAACAACTTAAAAGTTTAAAAGACATATTTTTTTAAAGGATTCTCAAAATTCTACAGTGCCACATAAATTGGTATAGACGGAGTAACATATATTACTTAAAACTTTCATAAAAATTCGTATAAATTACAATAATTAACAACTTAAAATATTTAAAAGACATGTAAAAAATTGACTGACTCTCAAAATATATTAGTATCACATAAATTGGGAACAAATAAAGTAACATATATTATTTGAATTGATGTAAAAAGTATTGTAAATCAAAATAATTAACAACTTAAAAATATTAAAAATCATAAAAATATGGCTGACTTTCGAAATTGGACAAGGTCAAAGTAGTACCCCAACAATTCCTGAGATATCTCCTATTACATCTAATCATGGTAACCCAATAGGTCAGCATACATCTACTCAGAGTAACCTAATAGGTCAAGATACATCTACTCAGAGCAACCCAATAGGTGAGGGTGCATCTACTCAAAGCATCCTTATTGGTGAAGGTGATTCAAGTGGTAGCCATGCACGAACCCTTGTCATTCTAACTACTGTAGGGTTACTCCATGTTTTTGCTATTATTTTACTTATTATTTTTTATTTATGATATGATATTGATGTATAACTTCGTAAATTTATACAGATTGCAACCTTCTAAAACATGCTCTAATTTCATATATGAGTGTTTCAAAAATGAACTCTATCCTAATGGAATCAACTGGAAAGGTGTCTCAAATGATATAAGAGATGAATATTTTGGAGAATTCAAGGTATAGTTTTTCATCATAATTGAGTTTAGAAAGTTATTCACTTTTATTGATAGGATATTAATATATCACGTAATTTGAAAATTTTATTCCAGAAACATTTCTATTGGGACTCTTCCATTAATGAAGGTGTAGTAAGGAGACAATAGGAAGTTAAGGCAACAGCCAGGTACAAGGATTTCATTTCTAAAAAAAAAAAAGTGTGCAATTCTAAGCCATCCTATGTACCTCAAAATGTATAGGAATGTTGGACTCAACTTTTTGGAGATGCTAGGACTGTTGAGATGCATTACTAATACTAAATTTATTTAACTACTACCATTTATTTCTAATTAATTAACGTTAGACCTACCTTAAATCAGAATTTGAGGGAAAAGATTACCCCACACATTTTTTAGTCTCATTCACTTATCAGCTAAGCATACAAAAGATAAAGCAGGACATGAAAAGGGAAAGTGACCAGTGCAATAACATATTTGAGAAAATGTAGTTCAAGCCAAACTGCAGGATGCAAGATGGTAGAGTTTGAGTTAGTCATTTTTCTCCAACTTAATGGGCTTTCTGTCCTATTCACCAACTCAATTCCAGACAACTAATGCTTCATAATGACCCTAAGTTACTACCCTACTAAAAAGAATTCAAATAAACTTTCAAGGTAAAATTCAAGCTTATAGAGTTGGAACCATATGAATTCACATTAACATAATACAGTTACCACCTTACTAATAAGAATGTCAAAAACTTCTATATTGTTGGCACCTAGCATTTTAACCTTTAAGATTTCAAAATATAAAGTCAATGAAGTTACAAGCTTTTGGACTTATATGAACAATTCGAGAACGTTCACCAACAAAAGATTTTCCATCATGATCATGTGTATGAACGTGCAAATGTAACTCACTCAGTGTTGGATCTCGACCTTTTTCAATAGACTATACAAAAATAGTATTTTAATCACTTCATTTTAGAGATATCTCTATTACGAGAATGATTCAAGCATATGACAAAAGTTGAACTATATAGTTGTCACGCCCCGAGCCTCGGCACTCGAGAACCATTGATGGCCCCAAGCGAACCCTTGGTTTGGTTCAATACTCAGCGGAAGACTTACTCAACATAAGATGAAATCAAATGTAAACTTTGATCAACATTTTCAAAAGATAAATTCAAAATATATAAGAATATTCAACTAGCCAGTAATAGGCAACTCAATTCTTTAAAACATTAACAACTGAAAATGAAAAGACTCATGAACTATTGTCTATCTATCTATGAAGCCTCTAGTACTAAGAGGTATGTTGGGACAAGACCCCCGATCATCCTAACAAACTGAAATACTAGAAATAAATAAGGGATTCTCCGAAAGCAAGGAGGCTCACCAAAGCTAACTCGAACTCGACTGGGTCAATGAAGCATTGGTTGATGATCCTCGTTACCTGTATATGCATCATGAACTATGCAGGCCAAATAGCGCCAGTACATGAAATGTATGAGCATGTAAGGGGAATATTAAACATAACCTATGAGCTTGAATTGATAAAAGGAAACATACTCACCTCAACTCTATTCAACTCAAGAACTACTCATGGATACTCAACTCAATGTAATATAAAATGATGATAGAAGTGCAGTTTATATAAAGCATGTAAAATAGTAATAAAAACTCAACGTATTTAAAAATACCATAGTAACTCAATTTGTATATATAAATACAAAATACTATGTTTGGGAGATTCTCTAACCGAGAACCATCACTATGAGCTATGTGATGATGCAATGTCTCGCCCACGCTACTAGAAATGTCAAATTCTTTGCCAGGGTATAAAACTCCTCAACTAAGTGGATCCACTGTTTTATACTTAAAAGCAATAAGGAATCATCTAAAAAAATATGACCCTTTCTACCCACGTAAGCTACATGGTTTATGGGGGTTGTGAGTTGTTAGAACTCTCCCCCATATCGGTGCTCAATACTACTCCCAAAATATAACTTAGCTCATTAAGTTTTAAAGAAAACATTTCCTCTTCCTCAACTTTGAGATTATTACTCAAAAGGTTTCTCTAAAAAGAGATAGTACTCAAAACTCCTCATGAACTCTTTTGGAAATCGGTGTTTCCTCTTTTCTTAAATGTAAAAACATTTAATCTTGGGAATACTTAGTTCCCATATATTCATTTTGAAAAATGAAGTCTTAAAACAAGTTTTAAAAGATTGTAAAAAGACTTCTCAAAATGACTTAAAAGAACTCTCACGACTTAACTATTAATTCTACCTTGAATTTAAATTATGAATTCAAGGTTATGATTTATGATATGAAAGATATTATGATGATTAAAAGAGTTTTAGATAGTTCATCATGAGAAGCGGTCGAAAAATAGGGGAGCAAGTCCGCGACGCGGAGATGGATTATAATATTTGGTTGCGAAATAATTGTTGAAACAGTGGAGTCTACGTTCTCTCTGCGACGCGGAGAGAGAAATTTCTCTCTGGGGGAGCAAGTCCATGACGCGGCTTGGTCGCCAATTTCTGCCCGATCTTTTCTTCTTCTCCCAGACCCGATTGAATTCATACGAACCCACTAAAATTCTAAGGTAAAACTCTCAAATTCCTATAACCCAGAACAATTCCAGCGAAACCCACTCAAGAACTAACAATTTACTCAACCCCTTAACAAAAGTTTCGCCTCAAGAACGAATAACTACTCTTCAAGAAACTCATCAAGAACTTAATTTCTCAATCTCTAGGGATGAATTCGATAATATAAAACATGATTGGTGTGTGGGTGAATGAACCCAACACCATGAAAACTTACATACCTCGATTTGGCGAAACAAATCCTCGATTCGCACGAACCTTGATCGTTCTTCCTTTTTTCCTCTTTTCCTCTTCTTGAACTCTCTTCTAAAATCCTAAGCGTAATTAGGATTTTTTTAAAACTGACCCAAATCAGATTTGACCCCAAAATATTATTAAGTTTGTTTTAATCTTATTGGGTAAGGAAATTACCAAAATACCTCTCACATTTTCGGGTAACTTTCCTTAACTTGATAGGCTAACTTCAAACTGGCATATCTCCCTCATATAGCTCGAAAATTAGCAAACTCGGAGGCATTGGAATGAGGATTCCACTACCTTTGATATCTTATGGGCCACCTAACTCATCCTATACTGAAAGTTATGGTCATTTGAAGTTGACCCAAAACTCAGAACTTAAGCATAACTTGTAAAATTCAAGATTTGGCTCTTTCCAAATTAATTCTTTCTAAATTTAGCTCTTTCTAAGGCGGGATATTACAATAGCATATAAATGAAAATAGAATAACCTGAAAGCTCAACATACGTTATGAAAATGTATGTGAAGTATAGAGGGAATATGAAGAGAAAGTGTGAAGGATTGGATGATTTTTAAAAATAACAAAAAGAAAAGCAAGTCTAGAAGCCACTGCAATGAGGTTATAGGTCTGATTGCTTTCTTGTATTGAGATCATATTATAATGCTATACACAGTCCCCTGCAAGGTTACTTTAGATGCCTGTATTTTTTCCCTAGTATTTGTACATTTCCCAAGACATCATTGTGAATCAGTTGTTGAAAGTTATGACCGTTGTGCTTTCGACTATATGATGTTGAACATCTCATGCTATCAACCAATTGTACCAGGTCTATGTAGTCAAGGTATGTGCTCAAAGAACGTAAAAGGTGCAACAACATACTCTCATCATTTTTCAAAATTCAGAACTGGAAAATAAATGAAGTCGCAATTTTTACAGAAGATGATAATATGTAAATGGCCAAAAAGAGTATCAAGAATCAAAACTATAAGGCCCTAATAACTAATAACTCCCCTGCCCCCTACACACATTTCTATAACTCTACAATAACAACATACCAGTGTAATAAACAAAATTAACTAATCAAATTTGACAGTTCTCATCATCATTAAGATTAGAAGTAGATTGGTCAAAAGCACAAAGGTCACAACTTCCAATAAATACCCAGTTCCTCAGAAAGTTTAGCTCAAGCTGATTGCATAAGAGTGAAAAATTAGAAAATTTAACAGGAAAGATACATGTACAAAAATACTGGACAACTTCCTACAATGACTTACTGGCCAGCTTCCTACAATGAATATTGGCTAGCTTCCTAAAATTAGGTGGATATTTACCAAATCAAATAACAAGGAAAACAATTGCTTCCATCTAGTAATCTATATGTTCAGATAAAAATGCATATACTTAACATAAATATCTTAGTTTATATAGTGTGTGCAATATATACTTACAAGTCTCTTGCTATACTCTCCGATTGAGACAGAACCTGCCGTTTGAGTTCCACGAGCGACTTCTCATCCACCACAACAATTCTTTGAATTTATTTCTAACCTCTCAACAATCTTAGAATCTCCTCAAAGTTGAGTCCAACTTTCCCACACATTTTGAGGTACATAGGATGGCTTAGTGTTGCTCGCTTTTTTTTAGATATAAAATCCCTGTACCTGGTTGTTGCCTTAACTTCCCATTGTCTCCTTACTACACCATTAATGGAAGAGTATCAACAAAAAAATTTCTTAGATAAAATTTTCAAATTAAGTGCTACATTAATATCCTATCTATAAAAGTGAATAACTTTCTAAACTCAATTATGATGAAAAGCTATATCTTGAATTCTCCAAAATACTCATCTCTTATATCGTTTGAGACACCTCTGCAGTTGATTGTATTAGGATCAAGTTCATTTTTGAAAGACTCGGATATAAAACTAGAGCATGTTCTAGAAGATTGCAATCTGTATAAATTTACTAAGTTATGCATCAATATCATATCATAAATAAAAAATAATATGTAAAATAATAGCAAATACATGGACTAACTGTGGATTAGTTAGAACAACAAGGGTCCGTGCATGGCTACCACTTGAATCACCTTCACCAATAGGGTTGCTTTGAGTAGATGCACCATCACCTATTGGGTTGCTCTGAATAGATGTATCCTAACCTATTGGGTTACTATGAGTAGAAGTATTCTGACCTATTGGGTTACCATGATTAGATGTAATAGGAGATATCTCATGTGTTCTAAAGCATAACTATCAGTTGAGACCAAGTTAAAAAACATATTTATATATTATGACTCTCAATTACTACTTAACCCGCGGTAATTTAATATAATTTGATGCAAATCTTAGATGTTAGTAATAATTTTATAAATTTCATTTTTATCCTCCAAAGTTTTCTTTGTTTCTCAAACTAGGCATACAATTAAATACTGCCACATCAATTGGTCAAGCAAGTGATCACTTGATTTTATTTTATTTTATTTTACTTCCTCCGTTCAACAATAATTGTCCACTATACTATTTTGGGATGTCCAACAATACTTGTCCACTTTAGGAAATCAATGTATAATTTTACATTTACTTCATAATTTACCCTTATCATTAATTATAGTTATTTCTCAATTACATTTTTTAATACATTGTATTTATTATATTCAAAGGGTGATATAGTAAAATTATCCTTTTATTTATAGTTTCTTAAGCAGTGTGCAAAGGCAACAGTAGACAACTATTGTTGGACAGAGGGAGTATTGATTTTATAAAGGGGAACTTTCGCAAATAGTCACTATAATGAACTTAATTATGCTCCATAGTTATAGTTTGCATAGAAATTTTGAAATATAGAAAAGTTTATTATACAAACATGAGAATTATACAAAACTAAAAAGTTGAACCGCGTAATTATAGCTAAAAGTAGATTGCGAATTGTAATTAAGGCAAAATAGAGCTATATTAACTAATTAACTAGTATATGTTTGCTTATATGCGTAATTTTCCTTTTATAAATGTATATATAGTCCAACGCTTAGTTTGAATCAATCTATATATATATAGGAGAAACATAGAGAAGGTGATGTGTCACCTCTCTATTGCCTCCATTCATATTTGTCTTTTTTTTTTCTTTTTTTCTAACCATTTTTTCTTCATTATTTAACTACTTTATTTTTAATATCTCAAAAAGTCTTCACATTCAATTACTCAACTTTTCACCTACCACTATAATATATATTTAATATCATTAATAAAATAAGAAATGAGTACCAATAACTCACACCTCTTCAACTTATAATCTTAATAATATTCATAACTCATTTTTTTTAATCTTCATAACCCCCAAAATTAAATTTATTACTTTATGACGCCTTATGATATTCCTCCTCTTTATCTATATAAATTCATATTCTGTAGCAAGAAAAATTTCAGTCAAAGTTATTCTTTCATTTCTCCATCACCATATCATACATTAGGGTGAGGAAGAAATGCTAATCATCACATAATATAGTTGCTTTCAACAAAGTCGTAAAGAATCTATGGGTAAAAATGCTTCTTTTAATTTTTTAAATTATTTTTTTTACTTTAATAATTTATGTGATGTTATTTATTTTGTTTAGTCAATTTAACTAATCTTTGAAACTAAATTGAATAAACTCAATTCAAATAAAATTATGGAGTAACTAACAACATAATATACTATTTGTGCTTGTAGGGTGAAGAAGAGACTTGAGGAAGATGCAAAAGTAGAGAAAATTGTGAATTTTGGAAGAAGATAATGTAGAGTCTTACAATAAAATTGTTATTATAGTAATTTAATCTTTTTAGTTTTTCTTTCCTATTCTCTATATTTCATTTATGTACTTTATTGAAGAACTTAAAATATAAAGATTTATTTTTCTTTTATATAACTATAGTTGTACATACATAATTCATTAGGTTAAATTATGGTTAGTTCTTCTGATTTTTATTATGATAATTGTTTGCAACATTCTAAAACAAACATTATGTACTCTATGTTACTGTTTATTTGTATGCCAAAGTGCATTCCTAAATACGACACTAAGATTAGAAGCATTTTAAAGAGCGGAAAATTGGTAACTTACAAAAAAAAAAAAAAGTTATCCAAGCAATGAATTAAAAAAATTGACAACAAATTTGAGTATTTATATAATTCTAATGAAAAACTAAAGAAACTATAAACATTATATGCAATACTTTTGTTTTCAAAAAAATAAAAGAAAAAAAAAAAGAAGACAAAGATCCTATTTAATTTTTTTGATAAATTTCACTATATTTTAATTTATTATTATTATCAAAAAAGTGTCAATTATTACTGTCTCCATTTATTTATGTTATATATTGTAAAAACTTAAATGTCTCAAAACTTATCATTCTACTTATTCCTATTCTTTATTGTAAATTTAAAGGCTTAAATATTTAACTCCAACCTTTCATTCTTCAAGAAGAATGAAAATTTTATATGTATGTATATATATTATATAAAGGTAAAATATTAAAAAAATATTTAACAGCTCTCTTTGGCCAATGATCCTTATTTGTTTATTTTTACTTTTTTATTGTTGTAAGTTTCACTATATTTCTATCTATAATTACTATTAAAAAATGTGTCAAATACTATTCCCTTTATTAATTTCTATTATTTATTAAAAGAATTTAAACACCTCAAATTTTACTACTCCACTTATTCCTATTATTTATTGTAAATTTAAAGACAAAAATATGTATCACTCAAATCTTTCATTTTCTCCTTAACGAATGAAAATTTATTAAAATAGAGTAGTCTAATGAAATATCATTTCAAATAGCTTGGAAAAAGTTAAATCATCCCTTTAACTCTCCTAATTATGAGATTTCTCTTTTTATCTAATTTTCAATAATCTAAAAAATATTTACATAATTAGTCAATTAAAGAATAAGATAATTGCTCACTAAATAAATTTTAAAAATGAAAAGGTGTTACTCTCCAAAAAAAAATATTTCTAACATCTATTTATATTTATTACGTTTCATGATGAACCCATAATTAAAGCTGAAAATACAAAAATATTGCAATTGCCAAAAAAGATAATTTTTCCCTATTTTCTTATTTATTTTATTAGTTTATAAAAATAAAAGTCACAATTATTATCATTTTCTTGTCCAATTTTTTCATATTCTTTATTGAAAATGAAAACGCATTTACATATTTATATGAAATCATTGATATTCGTTTTAACTTCTTCATTTTTACAGTGTTTGGATTACATAATTTATTTAGTTTCTAGACAAAAATTGATATTTGAGCTCTCTTGTGTGTTTATTATTTCTAATTTTTAATGTAATTTTTTTACGAAATATTAATTTTTATGTCTTTCATATGAAAGTTTTGGGTAGATATATAACAAAAAGTTTGAGCAATTAATTTTATCAATTAAACAAATTGATATGCTCATATTTTAAAGTAATAATTTTTGAAAGTTTTAAATTATAAGCAAGAAAATTACATGAAATCCAAATTTATATAGTTAAATAAATATATAAACGTAAATAGTATTATATAAAGGAAATTATTAGTGAAATAACATAAATAAATTAAAACACCCAAAAATGAGATACCAATGTATATAAAATTGGCGCATAAAAAAATATGTCTTTGTATTGTTCCAAGGAAAAATTATAATTATCTTCTTATTTTTCTTGAAACTAATTTAATTTTATTGTTTTTTTCTTTTATTGTTATTTTTTGTTTGAGTGTATATATATATATATATATATATATATATGTATATAATAGCATTGTAATTTCTTAATTTTTTTTATATCAATTAATATAAAACATATGACCGCGCGAAGCGCGGTTTAGTTAACTAGTTAATAAGGTGGATTCCTTTAAAAATAAATATCAATCTCCCACTTTCTTCACATTATATCAATTACTCTCATTTTTGCCCTCCTCTGTTCTTCTAACTCCTAAGCTCTGTTTTACTCTATTCTTCAGAAAAACTTTGTTACTATAGAGATGGAATTTCAAATGGGAAATTCTATGGACAACTCAAACAAGAACCAGAAAGTACCTCCAAGAAGGGGACACATCAAGATCAATATTTTGAAATCTTTGAAGAAATCAGTTGTTCAATTACTCGAAAAAAATGGAACCGGAGGTACTTTTACACCATCAACGACTACTCCTGGAGAAACCCCAAGTGTCTATGATTCAGGTGTTGAGTCTAATGGATTACACAGATAATACTCGTCGTTAAATTGCTCGTAGCTAATAAATGATGAATTTTGTCCAAAGTTATAATAGTTGCTCTTGGGAGTTTTTGCAAATATGCTACCAACTTCGTGGGTAAACTGTTCGTAGCTAACAAACTTTTTGTTGTTTAGCTACACATTTATAGTTGTTGCTTTGGGGAGTCTTTGCAGATATTCTGATGGGGGAATTTCACTTCCCCTGTTTTTCTTCCCAGGCTTCACAACATATTTTGAAGAGTTTGTTAATCATACATTATGATATCGTAATCTCTTTAATTAATAATTTTTTTTTTTTTGCTTTATTGGCTTTGATCATTATTTCTGGATTCAGAGGCATTTTCAGTTTTGGATTGTAAGATATAATTATATTTACATATAAATAAATGACTAATATTCACCTTTAATCTTAAGTTTAGGTTTGGTATTGGGATGCATGGTTACAAATCTTGATGGTAATTAGAGGAATCAAATGGACGAGTCCAATTGAATTTGAATAGATAAAAAACGAGTTGAGCTACTAAATGACTCGTCCAAAAGTTCCTTGCGATGAAATGAGCTATGTTAAAATAGGCTAATAAGCGGGTCATTGTCCAATCCTCAATTCTTACTAATTTTAATTTCTTTGTTTTTTTAAATAGGTTTTTAAGTGTCTAATAAAATGTTTCATATTTAAAAAAATATTTTGAGAATATGTTTTGTGAAACAATTTGAATTACATATCATCTCAATTTTTAAACGGACTTGAATTAAATAGGTCAAAAATGATTGAGTTAATAACCCGTCCAAACATAAGTGAGTTGGACCGATCATGTTTTGAAATGCTATTTTGACATCAATAAGGATTGTAGTGGACTGGTAAGTACTCTTTCATTTTTAATCAAAAGTTTCAGGTTCTAGTCCCCTCGGATAGCGGTTCAAAGTTTTTCTTTCTCTTCATGTTCTCTTTGATTTGATATTTGGTGCATATCTTGGACTATGATGACCTGCTTGTTTGTTTAAAAGAAGACATTGAGGAAGAAATCTTGGAATTTGTTGTCTCATTGACCAAAACACTTTTTGATTAGAAATTTTCTCATAGTTATGTTACGACCCAGACCGTCGTGATTGACACCCACACTAAACCCTTCGGTGGGAGAACCACTACAACAACCCAAACCAAGCAACTAAACCAAAAACTAAAGCATTTAAGTTACGAAAGAAAGTTACATAGCTAAAGACTAAAGTTCCCATAAACTTCAAAAAGATCTAACAACTAAACAATGCGGAAAATACACCTAGAACCTGAAAGTCAATGTACCAAAACATCTAAAGTTCAACAAGTCTAAACAAGAAGGGATGCAACCCCAATCTAATGAACTAACCAACTAACTAGAACATAGTCTAAGTCCGAAAATGGTGGACATAGACGAAAGAGAACCCATGACCGCTCGGAAGAATTGACTCACCCATGAATTCAAACGATCACTGATCTCCTAAGCGAGGTTTGTCAATAGCCACTTGAAGATGCCCTGTACTCAACAAAAATAAGAGCAAGTGCAATATCAGTACACAACCACAGTTTACTGGTAGGATCACGCGGCTATCCCACTAAGTGCAACATAAGCAAGTCATTACAACAATATAATCACATGCATATATCGAACATATACAACATCATCAACATTTACAAACAACGAACAACTTTACATATCTCAAAATACACAATTATGACAAGTCATTGGTCGTCTCATGGAACCCAAACTCAAACAGTTAGCATATCGGAACGTGGTACCCGATACAATGATTATGCCAGAACGTGGCAACCGATTCCATAATTATGCCGGAACGTGGCAACCGATACAAATTAGTTATACCGAAATGTGGCAACCGATCCATTCAACACACCACAATCACAATCACAAGTATATCCTCAAAATTATACAATTAAGTCATGATTTGATGATAACCATTATTCGTCTATCTTATTTACAACAAGTGTGATCAATAATGCAACATTCATATACACGCATGTATCATAATGAAGCAAGAACAAACATACATCATACAGTCATAGAATCACAACCATCACCTACCTCGAAACAAGCTTGAAACCTTAAGAAACTTTATCCTTCCCTTTCTATGGAAAAACTGGTAAAAACTATAATAGAAAATCCTAAAGAATTAGAAATTAAAAATACTCAAGTAGTAACGAAAATCATAGAACAAGTAGAAAAAATAAATACTGAAATTAGTTATTTAAAAGAAATAATCATTAGACTTGAAAGGATCTCACTCTCATGAGTGAAGAAGACATAAATTATAAAAAAACATTGGAATATACAACCAAATTCCATCAAGAGCCTATAGGATATTCTAGTCATACTCCGTCAAGCCAAACAGACAAAGTAATCCTTAAACAAAATAATACAATAATAGCCTTTCTAGTAGAATTAAACATAAAAATAGATAAAATATTAAAAGAAAAACAACCTGAGCAAATTCATAAAAATACAGAAATAGACGAATTAATAACTCAACTTAAGAAAGTAGAAATAACACCTAAAAAAGACAAACATAAATTAACTAGAGAACCTCAAAAATGGACTTTATTTCAAATAGGCGAACAGTCCAAGACAGCAAACCCAGTTTCTCAGAAAATAGAATAGGTAATAATATAATTTCTAGAATATTATCTAAAAGACACTCAAATATAGAAGAAAATCAAGAATTAAATGAAATCATAGATATAGATAGAGATTTGCAGATTTTCCAACTAAATCAACTAAAATTATTAAATCCTAAGACATTATATAGTGTAAAATATTTCTCTATAGATAGTCAATTATACAGACACTATAGAGAAGAACAGATATCAGCGATAGGAGAAGACTTTGCAAACCTAAATTTAGTAAACCCAGCTTTTATAAAGACAGTCAAAAATCCCAAACTTATGTTAATGCATATGGGATTAATAATTGTAGGAATAAAAGGATTAACTAGAAAAAATTTAGGATCCAAAGTTCTAATTGTATTATATGATGATAGATGGTCAGATTTAAAGAAATCCATAATTGGCTTAACCAAAGTAGACATGACAAATAATGGAGGAATTGTTTATATTAGTCCAGACTTTTTAATTAATTTAAAAGAATTTGGAAAACATATTAAAATAGGAATCCAGACTAAAGGGTATGAAGAAATGAATAATGGAAAAAACTTATTAATGTGTATAGGTTTTATAGGAAAAATGACTTTAAGTAGAAACACAAAATTTAAACTCCAAGTAAACGATGTAGTAGAAATAATGGGTAATAAAGGAATAAAATTAATAAAACCAATAAGAATAAACCCAGAAGAATATGCAGGATTAGAGTGAAATCTAGACAAATTAAGTAAACCCAAAGTATTTGTGCCAGAACAACACTTAATGTACACTAGCTCAAAAGGAGAGACATCGATTAGGTTTACAGACTATAATTACACAAGTCAAAAAGAATTAGATGATAATGAAACTGAAAGTACCATAGATACAGAACAAGAGGAATTTATGAATATAGAATTAATACAAGAAGGATACGAGGTAGAAAGAGCTATAGAAGAAGCAAAAAGACTATACCAAGAAAATAAAAATATAATTTTTAAATGTAGAGGATGTAAAAAAGGTAAAATGAATATAATGGAAACAATAGAACATTTTAGAATGTGTCAAGAAAGAGATGATAATTTAGCATATAGGATAAATGAATTAGAAGACATGAATGAAGATAAAATAGACAATCTATCCATAACTAGTTATACGGAATTAATGGATGAAGCAACTAGTTCACATAGTGCTAGTCCTTTCCAAAGAACTACTGCAGCCCCAAGTGTTAGTTATAATACAGGTAATTTGCCTAGACGGCCATGGATTAGACCTGACCAAGAAATAAAAAATAATATTAGACCAGCAGGAAAAAGAATGCCTATAGAAGAACCTATTAGACTACAAGAAGGAGGAAATAAAGGAAAAATATTAAATATAGCCGCACATGATCCACAAATGTGGAATACAGTAATAGACTTATGGAAAGGAATAGTAGTAGCAGATTTTATTAAAAATTATCAAGAAACTGATGCTGAAACTATGTATAGATACTTGGAGACATTTTTAGGAGAATCTTATAAAGCAGTATGAGAATCATACAAACAGACTTACCCTCAAGAATTTCAAAATTTAATAGAATTAGGACCAAACCCATACAATTTTGCAAATAAAATACATGTGTTATTAACAGGAGAAGACCCTAATAGTGGCTTAGTAACATTACAAAGAAATGTTGTGGTAAAATTAGAACAATTAAGTATATCTAATTGGATACACATAAAGAAATTTCTAAATGATTATTTTTATTATTGTACTATTAGTGGGAATACATTTAATGAAGAACTAGGTAAAAATTTATTTAATAAATTACCAGGAGCTTTAGAAAGAGAAATAGAAGAAAGATGGTATAAAAGAGAAGGAGTAGTGCAAAATCATACACTTTTATTGCCTATAGGACAAAAAATAAATTATACAATGGAAATACTAACAGAAAAATGTACAAATATACAAAAACAAAAGCAATTAAAACAAAATGAAATGGGCTTTTGCAAGGCAATGATATACACTACCCAAAGTTACGATAAAGAACCTAGTAAGATAAGAAAATATAAAAGGAGAACAACCTATAACCAAAAGCCTTATAGACATAAAAAATATTTTTTAAGAAAATCTTCGGCTAGAAAACCATATTTAAATAGAAATAGACATGTTAGAAAATATAAAAATGATAGAAACTATAAAAATAAATTGGAATGTTATACTTGTGGAAATATAGAACACTTGGCAAATACATGCCCCAAAAGGAATAACATGAAGACTAGAAATTCTCAATTAATAGAAGATTTTAAAGAAACATTATTAAATGTAGATGAATACATGTCAGACACAGAAAGTATATACTCAGTAGTAAGCATAGATATAGAAGAAATAAATACTCAATCAGACAAATCTGATTCAAAAGATGATAATTTAATCAATGAAATAGGTGTAGAAAGAAATGAATATTTCTTAGACAATATACTAACAGATACTATGATGAATACTTCTCAAGATTGTAACCATGAGTTCGAAAGACTAAAAGGAATATATAGTAATCAATGTAATATATGTAGATGGTATCCGAGTAAAATAAATAGAGCAAAATACAAAAATTGTTATATGGAAGCCTGTATTAGTTGTATAGAAAATAAGTTAAAACAAAGAGTAAATAAAACTGAAGAACAAGTTCATATAAAAGACCAGGCCACTAATGTAAGACTAATAACCCTAGAAACAAGAATAAATGACTTAGAACAAAGAATAACTAAATTAGAAAAAGGAAAAGAAAAAATAGACGCAGAGAATACACAGTCACAAGGTACAATACATTTAGATCAAATAGAAAATGAATTAATGAATGTAGAAGAAAATAATACTAGTTTTATATGTAATGAAGATAAAAAGTTTGGAACAATAAAAATACTAGTAAGAATAAAAATAAAAATTGTAGAGATAGAAACTTTAGCCTTAGTAGATACAGGATGCACTAGTTGCCTCCTTAATAAAAAGATACTACCACATAATTTATTATATACTCTAAAAAAAATTTAAAAACCTATACAAGCAATACAAATGGACGGAACTTATAATCTCTACGACCAATATATAGAGAAAGCACAAATAAGTTTTATAAATACATGTAGTGAATTCTATAAGCCTACTTATAATATGCATAAGATATTAGTCAGAGATCTTAATAATAAAACTAACTTAGTCTTAGGCTTACAATTTCTTATACAAAATAACGGAAGTTGTTTAATTTCTAGAGACGGAATAATGATATTTAGGAATACAACATATACCCCTGTACAAACTAGAAAAATTTCAACCAAGGAATTAAATAAAGACAATAAAATAAATACAAAAAATACAACTCCATGTTGTGACGACTGTGGCAATAATGGTAGTTGTTCTTCAAAAAACCTATATAAAGAACAACAAGAAGAAAATTATATAGAAGATACATACATAGAAGATATAGAAAAAGACTATACCTTAATAAATGTAGAAACATAATTTTATAATTTTCAAAAAGGAATAAATACTATAGAAAAAATAAAAAATCCTAAAGACATAGAAAATATAATAGCAATATTAGATGAAATGAAAATAATAGGAGAAAAACCTTTAATACATTGGGGAAGTAATAAAATTATGTGTAAATTAGATATAATAGACCCAGAATACACAATAAAAACAGCAACAATAGAAGCAAATAATGAAGACACTGAAGAATTTACTAAAAAGATAAAAGAATTACTTAAATTAGAAGTAATAAGAAGATCCACATCTAGACATAGATCAGCAGCTTTTATGGTTAGAAATCATAGTGAACAAGTAAGAAGAAAAACTCGTATGGTAATAAATTACAAAAGGTTAAATGACAATACTAGAACAGATGCATATAAATTACCAGATAAAAATGAATTAATTAATAGAATACAAGGTAAAAAGATATTTGGTAAATTTGACTGTAAATCAAGATACTGACAGGTAAAAATGCACCCAGAAAGCATAGAATGGACAACCTTCACTTGTCCTGAAGGACATTTTGAGTGGCTAGCCATGCCTTTTGGTTTAAAGACAGCTCCGCCTATCTTCCAAAGAAAGATGGATGATATGTTCAGAGATTATAAGAATTTTGTATTAGTATATGTAGACGATATTTTAGTATTTAGTAAAAACATACAAGAACATTTAGGACACCTACAGACAATATTTAGATTATTTGTAGAATACGGAATAATAATTAGTAAAAAGAAAATGGAACTATGTAAGACACATATCAATTTCTTAGGAGTAACTTTAGGAAAGGGAAAGGTAAAATTACAACCATATATAGCTAAAAAAGTATTAGACATGCCAGATAAACTAGATAATACAAAGGAATTACAAAAATTCTTAGGATTGGTAAATTATGCGAGAAATTTTATTCAAGACTTAGGAAAAATAGCAGGTCCATTATATGCAAAGAAAGGTAGTAAAGGACAAAAACACTTTAATATAGAAGATATTAAATTAGTTCAACAAATTAAGGATAAAGTTAAAAATATATCAGACTTACAAATACCCCTAGAATCAGATTATTTAATAGTCCAAACAGATGGTAGGTAATTAGGATGAGGCGCCATCTTAAAATCAAGACCAAATAAATATAGCCCAAAAAGTGAAGAAAAAATATGTGCCTACCAAAGTGGACAATACAAAGAAAAAGGTAATATGAGTAGTATAGACGCAGAAGTGTTAACTTTAATATATGGATTAAATAGTTTTAAATTATACATTTTAAACAAAAATGAAGTATTAGTAAGAACAGACTGCGAAGCAATAGTTAAATTCCATGAAAAAATAAATAGTAAAGCTAGTAGTAAACGAAGATGGTTAAACTTTATGGATATAATATCTATATACAATAACATTGTTTTCGAATATATTAAAGGAAAAGACAATGATTTAGCAGATAAACTAAGTAGACTACAACTAAAAACTAACTAAATTTTATTTCAGTATGAGACCAAGCATGAGACCAACTGGCCAACAGCTAGCAGATAAAGGCAAGGGCATCGCCCAGCCAGATACTTATGCTCAGACATTATTAGGAAGACAAAATTTTAGACCATTAAGTACAACAGACAACTTAATTGAGAGAATTTATTTCGGTAAGTATAATTTAATTTCATATCCTAAGTGTAATTTATCATTTAGAATAGTTTCAGATTGTAATTTAGATAAGGCCCAACAATGTTTAATAAATAACTTATGGATTGCATACAAAAAAAAGAACTAAGTATTTTATAGCAGCTTCTAATGCTTTATGTCAATACTTTTCAGAAAAAATAAAGATAATAAATTTAAATATTATGTAGTTATACATGGTAAAATCAAAGGTATTTTTCAAACTTGGATAGAAGTAATAGATTCTATAAATGGGGTTAAAACCCCACTTTTTAAAGGTTTTAATAATTTTACTGAAGCTTTAGACTATGCAAGAGGAATACTTAGGCCAAATTATTATATTTCACCCGCCCTTAGACAAAGTCCAAACCAAATACCTCAATACAATATCCAAAAAGACTCAGATAAGATAATATTCTGTGACCATTGTTCATCCATGACTGAGGATTTCAAGAGACTCAATGCCAAAAATAAAATCCTTATTCAAGAAAATATGAGACTAGTGAGACAACTCGAGACATTTCAGAGCAAATACTCGCCAAGAACAGACATACCACTCAGAAAGAAGATATGAGTTCTTCATCTCACTTAAAAATAGATGAGACGGGTTTGCATTCCCCTCTGAATACTAATAACTCTACTGTATCGAAGCATGATACAGCTAGTTCGGTTCAAACGGTGATCGGTAAAGACTTATCAAATCCGTTAATGGCTGTCACTTTGCCAAAACGTGAAGAAGAGGAGTCTTCTTCCTCACGAAGGAGATTACCTAAATATTTTCAGAAAGACTCTTTAAGAAAAAATGAAGTATTAAAAAAGAAAAAAATGAAAAATTAGAAAAAATAATCAAACAAACTTTAGAGAAATTTTTTCAAGAAAAAAGCCAAGACAAATATATTATTAAAGACATTCCTAGTCCAAGTAATGGTTCAGAAGACAATATTCACAGTCCTTCACTATCCGACGAAGAACAGATTAATAATATTCAAGACTCACAAGAACCTTATGAAGATGATGACTCAAGCATGAGTTTTGATACTATTGCATTACATAATTTAGACACTTAATCATTTTATATTTCTTAGACACTTAACTATTTTATATCACTTCATTCCATATCATATACTACCGACATATTTGAAGCAAAGACAAGTTACTAAAAAGATGGAAAAATGATATAAGATGTCAAGAATGGCATGGGAATGGCAAAAAGATATGGGCAAGAAAATTCAATAATATAGAGATGAGATAATTGACAAAAGACTTCATCAACGGAAACAAAAGTCACAACATAGACAAGTCACTAAATGAAACAAGACAAAGTCACAAAAAATAAGATAAAAAAGCAAGAAGACATGGGCAAAAGAATGGCAAAGTCAAGAAGGGCATGTGTCAAGAAATACAAAAAAGACATGGCAAAAATAAGTCAAGAATGGCATGTGTCAAGAATAAGATTAAAAGATAAAGATGGTGCAACAAATATTAATTAGTATACAAAGTCAAAAATATTAGGTGGGGATGCTCACTACATGTCATGTAATATTAAGAGTATTAGGTGGGGATACCCACTACGTGTTCTGTAAAAATGAGTGTGTTGTCACTTTATCACTACCCTCCAAAAGGGGGAAAAACTGTTGACATAGCACGCGTTTGTCGAATAATTAAGTCTGTAATATAAAAGATGAAATTAATAATGCATGTGACGATGGGGCCTAATGTGTACCCGACTTGCATTATTAAAAGAATCTTATCAAGTTGTCGGCCATTAATAATTAAGGCCACGTAGTAGTGTCATTTGGGTCTTTTTAGTTCTTCTAAAGTCCTATATAAGACATGAGGTGACAAGCGGAGAAGGTAGAATGAAAAAAGAGTGGAAAAGGGCGGAGAGCAAAAAGGTTAAGAGTGAGAAACTTTCCAACATCCTTTCATCTCTCCATATTCCTTTATGTACCAAAAATCCTCTCTTGTATATTAAAGTCTGTGAAATAATAAAAGTGTGTGTTTGAGTTTTAAAGTTTTTCAAAGCTCTTAGGGGTTCCCGAAAGGGAAACCTCTCTCAGTTTATCATGTAAGTTTTACGATGTTTGTTTCCCTGAAATTCCCCCAAAAATATGTTATCTTTTATTTATGTTAGTTTTAATTTTCTAAATGGTTAATTTAATGTAAATTGTTGTACATGTGTTAAAATATTACCCTTAGTATATGGTTAGTCTCTTAACTTCTTAAATAACGACTATGGATTAGCCTGTAAATTCCTAGGATTCTTGGCCTTGACAATCCGCTTGATAAAAGGATGAAGATGTTGCCAGATAAATATCCAGGGTGTAGCTAAAGATGAAGTTTTTAAGAGTAAAGGTTAAGGGAAAGAGATGAAAGGGGTAAGATTAAAAAAAAAAAAACGTTTTTCATATATATATATATATATTCATATAAAAATGGGGAAATTAGGGTATTACATCATAAATAAATATGATAACTCTAAAAGAGAGAGGAAGTACTAAGTAGGATTTACTACATATTTGCTTAAGTCCTTATTTATCTTTATTTGCTTAAATCATTATTATCTATACATCTGCCATATACTATTATTTTATCTAAGTGCTTATATTTTATCTAAGTGTTTATATTTTATATTTGGTATCAGAGCAAGAATTTCACGTTGGGGCTGCAGTAGTTCTTTGAAACGGACTAGCACTATGTGAACTAGTTGCTTCATCCATTAATTTCGTATAACTAGTTATGGATAGATTGTCTATTTTATCTTCATTCATGTCTTCTAATTCATTTATCCTATATGCTAAATTATCATCTCTTTCTTGACATATTCTAAAATGTTTTATTGTTTCCATTATATCCATTTTACCTTTTTTACATCCTCTACATTTAAAAACTGTATTTTTATTTTCTTGGTATAGTCTTTTTGCTTCTTCTATAGCTCTTTCTACCTTGTATCCTTCTTGTATTAATTCTCTATTCATAAATTCCTCTTGTTTTGTATCTATGGTACTTTCAGTTTCATTATCATCTAATTCTTTTTGACTTGTGTAATTATAGTCTGTAAACCTAATCGACGTCTCTCCTTTTGAGCTAGTGTACATTAAGTGTTGTTCTGGCACAAATACTTTGGGTTTACTTAATTTGTCTAGATTCCACTCTAATCCTGCATATTCTTCTGGGTTTATTCTTATTGGTTTTATTAATTTTATTTCTTTATTACCCATTATTTCTACTACATCGTTTACTTGGAGTTTAAATTTTATGTTACTGCTTAAAGTCATTTTTCCTATAAAACCTATACACATTAATAAGTTTTTTCCATTCTTCATTTCTTCATACCCTTTAGTCTGGATTCCTATTTTAATATGTTTTCCAAATTCTTTTAAATTAATTAAAAAGTCTGGACTAATATAAACAATTCCTCCATTATTTGTAATGTCTACTTTGATTAAGCCAATTATGGATTTCTTTAAATCTGACCATCTATCATCGTGTAATACAATTAGAACTTTGATCCTAAATTTTTTCTAGTTAATCCTTTTATTCCTACAATTATTAATCCCATATGCATTAACATAAGTTTGGGATTTTTGACCGTCTTTATAAAAGCTGGGTTTACTAAATTTAGATTTGCAAAGTCTTCTCCTATCGATGATATCTATTCTTCTCTATAGTATCTGTATAAGTGATTATCTTTAGAGAAATGTTTTACATTATATAATGTCTTAGGATTTAATAATTTTAGTTGATTTTGTTGGAAAATCTGCAAATCTCTATCTATATCTATGATTTCATTTAATTCTTGATTTTCTTCTATATTTGAGTGTCTTTTAGATAATATTCTAGAAATTATATTATTACCTATTCTATTTTCTGAGAAACTGGGTCTGCTGTATTGGACTGTTCGCCTATTGTTGACACCCAATTTTGACCCTCCACAATATTAAAATTAATCATCAAGCTTCTTAGATTTCTAACGATTTAAAATAATGAGTTTTATAAAAAATTCAGAAATAAAATAAAATAAACATAGTTCACAAGTTATTTTAAATAGTTTTGTCACTTTTTTAATAATATATATGTTTTATTCAGTTATGTATATAATTGACGCATTTACAAGTACTCGAAAATCATCTCGAATATATTTTATATTTTAAATGCTTTATTAGTAGTAAAGGTCACAATTTTGAATTAATGAATTTTATGAAATTCAAAATACTTTCAAGTTATTTTTAGAGTAATTTTATCATTTTTAATAATTTTAATAATAAATAGGTATATTTTTGCAATCACTTTATTCTATAAATATCGGAAAATCATCACAAAGATTTTACATTCTAGTTAAATGTTTTATTACTATAAGTTATAGTTATAATTTTGAGTTAATTAGTTTGCAATTAAATTAATCATTTTATAACAAAATAATTATTATATTTCGTTAAGATTAAGAAGCTCGTTAATTAATTAATGCTAATTCATCCAAATTCAACTCAATATATTTATCTTTTAAAAAATTTGAATCCTTTTCCTATTTTTGGGGCAAATTCCAGTGGCCCAAATCATAATACAGCAACTACAATTCCAATCCAAATATTGCCATTCCAATTTGAATATTGCCAGCCCAATCCTTTTGCAACCCATTCTCACAACAATAAAACACACAAACAACAACAAAACCAAACGACCCAGGCCTCTTTAAAAAATTACTACCAGCCCACATTTGTTACCCCTAACCTGGCCCAACCTTGTTCTCCAAAAGAGATCATAAAAAATTTTACAACAGCAGCAAAACCCACCGCCCCAACTTCATCCCCCTACATCGCTTTCTTCTCCAGCAGTCCAAAATGACCTTGCAAAACCCGAAAATCGCGCTGCAGACCTGAAAATCTCGTCCAAGTAGCAGCTCCCACAACCTTTCACCTGCCCAAGCAGACCTGCCTGCCACAACCACCCACCCCGGTCTTTCATCTGGATTTTAGGGGATTTCCGTTGAAATCGTGTGCAAACGGACAGCTTTCCCATCCTTGGAGGGTAAGATTTTCAAATTGAGGAAGGAATCAAGTTCTTATTCTACCCTTTTCCAAATTCCGAACCAATTCCCCTTTATAAATTGTTCCTTGTTAGTCACAAAAAAGGGGGTTGGGATTTCTTTTTACAAGAAAATACAGAGGACAATAGCTAAAATACACACTAAATGTACCACCAGAACTAGGAGGAGATAATTAATTTTAGTATTCAAGTTTGATCGTTGCTCGAGTCGAAACTTGTATGGTAGAAGTCGTCATCCGCTGCTTTTCTTGTCGTCTCCGTTTGCTGTTCAGAAATAGGTAAATCCTTTCTTGGTTTCATTTAAATCTAGTTCTTCTATGTTGTTTTGTTTGTGGTGTGGTATTGGTTGTGTTTGTATTCTGTTTTTGTGCCAACCTTATTTTGATCTCCATATGTTAGGATTTGGGTTGATGAGTTTCTGCTAATAATATCTTTTTCTCGAGTATCATCGGTGTAAATTCTGTTTGGAGTTAGTTGAGCGTTATTTGTAAGCCTGTCCGACCTCTTCCCGCTTGACTATGAGCTCTTCACGGTTTAATTCTTTCATGTTACATTTTCACATTTTCAGTTTTAGTTGAATACAAAAGGATCTTTCTAGTTGTCTGGAGTCATGTGCTTTTCTTTTTGGTATTTTTCTATCGTTTTTCTCTTAGGCAGTGATTCAAAATTTGGATGAAAATTACTCTTATTCGCCCATATCTCCCCCTTTGTTTATGTTTTATTTCGATTTCGAGAGTTATTCTGATGGCATGCCTATTTTCTCCCTTTTGATTATGATCTCTTATTGACAGTGGTTTAGCTTTGCATAATAGATATTTTTTCTATTCTCTGGTTTTATATGGTCTGAATGATAGTCATGCTTAGTTTTGATTGAACTCGTGATATTATGTTCATACCTCATGCTATTGTGTTGTGTCAATTTAGCCAAGGTTACTTTCATTTTCCAACAAGTAATCCCCTCATCCTTGTATAATTAGAAAGCATATGTCTTGAAAATAGCTTGTCGTTTAGTGTAGTCATTGGTTCGATATTATTGCTCAATAGTGTTTTTCTCTTTGGAGTTTTTGTGTATTTATGCCGATTAGTGCTGGTGTCCAACATGATAGCTTGAGTCCTTTTTTTTAATTTAATCATTCACAGTCTCTTTTCTCTTCTTTTGCTTGTAATGATCTGGCAGGCTACTGCTTCTAATGTCTATGTGCTTATCTTAGTGTGATAAATTAGCATCATTAGGCTTCATTGATAGAATTAATTTGGATCTTGTCGATTATGTGATATGTTTTTCTCTCTATATTTCAAGTATTGTTGATTATTGGTTGTGTATTCCTCAAGGTATAATATGTTCTTGTTCTCCTCTTTATATGATCCTTTTCCCCTAGCTTTTATTGCTTACTTCCATATGTTATTCAAGCTTTGTTCGTTAATTTTTGTCATTTGTTAAGTTAATTCAGTTTTGTCCTTCTTAAGTCACTTCTTACTTTTGGGTTCAATATTTGGGTTGGTTGCTTTTCTTGGTTTTTGATTCTTTTAGTTGGTTTTTCATTTCAATTGAGCTACGTTTTGTTTAAGTTATCTCATTTATTTTGTTATTTCGAATGCTAATGTTGCCTCTTTTCGTTTGATGTATGAACTCCTCCCGAGTCCTTGGTGGACTTTTTTTCTTTGCATTCCCGAGTCGAGCCATAAAGGCTCTCTTCTTTGTCATTTGAGTCGGCCAGGTTGTCGAGAACAGGTGTACAGGCTGAAATCAGGGCTGGAAGGTCAAATTACAGGTCCCGAAAAGTTAAGAACTGGTTGTATACATGCTGTATACAGCATTTTGCACCGATATACAGGTTTAAGGCAGCAAATACGTGGCTAAAAACTAGAATACAGGTTTAAAACGTGAAATATAGGGCTGAGACAAAAATACAGGTGTTCGGAAGCAGGAAATGTGTAAAAAGAGTTGATAGACATGCTCATATACACTGATATACAGCCCGCATATACCCAAAACGGGATTTGGTAAAAACCCAAAAATTCCAACGAAATTGGCCCAAAAGGAGGCCCAAATTCGATTTCTTCCTTACTCTTTAATTATTTAATTGCGATTATTTATTGTTATTGTTTAACTCTAACTTTAAAATTGTTAATTAACTTAGTTGAATTCCCCAAAGACGAACTATTTTCTTTGTGTTGGTTTACTTTAATAAATTTTATTTTATCAACTCTTGCACCCTTATTTACTTATTCAAATGTTTTCTATTCAAAACTTTCACTTACTTTTAACTAGTTTAAAATGATTTCTTGGTTTATCAACTAAATTGGTAAATTATTTTTAAAATGATTCAAACAAATGCTAATTAATCTAGTTTTGTTAAAATTCTAATCACTTGCAATTTAATTCAAATGTTTCATTTTTAGGCCCCTCTCTCTAAAAAATAAAATGAAATAAAATGTGTCATTTATTTAATTATTTTTTCAAAGTTAATCAAATATTGTAAATTATTATTTTTTATGTTAAGTCATTTTTCCAAAGAATTAGTCAAAAAAAAAAAATATTCTAGTCAAGTCGCAGGTCAACCGCATGTTAGCGGGCACTTCAAATGCCTAAACCCTTCTCGAAGTGTAAATTGAACCCCGAACCCTCTTTGGTATTTTCAAATGATTTTTTCTGTTTAAATTTTTGAAAACTATAAGTTTTCTTAATTTCTTCAAAAAATTAAGTGGCGACTCTTTTCTAAGTATTTTTCTTAAATTGTTTTTTACTTAGAACATTTCAAAAGTGATTTTTTCTATAGATAGGAAAATTACGGCACAACACCTATTTGAAAGAAAGTCCATTTTTGAGGTTCTCTAGTTAATTTATGTTTGTCTTTTTTAGGTGTTATTTCTACTTTCTTAAGTTGAGTTATTAATTCGTCTATTTTTGTATTTTTATGAATTTGTTCAGGTTGTTTTTCTTTTAATATTTTATCTTTTTTTATGTTTAATTCTACTAGTAAGGCTATTATTGTATTATTTTGTTTAAGGATTACTTTGTATGTTTGGCTTGACGGAGTATGACTAGAATATCCTATAGGCTCTTGATGGAATTTGGTTGTATATTCTAATGCTTTTTTATAATTTATGTCTTCTTCACTCATGAGAGTGAGATCCTTTCTAGTCTAATGATTATTTCTTTTAAATGACTAATTTCAGTATTTATTTTTTCTACTTGTTCTATGATTTTCGTTACTACTTGAGTTTAATTTCTTTCTTTAGGCTTTTTTATTATAGTTTTTACCAGTTTTTCTATTTCTATTTTAGTAGGGATTTTTTCTAGATTAAATTTTGTATTCAAACATTGAATTTTTCTTTCTATTTCTAGTTCTTGTGCTTTTAAGAAGTCTAGATTCTTTTCTAATTTATCTAATATTTTAAATTGTTTATTTTGTACTACTTCTATTGCTTCTAGTAGTTTTATTATAATTTTGTCTTGTTGTTGAATTTGCTCACTAAGATTTATTGTTAAGTCTATTAAAGTATTATATTGCTTATCTTCAGAGTGTAGTATATGTTCTCCTTCAGAAAAATTACACTTTAAAATATTATTTTTGTATAGCGATCTGTATTTCTTTTCGGGATGTATTTTTAAGTCTAAATATTCAAGATGTCTTAACGGATCTATTTTTCTATCCGAGTGAACTTTTAACTTGACTAATTCTTTTATAGTATTCTATCCTATTCGTAGTATATTTTATGTCTAATTTAATGTTATTTATTTCTCTAGTAAGATTATCTTTATGCTCTACTAATGAGTCTATAATATAGGTATCTTCTATTAATGAATAAATTAGGTATGGTCTAGATTTTTCTTTAGCTAATTGTCCTTCTGTCCAATCTAAATATTCTACTAATGTTTTAAGAGTATTTTTAAGTTCAGATCTATATTGTATTTCATCGTATAACCAACTATAAACAAATATTATTCTCTTAATATATTCTAAAGGCATGTATATTATCCAAATTGTATTTTTTCAAGTCTTTTTACGTATCTTCTTATTCTTAGTTTAGAATTTTTGCAATTATATTTTTAATTAGTGAGGTCATGAATTTAAATCTGTGTAATTTCATTTATCTTTGGTACAATTAAAATTAAATATCTGCAATTATATTAACTAACTAATAATAAATTTAAATTTTAAAAGTCAAAATTGAAACAAAACGAAGAGTTAATAGAAAGTCCTATTTAAAAACTCACTTTCCCTATATTTCCTCTCCAGTTCACACTTTACCAACAATTTAAATTTAAATTTTACTGATGTCAACACCATAAAAAACAAAATTTATGAATTATTAAAATCTATATTTAAAAGAACAGAAATTAAAAATAAAAACAGAAAACATTTTTAAAGAAAGCTAAAGAAATACGAATGTAATCATAACATTAACTGCGCCAAGCCCCCAACACGTCTAATAATAATAACAATAACAATAACAATAACAATAACAATAACAATAACAATAACAATAACAATGACAATAATAATAAGAATAATAACAATAACAATAATAATGATAATCATAACAACAACAACAACAATAACAATAATAATAATAGCAATAATAACAATAATAATAATAACAACAACATTTTCTCAAAAATCTAAATTTTGGTAATACTAAAGGAGATTTTTTGTAAAGCCTAAAAGCTTTTACTTCTCAAAAATTTTATACAAAAATTACTCTTCTTACAGATTATAATTATAAAAAAGAATTTACTGCTCTTATTGATAGCGCAGCTGTTTTAAATTACATACAAGGAGTTATCCCTTCAAGATATTTTATAAAACTACTCATAGTTTGAGATCAACAAATGGTAGTAAAATGAATATTGAATTTAAACTACCTAAAGCTTTTATTTGCAAGGGAGAAAATTGTGTTCCTCAAAGCTTTGTTTTGGTTAAAGACATCACTAATCAAATTATTTTAGGAGTACCCTTTATCAATGATATTTTCCCACTTAGTCATTGGGATAATTAAAAAAATTATAGGTACTTGGAATAATAAACCTTTTATATTAGAATTTATTACCAAACCTTTTTACAAGAATGATAAACAAACTAACCTCAAAAATGATTTTAAAAAATAATCGGATGAGCTTTCTTAAAGGTGAAATTAATAGTATAGAAATTGATAATATTTTGCAAAATCCTAAATTATAGGATAAAATTGCTATTTTACAAAATCAGTTATCTCTTGATATTTGCGGAGATCATTTAAATGCTTTTTGGAATAGGAAAAAGCATGTTGTTAGTCTTCCATATGAGGATGATTTTATTGAGGATAATATTCCTACAAAAGCAAGGCCCTGCCAGATGAATTCTGAATATTTGGAATTATGCAAAAAAGAAATTGAGTCTCTACTACAGAAAGGTCTTATAAGGCATTCAAAGTCTCAATGGTCTTGTACAACCTTTTATGTTAAGAAACATATTGAACAAGAAGGACGTGCCCCCAGGTTGGTTATCAATTATAAACAACTTAATAAGGCTTTATGCTGGATCAGGTACCCCATTCCTAATAAAAAAAGATTTATTAGATAGAGTTTATGATGCTATTATATTTTCAAAATTCGATTTAAAATCAGGCTACTGGTAGATTCAAATAAATGAATCAGATAGGTTTAAAACCACTTTTAATGTCCCCATGGGTCAATTTGAATGGAACGTCATGCCTTTTGGTTTGAAGAACGCTCCATCTGAATTTCGAAAAATTATGAATGATATTTTTATACCTTATAGTAATTTTATAATAGTTTACATAGATGATATTCTAGTATTTTCAAAAAATATAGAAACTCATTTTAAACATCTTGAGTTATTTAAAAAAAAAGTATTATACAAAATGATTTGGTTTTATCTACACCAAAAATGGCTTTATTTCAAACTAAATTTAGATTTTTGGGTCATAATATCGAAAAAGGAAGTATTAGTTTCATTAATAGAAGTATTGAATTTGCTTCTAAATTTCCTGATGAAATTACTAACAAGACTCAGTTGCAGAGATTCCTCAGAAGTCTCAACTATGTGGCACCTTTTATAAAAGATTTGGCCATAGATACAACTATTTTATATGACAGGCTTAAGAATAATCCAAAAGTTTGGTTGACCGATCATACTGAAGCTGTTAAGCTGATTAAGACAAAGGTCAAAAACCTTCCATGTCTTACTTTGGCGAACCCAAATTGGAAAAAGACTGTTAAAACAGATGCTTTGGATCTAGGATATGGTGGTATCCTCACACAATATTGTCCTAATAATAAACGACAGTATATAGTCCAATTTTATTCTGGGAAATGGAATGCAACTCAAAATAATTATGCCATGGTAACTAAAGAAATCTTAGCTAGTGTGAAAAGTGTTTTGAAATTTCAAGGCGATCTTTATAATCAAAAGTTTGTAGTAAAGACTGATTGCCAATCAGCTAAGTTTATGTTCTATAAAGATTGTAAACATGATATTTCTAAACAAATGTTTGCAAGATGGTAACGATTATTAGCACCTTTTGATTTTGAAATTTATTATAAAAAGGGAGAAGACGACGACGACCACAACAACAACAACAACAACAACAACAATAATAAGAACAACAACAACAATAATAATAACAATAATAATAACAATAATAACAACAACAACAACAACAACAACAACAACAATAATAACAATAATAATAACAACAACAACAACAACAACAACAACAACAACAACAACAACAACAATAATAATAATAATAGTAAGAATAAGAATAATAACAACAACAACAACAACAACAACAACAACAACAACAACAACAACAACAATAACAATAATAATAATAATAATAATAATAATAATAATAATAATAATAATAATAATAATAGCAATAATAATAACAATAATAATAAAAAGAATAATAATAATAATAACAATAATAACAACAACAACAACAACAACAACAACAACAACAATAATAATAATAACAATAATAATAATAATAACAAGAATAATAATAACAATAATAATAACAATAATAATATCAATAATAACAATAAGACGGGCGGTAGTCCGCGCGGTCATTTTCAATCTAGCTTATTAACATCCGAATTCAAGGAATAAATCCAAATCGAAATACATACAAATTTTATATAGTTTTATGACTGTATGGAAGGATCTAATCCTTTTACCCAAGCAAGGGGTTTGTTAAGATTCAAATACGCATTGTTATTGAGCCCATGAGTCTAGCAGTTCTAACCGGGTATAGAGCGCCCTTTTCAACTCATTAACAGGCTTTGGACCACGGCTGGCTAGACAGAGTCACTAAGACAAAGCCAATAACGTATTGCATCAAATCTGATTGTACCACCATCTCGGAATCAAGTCAAGAAATCATATATAAATTTATTTATATTTAGATAAAGTCTAGATCTTTCATAGTAGATATAAAAACAAAGTTAGATATTTGACATAGATATGATTCTTTAGCCGGACATAGTCACGACTCTAGATCGAAGAAAGAAGAAAATAAAAGAAAGGAAGAATAAAGGTAATTACCTTGTTATTCTGGCCAACACCAGGGCCTATGATCGAACTATTCACAATTTATTAACTTCCGGCCGATCTCCGGTAAAAAAAACTTTACAAGACTAAAACTTAGAGAGATTTACAACAAAGAAAAAGTGAAAAGGGTTTTCTGAAACCTGCTCTTCCTCTAAGAAAATAAACTAATTTATAGGCTAAAAAGGAATCTTTGTACAGTAGAAATGAGCCCTTATCAATGGGTCCCATATGTACAGTAACAGCGTATCTACTGTTGATAGTGACTTTCACTGTTCAAGATACTCTTCACATCTTGTCCTTCTTTTTTAACTCACGGAGGAAATCTTCCGCCTTCTTCAGATCATCTTCCGAAGCTAGTTCTTCTGATTCAATTGGTTGAGCCTCTTGAGTATCATCACTCGTTTCACTCCTCATAGAAGTGTCGGATTTCGCGTAATGAGTGATATTGAGGAGTAGATTCCTCCTGACTTCATCTAAATAATTATTAATCATTTCTTCTTTGTTTCCATCATGATTGGAAATTCTTCTGGCCATATGCTTAATGGAGCTATCAACAACTATTCCCTTGTGAGGAGAATTACCATATTCATGAATTGTCTGGGTAATAAGGTCCAGAAGTTCTTGCCCATATAAGGACTTTGTTTTAGGATCTCTTTTCATCACTTTGTCCCAAAAGTTATTATAATAAGTTCGATATAAACAGGGAATTTGTTCCTCAGTAAAACCTACTTTTGGGGTCCATTTATGAATCCAGGGAATGGAGAATTCCATGAAAAAATAGATTTGTTCAATTTGTTCCATATAGCAGATATGATCTAATTGGTATAACTTATTAAGGTCCGGTGAAACCTTAACCCATTCTCTGTATAATTTTAAAAAGGGGTTAGGAAATTTTTTTGTCGTTGGACCGTGGTATGACCACCAGTTTAAAAACCAATTAGAAATTGGCTCGACAAATATCTTTGCACAAATCTTAATAAACCAAGTATGCTTGTGCCTCTTATTATTATAGTATAGGACTTTATTAAAAGCATTAATATAATCTCAATAGGTAATATTCGTAGGGACCTTATTCAGGCTGATCTGTCGTTCTTTCATTGAGGAAATGCCCCAATCTTTAATAGATATAATCTGTTTTATAATCATTTTGGAGAAGTTATAAACGTTCTCGCTAGTGTTATAACTTGAAAAATGCTGAAACTCAACACTTCCGGTACTTATTAGAATCGTCTCATAATAAGATCGGGTTTTGTATGACTCATCCGAGAAATATAATCCGTTAATCAGATATCATTGGAATATCTTCTAGGGTTCTTCTTTTCTCTGAATTTCAGAGTTTTCTAAAAGAAATATCATTTCTTTTTTAGCTATCCTTTCGTAAGATTTGATATCATCAATCTCATCTTTAGCTATTGAGGCAAATGTATCACTTTGCTTCTGAGACAAATATGCCTGTAGCTGTGCGTATAATGGGCTATTTTTCGAAATATCTTCCAGATGTATAGAAGAAGCCTTGTTTTGAGAGCTTTTTAGATTTACCAAACTCATCCCTCCTCTTTGTATAATTGGGGGGCTGGATGAAGAAGATCGGTATGACGATCCTGCTGATCCCGGGGATGTTTTTCCCTTCCTCTGGTATAACCACCTTTTCCTCTAGCCTTGGTCACCCAAGGAGGGTCCATCATACAAACAAAATATTTTGTTTTATTCAAAGGCATAATATTGGTTATAATAATATAGTTCATCGTTAAAATTAACAATTTTTTCTATCGTATGAATAGAGTAGACATCTATCAACATGCCATCTATAATTTTCCATAGAATTTCTTCTTTCATATCTCGATTGAGAGGAAGTACCTTTAGTATAGTAACTAAAGTTTATCTGTAAAGAAAGGAGACAAAAAACTCATTATGAAGATAAGTATTCTCTGGATAAGAAATCTGGAAAAGAGTTATCACTCCCTTTTTTATAATGAATTTCAAAATCAAAAGGGGCTAACTGGGCCTGCCACCTAGCAAATATTAATTTTGAAGCATCATGTTTAAAATCTTTATCAAACATATATTTTACTAATTGTGCATCAGTTTTAATCAAAAAAAATTATTATATAAATCATCCTGAAATTTTAATACACATTTAACGATGGTAAGCATTTCATGAGCCACCATAGCATATTTTTTCTGAGCATCGCTCCATTTTTCAGAATGAAATCTAATCAGATATTCAGTTTTGTCATTAGGATTAATTTGCTTTAAAATCCCACCATAACCAACATTAGACGCATTTGTCTCAATTATTTTCTGCCAAGCTGGATTAGCTAGAGTTAAACAGGACAAAGATTGCACACGAATTTTAATATTCTTTACCAAATTGGTGTGACTATCAGTCCATGGTGATTTATAATCATTTTTAAGCCTGTCATATAAAGGGGTCAAATCTCGAGATAAATTTTTGAAAAAAGGGGAAATGTGGTTTAAGCTTCCCAAAAAACTATGCAATTATGTCCTATTGGTAATAACATCAGGAAACTTTGAAGCAAAGTCAATCAATCGTTGAATCGGGGTATCTTACCTTGACAAATAAGATGTCCTAAGAATCTTACCTCTGTTTGAAATAAACTCATCTTTGATTTAGAAATTACCAAACCATTTTGTATAACAATTTTCTTGAAAATGTCTAAATATTTAATAAGCATTTCAAGAGTTTTTGAGTAAACCAAAATACCGTCAATATAAACAATGATAAAATTCAAATATGGATTAAAAATATCATTCATAATTTTCTAAAATTCAGAATGAGCGTTTTTTAAACCAAAAGGCATAACATTCCACTCATATTGTCCAAACCAGACATTAAAAGATGTTCTATAAGAATGCTCTTTAAATATTTGAATATGTCAATAACCTAATTTTAAATCAAATTTAGAAAATATATTGGCATCATATAATCTTGATAATAAATCTCTATTATTCGGAATAAGATACATAATCCATTTTAAATATTTATTTGAAGGTTTATAATTAATTACTAACCTAGGGACACCTCATTCCCTTTCAGCTGCATTGTTAACATAAAATGCAGTACAAGACCAGGATGATTTCGAACATTTTATCAAACCCTTTTGTAACAAGCTATCAATTTCTTCCTTGTAGAATTCAACCAATTCGGTATTCATCTGGCAAGGACGAGAATTTGTAGGAATATCATCCTCAGAGAAATTTTCTTCATATGGAAGAGTAACAATATGCTTTTTCCAATTTCAAAAGGCACTAAGATGATCAGCGCAAATATCAATGGCCATTTGTTCAGAAATCAATATGATTTTCTCTTGTTCTTTAGTAGATTTTAAAGTATCAAATATATTCATACTAAACAACTCAAGTTGTAAAGAATCAACATACTTTTGCTTCATATCAATTAAAATATTAATATCACGAGAAATAGGGTCTGTGATAAAAGTTTAACTAATATTCTGATTTTCATATGTAGCAGAAAAACCTTTAGCATTTATGCTAGTAAATTATTAATAGCATTTATAAATGGTGTATCGAGTATAATCGAAGGATATAACTCATTTTTAACCAAGAAAAAGAAATGCGGAATGCAAACTTTATTTTGAAAAATGCGAGTATTAGGCAGTTTATACTTTATATCTAAAGCATGTCCTGATGCAGATTTAACCATATGAGTTGTTTTTCAAAGTATTTGGTAGGTA
Source organism: Solanum pinnatisectum (assembly GCA_035578085.1). Lineage (NCBI taxonomy): Eukaryota > Viridiplantae > Streptophyta > Magnoliopsida > Solanales > Solanaceae > Solanum > Solanum pinnatisectum. Next base: position 906,070 of record JAWPEI010000021.1, on the reverse strand, counting down.
CTAGACCTTCCTGAATACAACTTACATCAGCTCTACTATCAATCATAGCAACATTAGTTATAGAAAAGCTATTATCAATTAATATGGTGCATTTAACATACCATTTATGAGCAGTTACAATTTGTATCATTCCTAGAAACATACCTTGTCTAGGATCATGATTAAAAGGTTTTGCAAGAGTATTTTCTTCAGCAATATATTTTCCTTTGTTATTAACAGTTTCTATCTGAGTAAGACGATGATCACAAATCATTTGATTCTGTTTGATAGATTTAATCTCATTTTTAAAATTTTCAATTTCATTCTTCAAATCATCAAAAGAAGAATCTCTGGTAGAAATAGTTTGTTTATTAAGTCTATTATGAACTTTAGACAAAGAATAAGGAGTAGAATATTTATATTCAAAATCTTTCTTTTGTTTTTCAAAATTCTTTGAAGAACTAGCAGCATTATTAACAGCTAATTGTATAATTTTTTCACGAAGATTATTATCGGTAACTTTTTTCAAAAGTTCTATGACATTATCAGAAGTAATAATATTGATATTTAAATCTTCAAATTGAGATTGTAATTTATAAAATTCATCATTTTCACAAGAACCAATATCATCTTGACCAGTTTTACAAGTATCACATGCATTTATATTAACATGCTAACTATTATCAAATGATTCATGCAAAACAATATCTTTCTCAGAACCTGATTCAGAATTATAATCGGACTCCGAACCAGAGGTGTATAAGAAACTATAAACCTTATCACGAACTTCTTCATCTAATTCTAAGGTTTTCTGCTTTTCAAGCTTACAATTTGGTGCAATATGCCCGAAATTGCCACACCTATAACACTGAGTTCTTGCTTCGACCTATTTTAGTAAATCTATTAGATTTTCGAGATGTTTCTCTATCTTCACGTTTTTCTTAGACCTATGTCTATGTCTTCTTTTCTTATAAGGTTCATCGGGATTGGTACCTTTAGAATCTCTAATAATAATACAATAACAACTATTGCTGATACCAAAGTTTCAACGGATCGCCAGTTTTACTCAAGGTGCCTTTACAAGTATAAACAATCCTGACAATAGTTAATGAAAGTTTCTACTATCCGGGTCCACCCTACATGCCCTCCTGGCTAACAGGTAATCCAACGGATTCCTTCGACAACCCTTCAAGAACCTGCCTGGATCACTTATACTTGACCTTAGTATTATTGTTCAAATTGTTTCAACAATAGACATAATCGTCATTTCTTATAGTAACTTAGTATGTTATAGTCTTACACAAATAGTTTTAGCCTATCATTTAGGCTAAGCACATAAAAGGAAAACTTAAAATTAAAAAGTACCTGGAGTAGCACTCCACACGAGATGTTGTATCAACCAAACTGAAGGGTTTTTATTATTCAAACTCAAAGATTTACAGAAGAAAATATTACAAGAGAGAGAGATACAGAGAGGGGGTTCTCAGACTTGCCTCCTTAAAGAAAGTTTCGCCTATTTATATAGAGGTCGAAAAATCTAAAACGATAAGATAAGGTGGCCCACACAATTTAAAATGGCCAATAAAAAACAAACATGCGTGGTCTTTCTACTACAAAATATGACCGACATATTATCTTGACCTACTTTATTAAAGTCTTTTGACTCATTACCCCAATTATTTAATTTGTAGGGCCTTCTTTCTTACTTTACACCTTTCCTTTTCCTTTGCAGGCGGTGCTGCTGGAAGATTCTTCCACTTGATCTTGGAGTCTTTTTAGAAGAGCATCGATGCCAATCTCTTCATTTCTATTAGCACTCTGGACCTCTCCTGCCATGCATGATTCATCATCATCGTTGGTGTTGCTTGCTGATACCATGGATATATCATCCCTTATATTTATATCGATATTTTTTATTAAATCTCTTTTTACTTCTTCCATATATATGGTTATTGTTTCCGATTTGGATATTAGCCCTTTCTTCATATGAAGCTTCCTTGCAATTTGCTTGAATGGACTAAGATCATCCACATGTGGTTTTGATCTTTCTGTATTTTGGTATTTGTCCATTGTTATATTTATTAAATCAATGATTTCTTGGCCATGAATTTTTCCTTCAGGGTCTTTTTGTATTAGTTTGTTCCAGAATTTTGTATAAAAATTTCTCTATAAACATGGAAATCCTTTAGAGGTATTATCAACCTCTATAGACCATTTCATAATCCATGGGATTGAGAATTCTAAAAAAAAAATACATCTAGGACATACCTTCAAAGAATATATTATCTTGTTCTAAACTTATAAGTTAAGGAGAAATGTCCACCCATTCAGAATATAATCTTTTGTAAGGTTCTGGTAAAATTTTTATCGAGGGACCATATAAAGTCCACCATTTACGAAACCAGTTTGGAATAGGTTGGTCAAAGACATGGGAGCATATTTTTATGAACCAGGAATGCTTTCTATTAGCATTTTCATATAATAAAGCTTTATTAAAGCTATTCACATAATCCCAATAATTATATTTTACTTCTATCTTTTATTCTGGATGGATATAATCCCTTTCCTTTAAGGGGGCTCATTCCCCATTCTTCTGGAGTCATAACTCTTTTTATAACGATCTTTGAAAAGTTATAAACTTTTCTTGTATTGGCTGGATAAAAATGTTGGAATTCACCAGACCTATTGCTGAGAGTATCATCTCATGATGCATCTTGTATTTATAAGCAGGTGTAGTATAAGAAACTGAATCCAAATACCTGGGCATCTCATAAGTCAGTATGTTCTAGAAGAAGTATGACTTTTTTTTTAATCATTTTGATAGAATATTTATGTGCTCTATTCATCTGTGAGAGTTGTGGAATATGACGGAGGAATATTATCCTTTCCTTGCTTGGATTGCATAAAATCCAAAAATTTCTTGTACATTGGATGGTCTGTATTAAGACCACTTGTAGAAGCAATGTTTGCTACTACCAATTTTTGGTTTCCCATTTGAGCGAGGATATTACCTCGACCAGCTCCTGTCCTTCCTCTTCCCCTCCTTGAGGGCGGAGGCCATGAAGGTCTCATCCTGAAAGAAAAACAACGATTAATCTAAGTATTCTCTCGTAAGGAAGTCAGGCAAACTATATTTGAACCTTTTTTATAATGAATATCGAAATTGAATGGTGCTAATAAAGTTTGCCATCTTGCAAACATTTGTTTAGAAACATCATGCTTACAATCTTTATTAAACATGAATTTAGCCCCCTGGCAATCAGTTTTTATCAAAAACTTCTGGTTGTAAAGATCACCTTGGAACTTTAAAACACTTTTAACTATTGCCAAATTTTTTTTGCTATAGTGGCGTAATTTTTCTGGGCATCGTTCCATTTACTAGAATAGAACTGGATAATATAATGACGTTTATTATCTAAACAGTATTGTGTCAGGATACCACATATCCTATGTTTGAAGCGTCAGTCTCCACAGTTTTTTTTCAATTTGGGTTGGCCAAAGTAAGACAAGGAAAGTTTTTAACCTTTGTCTTAATCCTTTTAACTGCTTCAGTATGATTATTGGACCAGACTTTATGATTATTTTTTAGCTTGTCATATAGAATAGCAGTATCCTTAGCTAAATCCTTTATAAAAGGAACATCATAGTTAAGACTTCCAAGAAATCTCTGTAACTGAGTTTTATTAGTCATAATATCAGGGAATTTGGATGCAAATTCAATACTTCTATTAATAGGGCTGATGTTACCCCTTTCAATAATATGACCCAAAAATCTAACTTTTGTTTCAAATAAAGCCATCTTGGGGCTGGATATTACCAAGCCGTTTTGAATAATAATTTTTTTTAAACAGATCAAGGTGTTTAAAATGAGTTTCCACATTTTTGAAAAATACCAGAATATCATTTATATAAACTATTATGAAATTACTGTAAGACATGAAAATATCATTCATAATCTTTTGAAATTTTGAGGGAGCATTTTTTAAACCAAATGGCATAACGTTCCACTCATATTGATCCATAGGGACATTAAAAGCTATTTTAAATCTGTCTGACTCAACTATCTGAATATGCCAATAACATGATTTTAAATCAAGTTTTGAAAATATAATTGCATCATAGACTCTATCCAATAAATCTTTTTTTATTGGGGATAGGGTACATAATCCATTTCAAGTCTTTGTGAAGAGTTTATAATATTACCAACTCATAGGCGCACCTCTTTCTTGTTCAGCATGTTTATTGACATAAAAAGTTGTACAAGACCATGGAGATTTAGAATGCCTTATAGGGCCTTTTTGAAGCAAGAAATCAATCTCTTTTTTTGCATAATTCTAGATAATCTGAGCTCATTTGGCAAGGTCTTGCTTTTGTAGGAATATTATCCTCAATAAAGTTATCCTCATAAGGGAGGCTAACAACATGCTTTTTCCAATTCCAAAAAGCATTAGGGTGATATCCACAGATATCAAGGGAGAATTGATTTTTTAAAATGGTAATCTTATCCTGTAATTTAGGATTTTGAAGAATATTATCAATCTCAATACTATTAATTCTCCCTTTATAAAACTGACTTGATTATTTTTTAAAATCAATTTTGATGATAATTCATTTATCATTCTCGTAAAAGGTTTTGTAATAAACTCTAATATAAAAGGTTTTTCATTCCAAGTACCAATGATTTTTTAACTATCCCAATAAGTACGGGGAAACATATCATTTATAAAAGGAACTCCCAAAATAGTTTGGTTAGTAATATCTTTTACTAAGACAAAACTTTGATAAATACATTTTTTCCTTTACATATGAAAGCTTTGGGCAATTTATATTCAATTCCCATTTTTCTACATTTGCAGATCTGAGGCTATGAGTAGTTTTATGAAAATAGCTTGAAGGAATAAGTCCTTCTTGAATGCAATTTAAATCGGCAGCACTGTCAGTAAGAGCAGTAAACTCTTTTTTGTAGTTATAATGTATAAGACGAGTAATCTTAGTATAAAACTTTTGGGAAGTGAAAGCTTTTAAGCTTTGTAAAAAATCTTCTTTATTATTACCAAAATTAAGGGTCTTTAGAAAATCAAGATCTTTACTACCTTCTTCATAGGAAGATGATTCTGAGCTATTACCTAACTCCTTTAGACTTTCGATATTATCAAGTCTAATTTCCATAGTGACATTCTTTTCTTTTAAATGATGAATGTGTTCTTGAGATTATTAATCTCATGTTTCAGATCACTGATAGTAGTAGGAGAACTTAAGTTTCCTTCTTTCCAACAAAAGATTTTTGGCTTCTGTCATGGTGTATGAACCTTCTTTGGTAGGGATATCTTCTGTAATATGATTTTTAGGGGTGGAAGTATTACTGATTTTATCAATAATCTGAGCTCTTATTTTCGGATCTTTTACAATTTGTAAGAGCTCTATGACTTTGTCATTATCAATGACATTGATGCTTAATTCCTTGAACTGGAAATAGATCTTATAAAGATCATCTTCTTCCCCTTTATTTTTGCATTTTAACCCTTGTTGACAAGGAAGACAATCATCATCTGAAGACATATAATCTTTCTGGTGAAGGGTTTTAAGATCTTCACTTGTAGAGGATTCCTCATGACTGCTGTATTTTGTTTCTGATTTTCCTGAATCAGAATTTAGCATGATTTTGCAAAGAGATTCTTTGATATTATCATCAATATCATGGTTTTTGATCTTTTCCTTAACTCTGCAATCTTTAGCATAATGACCAAATCTACCATATTTGTGGCAAGTATCAGACTTGCCAAATTTTCATTTAGATTTATAAAATCTGTTCTTTTCCTTATAAGGTTCAGCTCTTCTTTCTTTCTTTTCAATTCTCCTTTTCTTCCATTCTTTATAATCCTTTCTAGAGGATTTGTCCTTGGGAAAATGCTTTTTATCTTTGGAACTTGCTTTAGGGATATCCAAAGCGAATTGTTCACAAAATTCTTTCAATTGTTGCCTTTCATTAAGACAATGCCTTTTAACATGTTGATTCAACTTTATTTTATTGCATAAAGAAAGTCTTTCTTGTACGCAAGCACTTATGAGTTTTTCATAGGTATAATCATCATAGCTAATACTATGAATATCTCCTCTAAGAGTTTTCCTAACTCTTTCTGCAAAAAGAGCTGGTACTCCATCTATAAACTTAGATTTCCAATGAGTGCTATTACACTCTGGCAATTCCATTACTCTGTTGAGAAAAACATCGTTATAGAATCTAAAAGATGTGAGAGTCTTGCACCTAAGATTCTGGAGCAGAGTTCTTATGATTTTGCTATTATCTGACCATCTTCTTGAGAAATGTTCTATAATATTAAGAACAAGGGTATAGACAACATTTTGGGTGAAATCTTATTCTCCTTCCTATTTTACAGCTTGGAGAATTTTATCCCTTTGCTCTTGGTTTAAATAGTTATCCCACCAGCCCTTTAGTTGGCCAGTAAATCCTGTCGTTATCATATCAGCAATAGTTTTATCACTATTCTTGTTAGCCTTACAAATAGTGCTATACATAAGCATTCTATGTACAGTTGTATAAATTTGTCCATCTGTATAACCATCTATGTTTCATTCATAGATCTACTTTTCATTATAACTATTAGTAATAATATGTCCATGCTCTTCCAAGAGCATATCCTGAGGAGTAGGTCTAGGATAGTAGTACATCCTTTGGATCGATTTCCTAACATATTTTTCTGAGATTTTATTAATATCATCAGAAAATTCTTTTTTATAACTGCTTTCTCCTCCTGAAAGATTGTCAACCCCTAAAGGCTTCAAACTACAACCTCTAAATTTCTTTTCTAAAAGATCTTCCAGATCTAAAAAGTCTTTTAACTTGAAATCACCGATCTCCGAGGAGTTGGATACTGGTATTGGCTACTTTCTCTTTTCCTTTAGAATTGGAATTGAGTCTAGAAAGTAGTTTATCAACTTTATCATGAATAGAAGTAATATGATCTCCTAAAATGCTCATATAAATGTTAGCATAATTTTACTGCTTATTAATATGATGAGTAGTAAGTAAAGTAGTATTATCTTCAAATAATTTTGAAAGAGCATTAAAGTGAACAATTTTATCGTCCTTTATACTTTGAAAAGATTGTAAAGAAGGAAAAACAGATTTCGTAACTTCCCCAATACTTAAAGTAAAATCTCTTTCTATCATGGAGATATAATTATGAACATGCTTGGTCATGAACCATGGAACAAAAGCAATTAAAACATTTTGTTTGAACAGAGCCTAGAACTTTCAATGGGCATATCCTTATTTGAACAGCCCAACTTCCAATGGGCATGTCTCCCTCATACGAACTCGGAATCGCGCAAACTCGGTGACGTTGGAAATATTGTTCCAAGATCTTTCCTACTATATATGGAAACACACCAAACTCATCTTGAGCTAGAAGTTATGGTCGTTTGAAGTTGACCAAAAACTCAACTTTAACACACTTAAAATTTTCTAGAATTTTTTTATACTTTCCAAAAATGACTATTTCCTCTTTTTAATTTCTTTCTAGTTACGGAGTGTTACAGTATAATAATAATAATAATAATAATAATAATAATAATAATAATAATAATAATAATAATAATAATAATAATAATAATAATAAAAAGTATAAATTTCTTAAGATTGTTATCTTTTTATATCCTAAGAAAATAATAAATACAAATACAAATTTAATTCCGAACTTGTAAAATTCATCATGTGTATTTAAAATTTTGGATTCACTCGTAGTATTTGAAGTATAGGTTTATTTTCTCCTAGGCAATGACAGTGACAGTGGTAGAGCCAAGTGGGTGGGAGAGAGTTCATCCAAAATCCTTTTGGCGAAAAGATAGACTATACATGTAAGACTAAAATTATTTTGTTATGTATATAATAGATTTTGATTCTTTTTAACTTCTATTTATCTTTATATATTTTAAATCTCTTTATTAAATATTTTGACTTTGTCATTACTCCAAAAATAAATAGGAAATACTTTAATAAATAAATCGGTACCTTAAACGTTAACAACATTCATATGCCAAGTGTAAGCATAAAACATACTCCCTCCGTCCCATTTTATGTGAGATAGTTTGACTTGACACGAAGTTTAAGAAAGAAAGGAAGACTTGTAAAATTTGTAGTCCAAAATGAATGATAGAAATTTGTGTGGCTGTAAATCATTTCATTAAAGGTAAAATAAGTATTTTATATTTAAATTGTTACTTAATATAAAAATGTGTCATTCTTTTTGGGATTGACTAAAAAAAAAAGTAAGTTGAGACAGATGGAATATTTATTTTCCATTGGCAACAAAACTTAGCAATAACTAACCATACAGTGAACTATTGACATGTGTCAGTTGTAAATCATATAGTTGACAACCAAGCACTAGTCCACTTGACTATTTCTGATTTGCCAAGCTATGCAAGAAACTTATGTTCACACCAATCTAAACTTATCCACTGGTCATTCAAATTTAAAGCTTGGGAATCAAGTAAATTGGAATTGGCTCTTTTGAACAAAAATGCACCAACAGATTTAAAAGTATTTGAGTTTAGATAAATGTTATATAATATCCTATATTCACCTTGCATTTATATTTTGAAATTTAAATTAGTTATAAGCCAAAATATTGTGGAAAAATTGAGTCACATTTGACAAATACATAGTATGTTTTTACGTATACTATCATCACTAATTATAGTTGATCACTTTCTACTCTTGTTTAAATTATTATTTGTCGCAAATTCATGTTATTTTATATAAACATTAGATGTGAGTATGTTCTTTATATACAACTATATACCGTCATTATGATTTCTGTACAACTGTACTGTAAATATTTTCTTTATCTTATTTTATATGATACATTTTGTTAAAGAAAAAATTGTAAGCAATTAAAATTCGACTAACTCGAATTCGCCTTGGATAGGGCCTCATTTGGGGATAGTGCTCCCTACGTGAATGCAATAAATTAACCTGCTGTAAAATTCAAAATCTATAAATTTATAATTTTTAAATCTGCCTTTAATCTTTAGCTATATTATGTTCAGTATTATATTGGAATGCATAAGTACATATATTGAGTGTAACTAGAGGTGTCAAATAGAGGTATGTGTCGGACTGAATTTAGATAAGTCAAACTGAGTTGAGTTACTAAATAACTCGTCCTCGTACTAATTTTTAATTTCTTTGTTTACTTTTTATAATTATTTAGTGTCTACTAATTTTTTTTTTATTCAAATAGCATAAGCATCAAACAACAAAAATATATTCTTAAAAATATTTTGACAAGATCCTTATTCAAATAACATAATATTATGATGATCCGCCATGAAGAAGAAATTTTGGAATTTACTGTCTGATTGACCAACACTTATTCAATTTTTTGACTAGAAATTCTCTTAGCCACCACATGATAAATGTGAAGTTTCAAAGTTTGGAGGATGAATTAAGCAATATGCAAATTATATATAGAGTTTTAGTAGCTATATATTTGGATAATATTTGAGTAGAAGATAGAAAAAAAGAAGCGTATGAAATTAGAGTTGAAAAGATTTGTGAAGGAACATAACTTGTGAATGGAAATCAATATTTCACTTGGAGTACACTTTCAAATTATTATTTTAATGTTAAGATGAAAACTTAGTATTTACAATGTCATCTCTATACTAGTATTTACATATAATGAAGTCTAATATTTAAAATTTTGATATAATATTTCATGGCGAGATGAACACTAAGAGAGATACTAATATCACCTTGCTATTTAGCTATTCAAGTGAAGTGACATTAACGAGGGGTAGATCTAGGATTCAAGCAAGATAACTGGGTCCTTTGCTTTAATTTTGGGTTGCAATTCAAGTTATTTATATTTTTTCAATTTTTATAAACAAATTGATCAAACATGCATGTTAGTAATATTTTCTTTTAGATATTGTGAGATTAGAATAGCTAAACAATTTAATTTTTATTTCTTTTTAGGAATTAGTGGCCTTATTCGCTGAAACTTTGAGGAAAAAAAAGAGATTTTTCACACTAAAATTTGAGCTTGTATAAACTATCTAATAGTGTTAACTTAATATATTCATATTCCATGGACTTTATGTGTTGTAGCAAATGTATAAAAAAAAATTTAATTTCAATCTAGTCATCTTACTTAGCAAGAACATCGGTAAAGATCGAAAGAACCTTTAAATTAAAAGAACTCTAATAATAATATTCATCATTTTTAAAACTTATATTTTTTTAAAACTACTATTTAAATATATTCTTAATAATATTTATGTCACGTTCATAATTCAATACTCATTAATTGATAAAGAATAAACACGCAACACTCATATCAAGAGATTAATAATTAATGAAAGAGAAAATAAAATGACTTAAAGAATTAATTATGGTGAATAAGAGTAAATTTGAATTAATAAAGAATACTAGTAAATAAATAAGAATGAATGAAAAAAAAAGCGCCTTCACACATTAATGAAAAGACAAAGAAAAAAAAAGGAAAAAAAAGATAGAAAGAAAAAGCTCCCAAAAATTAATGTCATTCTCGAGGTTCAAACCTGCGCTGCCTGTGTGGCAAATTTTCTGCCTTGCCAATTGATATGTTCACTATTTTGTTTAGTGGGTGGCAAAAACAATATATATTAATTTCTTATACATATATATATAAAAAAAAATTTGAGATCAGTGGGTGCCGTGGCACCCCATGGGTACCCATAGATCCGCTCCTGACGTTAACAACACTTATTACTTTTGATTGAAAATTGTCAACCAATGAAATTGCGATAACTATATGGGTATTAAGTTACTAAATCATACTATGAAAGTTTAGAAGAGAATGATCGAGATAAGAACGAGGAAGGATGTGTCTATATTTGGAAGCCAATTCTAGAAAGGGTAATAATCAGGGATGCCGTGGGGCAAAGGTAATGGCAATGCTAGAAGGGGAGTGACACAATCAGAATCAGTTGGAGGTTCACCCGAACTGAGGATATAACTCAATTTTATACCTTCTTGGGTAGATATAAGGCTGAGGCGTATGATGCAGTGATAATAGGTACTATTCTCGTTTATGACCGGATGACTTATGTGTTTTATTCAATTCGGGATCCACATATTCTTATGTATCTATCAAATTTGCCTTGGGTCTTAATTTGATTTGTGATACTCTTGATGTTGTTATTCATGTTTCTACCCCAGTTGGGGAGTCTGTAGTAGTGACCTATGTTTATCGTTCTTGTTCTGTGGTATCTGTGAGTCTCGTACTTGGGTAAATTTGGTTACATTAAATTTCCTGGACTTCGATGTAATCTTGGGTATGACTTGGATTTCTCCTTATCATGTTGTTTTAATCTGTAATTCTAAAACAGTCCTTCAAAGTTTTTGGATAGAAGTAGACTATACTGGGAAGGTGTGTGTGTAGATCTAAGCTAGTAAAGATTATATCCTTCATTCGGGTTAGAAGACTAGTGGGAACAATTTTTTTAGCCTACTTAGATCACCATCGGGATGTTAATGCAGTGTCCCCTTCTATCAAGTCATGTTATAATTGCTCCTTTGTGGAGTCTTTGCAGCTATTCTGGTGGGGAAATTTCATTTCCCCAGTTTTCCTTCGCAGACATCACAACATATTTTGAAGAATTTGAATCATACATTACAATATCTTGATCTCTTTAATCTTCTTTTCCCCTATTTTATTGGCTCTGATCCTTATTTCTGGATTCAGAGGCAAGAACCTTAATGTAATATATTTGTTTAATTTTAAGTTTTGGATTGTAAAATATGATATATATATATATATATATATATATATATATATATATATATATATATATATGTCTAATATTCACCTATAATCTTAAGTTATGTTAGGTTTGGTATTGGGATGCATGGGTACATGTCTCGAGTGTAACAAAATGAGTCGAGCTACTAAATAACTCATCTAAAAATTACTTGTGATGAAATGAGCAATGTTAAAATAGGTTAATAAACGGGTCATAACCCAATCTTCAATTCTTATTAATTTTAATTTCTTTGTTTTACAATAGTTATTATTAAGTGTCTAATACAATGTTCTATGATTAAAAAATATATATTTAAAAAAAGGATAATACATAAATATGTCATTTAACTTGGTCTGAACTCACATTTATACTTTCCAACTTTGAGTGTGCACAAGCACACACTTCAACTTGTATAAAGTTAAACAAAGAGACACACATGTCCTCCATGAGAATTTGAATCCTACGTGTATTATGTCACGTAGGACTCATGTGCATACTTATTATACTTTATACAAATTTAAGTGTGTACTTGTGTACACTCAAAACTGGGGGATATAAAAGTAAAATAGAGTTAAGTTAAAGAGCACATTTATATATGATAAGATTTTGTGTGACAATCTGAATCACATATCATTCTAATTTTTAAATGAACTGAATTAAATAGGTAAAAAAAAAAACAATTGAGTTAATAACCGGTCCAAATGTAAGTGGGTTGGACGGATCATGTTTTGAAATGTTATTTTAACACCATAATGTTTGGTGCATATCCTTGAACTATGATGGCCCACTTCTTAGCTTAAAAGAAGACATTATGAAAGAAATTTTGTAATTTGTTGTCTCATTGACCAACACTTTTTGACTAGAAATTTATGAATTCACTTTGATACCATGAAGAAATTTATGAAGATGTATATCAAATGTAAGCCCCAATTTCTATTCACTGCTAATACGTTCCTTAATCTATGATTGGATGAGCTTTGAAGAAAAAAAGTTATAAAAATATCATATAACGCTCTATTTTTCTTCATATGCATATATAGGTCAAATCAAGTTCAACCATGTTTGGTTGACTATTTAATAATCCGCATAACTAATATATGTATAAGTTTATCAGGGAATTTATGGGTTAGTTTATGCTAGATAGAAGGTGTAATAACTAATATATTTTAGTATATTTTGCAGTTAGTATTCTAATGTCTAACAGAATTTACATTGTAAATGATTTGTCCTTGAAAAATTTCATATGTGGTTATTTCATTCCTAATAGTAGGGGACATTTCTTGTACAAAGAGGAAATCTACATCCTCCATGTAACTCAAGGGGGCTTGGACAAATATCCACCCTCTTCTTTTGTACGTGTGATCTTTTGAAGCAATGCACAGGTTGGGGCCATGCCTAAACCCCTCCATCACAGATGGATTTGAAAAAAAAAATGTATAAAATAATACATAAATTCACTCATAATTAATCCTTACTTTATTAATACCACATAAATCTAATCAGCTACCAAACTACCCCTAATTGCAAATGACTACTCAATTAAGGAGGCCTAGCCTACCTGAATGTCAAGAAAATATCAAATCGACATTGGAGTAAAAAGGTATAAGTGTTTTATTATGGATTGTCTAGGCAGAATCCAGATTGCAAATCGGATCGGGTAAAAAATATAGTATGTCGACTACTCGATGTTTTAACCCATAAAATCATTTCTTTTCACTTCCTAACCAAAAAGAAATCTTAATAGAGGATTCTAGTGGAGTTCTTGGATGATGAAGGTTAGTTTTTAGTGATTTCTACCATTAAAGGTTGCCTCCATGCTTGAAACATGATCACTACATGTGGCAATCGTTTTTCCCTTCTATTAGCTGCGTTTGGAGCTAGTTTTTGAAGATGTCCCTTCGTAGTTATTGGTGTTTCTTCATGGCTTAGACTTGATTTGCTAAGGTAATCATCTCAGGACTTTTTAAAATTGTTTTTACAAAGTTCTACGGACGTTTCGTTAAGTTAGGACCATATGACAAATTTGCCGATTCAAGCTCAATTTTAATTGTTTATAGGTGCATACGAGTTGTGTATATATAGTGTTTACGAAGCTTAGGACAAAAGGAACAACTTTCATCAAGAAACTACGGTCATTCGAGCGTTCATTGGAAAGATATGTTAAGGCTAAGCTATGCCATTCCTTTTAGCACGACTCCTAGAAAATTCCTAAAACGTCAAATGCAATATCTTTTTATTCTATAGCTAGAAAGACCTTCTGTAAAAGACATTGGAATCGTAACTGAATTATTTTCATGATGCTATTATGTTGATATTCCACTCGGTCGGATAAATAAGGTGTTCGACATCTACATGTAATTTATAGGTTTTCTTGACTATATGTCCATATGTATGAATTATTATTCCTTTGGGTGGTGTGACTTAAAAATATTATGAGAGACATTTTGTATTTGTAACTAGTCATCTTTCTCCGCTAAAGTGTATTTTGAAAAATCTTTAAAGTAATGCGATTTTCAAAACTCTCAAATATAACTTAAAATGTTTATACTATTAAAACACTTGATTTCTGAAATATTTTCTTTTATAATCTAGGAACCATGTATAGGAACTAAGTAAGGCACCTTAAGCTTTTTATGAACATCTTCAAGGTTATGTTATCTTTGTAAAAGTCGAATTAAGTTTTCAAGCTTATTCAGAAAAAACATATGAGATTCCATGAGACATTTACATGTTATACGAAGTGATTACGGGATTATGAGAACAAGAGTACAAACGGGCCAAGATTGGCAACATGATTATGATAGCATATATGCATTACGAATCCATGACATGACATTTTATGCATTTTATCCGAGCTATAATATAGAGATATGAGGCTTATTGCCTATATTTATACGTATGAGACACAAATGGCTACAAGTTGGTGAATACGATGTTGGTTAGCTATTGGGAGGCACTACCATTGCTAGAATTTGGTTGGGTATGTCATGCATTTGCATCTATATATGTATTCATGATATACGATTTCACGAGCATACCATATATATATATATATAAATAGTAGGAGGTCAAATGTCAGTCATGAAGACTATTTAAGTTTCAGTTTCAGGTGGTATCTCTATTACCCTTTTTACAGTAGCTACTTATGATTATACTTTCCGCTTTACATACCGGTATATTTTTATTTGTATGATGTCTTATTGCATGGGAACGCTACTTTTTTTTGTTTCTTGCGTGCAGGTCCAGGCATGAATTCTGATCGACCCACCGGCTAGGATTCAGGTTCAACTATGACTTGGTAAGCTACATCTTATCCTGGGGCTATCAGAGAATTTTTACTTTAGTTGTACCTCTTAGGTATAGTTAGGCCTTGTCCCGATAATGCTTATATCACTCATAGAGGCTATTGTGGACACAATATTTTGGGTCTCTTTTGTAGGTTTCAGTCTTCAACCCATTGACGTGTGAGTGTGTGTGTGCGCACGTGCATGCGTGCGTGTGCGGCCTCATCGGCTAGCTAGTACTTCTTTATTTTGGCTTGTCTACCATTGTTTATATGGTTTATTGTTATTCAGTTCATGACCTTAATAGGCAAGGCTTCACATTTCATATGTTGTGTTGCCCGATCTTTTTATCCTGCAATTTAGTTAGATAGTATGTTTCAGTGGCTAACTCGATCAAATATGATATCGAGTGTCAGTCACGCCTCTCTATTTTGGGGAGTAACAGATTTTTCCCCTTGACAGGAATGTCTATCCTAAAGGGTATATTATTTATTTCATCTTACTTTAACTTGTATTGTTCATACTCTTTATGTGCGTATATAGAAACTAGTAATAAAGTTTGATTGAAAGCTATTTGAATTCAACTTGGTTCGATTGATCGCAATCGGGCTCGGCATGACGCCCCGGTCTATGCAAATGAAGAACCTCTACCCCTAGTAATTATTTAAGAATCTCAATCAACAAATCATCATGTTGATTTAGTTGATATTTGATCGTAGATTTTCAATCTTGTTTTGAGACTTTGTTTTCAAATATCTGTTTGAGAGAAGATTTTGAAAATCTATTTTCAAAAATATTTCAAGTTTCAAAAGCTTATGCAATTCTATTTTTAAATTTTTGGAACTTCCACTCACAAAAATTTCAAGTAAAATGTATGTTCAAACACAATTTGTTTAATTAAATAGCTGAACTTAGGAGCTCTTTTATTGATCCAATAATTCTGTACAAAATGGCCCAACGAGCCCAAGAAAGGAAGCAAAACAACAACTGGCCCAGTCCAAAAATTGAACTTGCCTTTGTATCTTAAATATCTCACTAGCTGCTAGGGTTTCTAAATTGAGCTCCCCTTTTTCCTCTTCAATGTCGTCGTTTCCCTTTTTCCTTTTCAATATCGCCGCTCTCCTTTTTCCTCTTCAATGCCGCCTCTCCCTTTTTTTCTATTCAATGTCACCGTTGGGAGCTGTAACTAAGCCTATCTTCTTCCTTCTGATTCTATGGATCATCAACCTTTTCCTCCTTTTCATTTTGCCATTATTTTTCTCATCTCTCAGAGGTGGACCTTCACTATTATCTTTCCCTTCCCTTTGTTCCTTATTGCTTCTAACTTCTATTTCCTATTTTTCAGATATTTTCTATGGTGGATGAAACAAACACTTAGGTTGTTTCGATAGAGGTAACTTGTCATATGTTTGAGCTTGAAACTCGTTGTAAGTGTTTTCGTTTCTCTTATGCTTTCCCATTCTTTCCTTAACTATACTGTTCAAACACAATTACATGTAAGATAGTTGCATTTGCTACGGATGCTGGTAAAGATTATATAAGTAGTTTTATCTTTACTTTTTCTCAAATTTTGTGCATTGATTTATTTATTTGTGATATGTTGTTTTTCTTTGGTAGTTGGATTATTGGAAGGGCTCTTTCGACATATACTTTGATTTGATAATCAACTTGCAAATTTCTCAACATTTTTGCGTGAAAAATCCGTGTACATTTTCCTTAGACTTAAACAGTTTGGTGTGATTCTCCATTGGAGTATCATATGATTTCCTAGTTTATGTACTTAAGACTTTAATCTGACCTGAAGGTTAGAACGTATTGTGAATCTCTTTTAGATGAATCTATCTGATATACTTTTTAGACATGAAGAACTTGCAACAGTATTTCAATTTCAATTGGAACATGGATTTGATTCACACTCCATATCTAGAGAAAAAATTATCGTCTGGAAAGAGGAAAAAATGGAGTCTTTGTCTAAACAAATGCATTGAGAAAGCCAAATGTATTCGGGTTTTCGTTGTTGAGTAGATGATAAGTCAGTGTTTTACTAATGCTTCTAAAAATATGACATGTTGGTCTACGGTAATGATGGTTCCACAAGGGAGCTTCTCTGTGTAAATGTTTTCTCAACGACCTGTGCAATCTGAGTCCTCACTATTCCTTTTCTTATTCTTTACAAGTAAAGAGGCCCACTTGCAAATTTGTAAAGAGGAGAAATTTTCATGTGGCCCTCTTTGCTGGTAAAGATGAGAAAAGAAGCAGTCAGGACCTCGGTTGCACATGCCTCACAGAAAATATTTACACAAGAGCACCTCCCTTGTGGAACCATAATCACCATAGACCAGCAAATCATGCTTTCCAGAGACATCCGTAGAACACTAACTTCTCATCTCTTCAACATCGAAAAGGAAGAACTCGCATTATTACTTCGATTGGAACATGGGCTTGATTCACCAACCATGATCAGAGAAAGATTTATCATTTGAAAAACTGGAGTCTTTGTCTAAAGAATTGCATTGACAAAAGGACAGATGTATCTGGGTTATGTTGTGATGCAATGGACTTGTGTACACAAAACATTCCTCTTTCATTCTAACTTAGATCAACTAGCAATTTTATACTACTAGTTTTGGTGTTGGGGATGAATTCAAGAAGATTAATTGCTAGTTTTTAGAATTTGGATTTCCTTTTATATTCGTGTTTTTGTATTAAAAAGGTTAGTACCTTGTAAGTTAAAATTATTATCTATATCATTTGCTATTTTTTAAAATTATTATTTAGAGAAAACACATAAACTCCCCTCCTCCTAAACTTGGCAAGACAACTTACTTTAGTACTTAAACTACACGTGCATTTAAATAACCCCCTTAACATCTTTGAAGTGAATTAAATCCCACCCTAATAGTACAATACCAGTCTCACACTAGGAAGTGCACTACACACACGCCTCAAAAGGCCACATCAGATCCATGTAAGAAATTATATTTTAAAAAATAAATAAAAGAAGTGAAAATCAAAGGGAAAGGCAATAATCTTCTATCTCCACACTATACAAATAAATGGTGGATTCGGAATAGATTGAAAAATAGGTCAATGCTTAAGCGAAAATCTGTTGAATGCATGCTTGTTTGACGTCATAATAACCCAATCTCTCAAGGACTCACCAGTAGAAGCAGGATCTGGTGATATTTTTTTCACCACAAATAAAAAGCAGAAAAGGAATTAACTTCAATTTTTATTTTGGTTGTCATTGTTAAAACAAAATAACTTCAATTTGGAGACAATAGTGATAAAGTTCGATGATTTCTAATGTATCTTTAGCCTATAAAAAATCTAATTGAAACGAATAAAAATAAAGATGAAGGTACAAAAGAGAATGGGAGAAGAGATGGTAGGAGAAGAAAAAACGACATTGGAGAGGGGGCGAATCCTAGTGGATATCTCCTGAGAAGTAGTACCCCAACCTATAGGCTGAAGAACTCAGAATACGAGCTTCTGACTTCATGGGGGCGAATCCTAATGGATGCCGACCATTGGTTGACTATCAGAATTTTCACATTTGCATTTTAAAAACCAAAAAAAGTAATAAGAGACAATTTTATATGCCAAAGTAGGCATCAGGTCAATATAGGTGATTTGGCACTTTCAAGAGGGTATTTTTGGAATTTGGACATTTTTTTCGTTTTAATTTATTTATCATTTTTTATCTATTATATATATTTTAAAATTAGATAAAAAGAACTATAAATTATAATAATTAGAAATTTAAAATATTTAAACGACATAAAAATTATTAACTCTCAAAATTTTATCAGTGCCCCATAAATTATTACAGATGAAGTAACATATAGTATTTCAAATAATATAAAAAGTACTATGAATCAGAATAGCTAACAACTTAAAAATTTGAAAGACATACTTTTTTAAATGATTCTCAAAATTCTATAGTGCCACATAAATTGGGACAGACAGAGTAACATATATTACTTAAAACTTGCACAAAAATTTATATAAATTACAATAATTAACAACTTAAAATATTTAAAAGACATATAAAAAATTGGATGACTCTCGAAATCTATTAGTATCACATAAATTGGGAACAAGTAAAGTAATATATATTATTTGAATTGAAGTAAAAAGTATTGTAAATCAAAATAATTAACAACTTAAAAATATTAAAAATCATAAAAGATGGCTGACTTTCGAAATTGGACAAGGTCAAAGTAGTACCCCAACAATCCCTGAGATACCTCCTACTACATCTAACCATGGTAACCCAATAGGTCAACATACATCTACTTAGAGTAACCTAATAGGTCAAGATACGTCTACTCAGAGAAACCCAATAAGTGAGGGTGCATCTACTCAAAGCATCCCATTGATGAAGGTGATTCAAGTGGTAGCCATGCACGAACCCTTGTCATTCTAACTACTGCAGGGTTAGTCTATGTTTTTGCTATTATTTTACGTATTATTTTTTATTTATGATATAATATTGATGTATAACTTTGTAAATTTATACAGATTGCAACCTTCTAGAACATGCTCTAATTTCATATCTGAGTCTTTCAAAAATGAACTTGATCCTAATAGAATCACCTGGAAAGGTGTCTCAAACGATATAGCATATGGATATTTTGGAGAATTCAAGGTATAGTTTTTCATCATAATTGAGTTTAGAAAGTTATTCACTTTTATAGATAGGATATTAATGCATCACTTAATTTGAAAATTTTATTTCAAAAACATTTCTATTGGGACTCTTCCATTAATGAAGGTGTAGTAAGGAGACAATGGAAAGTTAAGGCAGCAACCAGGTACAAGGATTTCATTTCTAAAAAAAAGTGAGCAACTCTAAGCCATCCTATGTACCTCAAAATGTGTAGGAATGTTGGCCTCAACTTTGGGCTGATGCTAAGATTGTTAAGATGCATTACTAATACTAAATTTATTTAACTGCTACCATTTATTTCTGATTAACGTTAGACCTACCTTAAATCAGAATTTGAGGGAAAAGATTACCCCATACATTTTGGAGTCTCATTCACTTATCAGCTAAACATAGAAAAGATAAAATAGTACATGAAAAGGGAAAGTGACCAATATAGTAACATATTTGAGAAAATGTAGTTCAAGCAAACTGCAAGATGCAAGATGGTAGAGTCTGAGTTAGTCATTTTTCTCCAACTTAATGGGCTTTCCGTCTTATTCACCAACACAATTCCAGACAGCTAATGCTCCATAATGACCCTAAGTTACTACCCTACTAAAAAGAATTCAAATAAACTTTCAAGGTAAAATTCAAGCTTATAGAGTTGGAACCATTCACATTAACATAATACAACTACTGCCCTACTAATGAGAACGTCAAAAACTTCTAAAGTGTTGGCACCTAGCATTTTAACCTTTAAGATTTCAAAATATAAAGTCAATGAAGTTACAAAATTTTGGATTTACATGGACAATTCGAGAATGTTCACCAACAAAAGATTTTCCATCGTGATCATGTGTATGAACATGCAAATGTAACTCACTTGGTGTTGGATCTAGACCCTTTTCAAAAGACTATACAAAAATAGAATTTTAATCACTTCATTTTAGAGATATCTCTATTACGAGAATGATTCAAGCATATGAAATTTTTTTTAACTATATAGCATATAAATGAAAACAGAATAACCTGAAAGTTCAACATACCTTATGCAAATGTATGTGAAGTATAGATGGAAAATGAAGAGAAAGTGTGAAGGATTGGATGATTTTGAAAAATAACAAAAAGAAAAGCAAGTCTAGAAGCCAGTTCAATGAGGTTATAGATCTGATTGATTTCTTGTATTGAGATCTTATAATGCTATACGCAGCCCCCTGCAAGGTTACTTTAGATACCAGTAATTTTTCCTTAGTATTTGTATATTTCCCAAGACATAGTTGTGAATCAATTGTTGAAAGTTGTGACCATTGTGTTTTCGACTATATGATGTGAACTTCTCATGCTATCAACAAATTGGACCAGGTCTATGTAGTCAAGGTATATGTTCTAAAAATTTAAAAGGCACAACAACATACTCTGATCATTTTTCTAAATTAAGAACTGGAAAATAAATGAAGTCGCGGTTTTTATAGAAGTGATTCAATATGATATGTGAAATTATAAAAAGATGATAATATGTAAATGGCCAAAAAGGGTACCAAGAATCAGAACTATAAAGCCCTAATAACTGATAACTCCCTTGCCCCCTACACACATTTCTATAACTCTACAATAACAACATACCCAGTGTAATAAACAAAATTAACTAATCAAATTTGACAGTTCTCATCATCATTAAGACTAGATGTATATTGGTCAAAAGCACAAAGGTCATAGCTTCCAACAGATACCCAATTCCTCAGAAAGTTTAGCTTAAGTTGATTGTATAAGAGTAAAAACAGAAAGTTTAACAAGAAAGATACATATACAAAAATACTGGACAACTTCCAACAATGACTTACTGGCCAGCTTCATACAATGAATATTGGCTTGGTTCTTAAAATTAGGTGGATATTTACCAGCTCAAATAACAAGGGAAACGATTGCTTCCATCTAGTAATCTATATGTTCAGATACAAATGCATATACTTAACATAAATATCTTAGTTTACATACTGCGTGAAATATATACTTACAAGTCTTTTGGTATACTCTCCCATTGAGACACAAACCTGTTGTTTGAGTTCCACAAGCGACTTCTCATCCACCAAAATGATTCTTTGAATTCATTTATAACCTCTCAACAATCTTAGCATCTCCCCAACGTTGAGTCCAACTTTCCCACACACATTTGAGGTACATAGGATGGCTTAGTGTTGATCGCTTTTTTTTTAGCAATAAAATCCCTGTACATGGTTGTTGCCTTAATTTCCCATTGTCTCCTTACTACACCTTTATTAATGGAAGAGTCCTAACATAAATGTTTCTGAAATAAAATTTTCAAAATAAGTGATACATTAATATCCTATCTATAAAAGTGAATAACTTTCTAAACTCAATTATGATGAAAATTTATACCTTGAATTCTCCAAAATATCCATCTCTTATATCATTTGAGACACCTCTCCAGTTGATTCCATTAGGATCGAGTTCATTTTTGAAAGACTCAGATATGAAACTAGAGCATGTTCTAGAAGGTTGCAATCTGTATAAATTTACAAAGTTATGCATCAATATCATATCATAAATAAAAAAATAACGTGTAAAATAATAGCAAAAACATGGACTAACTCTACATTAGTTAGAATGACAAGGGCCCGTACATGGTTACCACTTGAATCACCTTCACCAATACGGTTGCTTTAAGTAGATGCACCCTCACCTATTGGGTTGCTCCGAGTAGACGTATCCTGACCTATTGGGTTACTTTGAGTAGATGTATGCTGACCTATTGGGTTACCATGATTAGATGTAATAGGAGATATCTCAGGGATAGTTGGGGTACTACTTTGACCTTTGTAGTATGTGTTCAAGCAAAAGGATCAAAATTTTTGCTAAAGGAGATGGCTTGAGTTACTAAAGGATTATGACATGAGTGTCCTCTATCACCCCAGTAAGGCGAATATGGCGGTGGATCCTTTTAATCAATTATATATGGATAGTGTTGCTCGTGTCAAGAAAGATAAGAAGGATTTGGTTAGTGATGATCATAGATTTCCTCGATTGGGTGTTGGTTGATTCTACTAGAGGTGTGGTGTTATTGTTCATAATGGTTCAGAATCATCTTTTATGTCGGATGTGAAAGCCAAGCAAGTTCTTGATCCGATTTTGGTTGATTTAAAGGAAGTGGTGCTTAAAAATTCCATTGAGGCTTTCTCCCATGGGGGAGATGGTGTGCTTCGATATCAAGGTCGTTTGTGTGTTCTCAATGTTGTTGACTTGAGAGAGGAAATATTATCAGAAGCCCATAGTTCTTGATATTCCATTCACCCGGGAGCCACCAATATGTACTGTGACTTGTGAGAGGTCTATTGGTGAAATGAAATGAAGAAGGATATTGAGGAGTTTGTGGCTAACTGTCCTAATTGTCAACAAGTTAAAGTTGAGCATCAAAAGTCGGGAGGTTTGTTCCAAGATATTAGTATTCTTACTTGGAAGTGGGAAGATTTTAATATGGACTTTATTGTTGGTTTACCCCGCACTCGATGGCAACATAAATTAATTCGGGTTGTCGTAGATCGTATGACAAAGTCGGCTCATTTCATTCCCATCAAGATTTCTTATTTGGCAGAAGATTATGCTAAGTTTTATCTAAGGTAGATGGTTAGGTTGCATGGAGTATCCCTATCCATTATCTCCATCGTGGTACCCAATTTACTTCACAATTTTGAAAGTCTTTCCAAAAAGGATTTGATACTCGTGTCAAGCTTAGTACGACCTTTCATCCTCAAATCGATGGGCAAGTGGAGCGTACTATCCAAACTTTGAAATATATGTTGATAGCTTGTGTGATTTACTTCAAGGTTAATTAGGATGATCATTTACCTTTGATTGAGTTTGTTTATAATAATAACTATCACTCAAGCATTGGTATGGCTCTATTTGGTAAGAGGTGTAGATCTCCTATAGGGTGGTTTGAAGTTGGTGAGATTGCTTTTATAGGTCTCGAGTTGGTACATGAGGCTATGGATAAGGTTCAGCTTATTAGAGAAAGGTAGAAAATGGCTCAAAGTCGACAAAAGTCTTATGCCGATGTTAGAAGAAGAGATTTAGAATTTGATGTTCATGATTAGGTCTACTTGAAAATTTCAACCATGAAGGGTGTAATGATATTTGGAAAGAAAGTAAAGCATAGTCCTCATTATGTGGGCCCATATCAGATTTTGAGCCATATTGGTAAATTTGCTTGTGAACTTGATTTGCCTAATGACTTGGCATCGATGCATCCGGTTTTCCATGTCTCCTTGTTGAAGAAATGTGTTGGTGATCTGACATCTATGTAAAGTTGGAGAGCCTTAGTATAAAGGAGAGTATTTCTTATGAAGAAGTTTTAATTGAGATTTTGGACCAGCAAGTTAAAAAGTTGAGGAATAAGGAGGTTACATCTGTAAAGGTCTTATGGAGAAATCAAAGGGTTGAGGGTGCTACTTGGGAGGTCGAGGTTGATATGATGTCCCGTTATCCCCATCTCTTTCTTATGAGTGGTAGATTTGCACTTATTTAAGGTTTATTTAGCTCAATAATTAGTGTCCTCAATGCCTAATTTTGTACTTTTCTAATCGTTGATGATTTGCAGATATGAATGAAAATAGATGAGTCAAGGACTGATGATTGAAATAATGGCCAAAAATATAAAACGAATTGTGAAGTGAACATTGTTGATCACCTAACACGAAGGGCAGATCGCCAACTGAGCATGACCTCTCCCAAATTGATAGTGCATATCACTTGAGTCTATCAAGGAAAGTCGACGAACTCCAGTGGAAAAGGCAATGCGCTGATTTAGAACGACGGTTTTAACACACGTCACCAAAAGTGGCAATGTGCAAGACAAAGATTTAATCCTCGAATGACAGACTAAGGTGGTATTCGATGATTCGCTGAATATGAAAAGTTGAATCAAGCGAGTTCGCCAATTAAGGTTCAAACACTTGAAGCCAAGAGTATCACAAGGCGAGCTGAGTAGCAAAGGTGAGTCACTGATCAAGCTAGGCAAACCCGACTAACGTTGCCGAATCAGTTAAAAGTGGATTTTTGGGCCAAATTTTGAGAAAGCATAAATAGCCTAAATTATACAATTTCTAGGAGAGTTCATTTATGAAGAGTAGTTTTGAGGTTTTTTTTTAGAGTTTAGTGAGAGAGTTGAATAATGAGTAGAACATATTTACCTTGTAGGAGAACACTTTTCTAGTCTTGGTATTTTATAATTTGAAGCTTGAATTTGATAATTGAAGTTTAATCCCAAGTGGGTTCACTCTTAATTGCTTGATTTCAAGTTACCCATGTTTGCTATCATGGAAGGTATACTTTCTTTACTTTTTTTTTTGGGTGGCTAAAACCTCAAGATCTAGTGGTTCTTAAATGGGTTTGGGTGTTGATTAAATGTAGTGGGTATTGTGCTATGATCTGTTTTGTTGCTGTTCATGCATGAATTTGGTTTAATAACCATGGGGTTTACTTATGGGTTAAGATTGCAAATTTAATTTCTACTTCCGATCTCTAGTTGATGCTCAAAAGATATTAATTTGAGTGTGTAATTAGTTCAATACTAGCAATTTAGGTTTGATGTCTATGGCTTGCTTGAAAGAGTGGTTATGGGTCAAATCTATTTTTCCTATTCTTGAAAGAGGGAATAAAGTAAGGTATTGGGTTGTTTAGAAATGACATATTGATGAGACTGAAAATAATGCATAGATGTTTTGAGATCGAAAGATGATTAGATTCAATGATAATGACTTAGCCTATTCATGAATGTTCATCACTATAGAACAACACAATCACCCTTATTTGATGTCGATTTCTAATCCTCGTACCCCTAGATTGCTTTCTAACTATTGATTTCATTCCAATTTTAGTTTAATTTCAATAATTGATAACAAAAGTTTTATACTAAGTTGGTGGTATCATCCACCCAGTTGTTCTAACTATTACAAATGATCTTATTTAATGTCTAAATTTCATGATAAGAAATTCTCTACGATATAGAATTCCCTATGAAATTTAACCCCGACTCTTTGTTGGTTTTTTTACTAACTACGATGGCTCACTCTTTTAATTGGTTTTGGAGGGTGATTTTCGTTATCAAAAAAGGCGCCGCTGGTGTTTGAGAATTCTAATTAAGAAATTAGATTTTAATTTTGTTTACTTGTAGTAGATTTGTTGTTTGGTGTTGCTGTTGGCTGATTTGCAGGTTGACAAGATGAGTGAACGTGGGAGTAATAATGATAGTCACTATGGTCAAAATTACAATATGGGTGATCTCAATGACATGTGCATTAATGTCATTCAAACCACGGGAGAAATATGAATACCTCTTACAACTGAGAGGACGATGTTTCATATCACAGGAACTATGATACAATTGTTCCAAATGAAAGGAATTTTGGGGGGTCTATCTCATGAGGATCCCCATGAGCACCTTAGGAATTTCAATTATGTGTGTGGACTCTTTGTGTTCAATAATATCTCCCAAGAATCCATAAGGTTGAGGTTTTTCCTGTTCTCTATAATGGGAAAGGTTACAAGATGGTTGGCAGAGTTTCCAAATGATTCTTTTACTTCGTGGGAAGCACTAGCTGAGGCATTCTTGGAAAGATTCTTTCCACCCTCAATTATGGTTAAACTTCATCTCCAAATCCAAAATTTCAAATGTATTGGAGGTGAGCCTTTGCATGAGACGTGGTTGAGGTTCAAGAAGCTTCTTTTGCAATGTCCAACACATGGCATTCCAGACAATTTGCTGTTGTAATACTTTTATTGTAGTCTTGATTCAGTCAATAAAGGTGGGTGATCACTTAGTCCATGGTAGATTGATAAGACACTTGTATGATGTAGCTGTGTTGTTTCTAGATGATAGACTAGGGTTAACCAAGCATGGAATACTAGTGAGGACCAAATGCCTCTTCTACAAGTGGGTTTGAGCAAATAAAAATTCGAGAAGGATCATGAAAGGGATGAAAACATGGTCAAAATGATGACCTAAATCGATTTTTCTCTAAAAATGTCATGGGAAGTGGAACTAGTTTAGTAAATGCGGTTGGAATCAACAGTAAATAGTTCCCGGATGATGCCAAATTTGAGGCATTATACAATGAAGAATTTCAATAATTAGGAAATCAAGTGGGGGGGCTTTGAGAAAAATTATCAACAACAAGATGGGAACCAAGGTTGGAACAAGGATAAGGATAGTTGTTGGAAAGACTAGCGGGGTAGAATTGGAGAGATGGTGAGATGGACAAAGATAGATATGTGCCCCCCCATTATCGTCTATGCACAAAATAAATAGCTAGGCTAGAAGGAAGCCAGACATAATACATGATTGTAAGGATCTACAACAAGGTTGAAAGGTACGATAAGGTGTTGAAGGAGTTGAAAAATGACTTCTCCACTTTATCCTAGATGGTACCTTCACACTTAGTTCCTTTAAAGCATCTGGAAACCCGTCTGGGTCAAATTGCCAATCATCTAATTCCAAGGCAAAAGGGAACTTTGCCTAGTGACACCATCCCAAACCCCAAAAAATAATTGTTGAGTTTGAGCAATATGTCATGCCACAATATTAAAGAAGGCGCTTCTTGGGAGGCAACCCAAATCTTTATTGTTGTTTTTATTGCTTTCAAATAGTGTGCGTTGTGAGTGCAAGTTGAGAAGAAGTTGAAAGATTAAAAAAGGAAGAATAGGTGATGACAAACCCAAACGGCGATCCACCGAAGGCATTACATGGACTAATTCTTGTACGCCTTCTGAGCTTGAAAAGAAGGAAAAATGTACCTCAAGATCATTGATCAGAACTCCAAAGGGCGATTCACTGAAGTTTACTAAGCGGACTCCATCGGGTCCACCCAATTAGCCTTCAAGTTTGGTGTTTGTTCAAGTGTGTTCATTGAGATTAAGCTTTAGTTGGTGATTCACCAAACACATTCGGTGACATTAGTCTTGATCGCCGAACGACCTGATATAAAAAGTCCAAGGGTCTTTTCAAATTCAATAATTAATATCTTTGAAATCTGAGAGCCTTTTCAATTCTTTTTTCTTGTATTGTGCATTTTGAGTGTTTGTGAGCCTCGTGTAAGTATATTTAAGGTGCTAGGAATGAATTTTCTTGTATTTCGTGTCAACCTAACCCCGATCCCTCATTTCTTGATTATTTTCAGCTTTAAGGTTGGTCTTTCGACTTCTTGCTATTATTTTTGAGTTTAGAAGGCATTTAGGGTGTGTTCTTGAGCCCTTAAACTGAAATTATGTGCCTAATTTTAATGGGTAGCATCATATTGTTGAAGTTGAATTATGCCCCTGTGATTTTTATTGAGAATGCCTGTAAAAATGATGAATCGTGATTGTGTTGGTTAAATTGTTGAATTGAATTGCCTAATTTGCTGGGCTTGTGCCTAATTTGACTTGAGTGAAGTCTGAGTAGCTAAGCATTGACCCAATTGCATGATTTTTCCCAATGATATACAAGGTGACTACTTTCTTAAGGGTAAATTGTCAATTAGTGCAATGCTCAGTGATAAATGGAGGAAATTTGAGTACTCATGGATAGAAAAACATCTAGGTGGATTGTAATGTTGGGGAGGAGAGAATAGTATTTATTGTGTGTGTTAGTTTTTCTATGAAAATTTGGCACTGGGTTGCAACTTCTTGTTATGTGAGCTTGTCTTAGTTCGCCAAGGAAGTTAGGAAAATCATCGAGTAAGACCCGACTCATCTTCTGTAGCATGTGTATGACCTTGGGTACTATTCCATTCGACGGGTTTGTCTTAGTCACTTGGTGAATCGCCCGAACTCACTTCGTGAATCGCTGAGTGGGAGAGGACATCACCCTTGATGCCTGTTACTTTCCCTTTTGCACTGTTAGTTTTGGCGGACTTATCTTAGCTCACCGAAACCAACTCAGCAAATCGCCAAGTTGGTATTGACTTCGACTTTTGTGACTAAGCCCTGAATAATTTGATACTTTCTATGGCCTGCTCAACGGAGCTCACTAATCCTGTTTGGCACATTGCCTTATCGTTTGGCGAGCCTCAAGGGTGTTTTTGAAATGTGTTTCAATTCGCATTCGAATTAAACTTACCTTCACAAATCCATTGTTTGAATGTGTGCTTGCAGGTAATGGCAAGAACAAAAGGTAAATATGAGGATTCCTCCGATAATAAATATGAGAGTGAGAAGGCCAAGGAAATGGACGAGGAGGAGCTGAGAGCTGAAGAGCACGGGATTGCTGAGCCATTGACCGAGTTGCATGAGACTGAGAAGGTCATTCTTCAGGCTATGTTGGAGAGATGATGAGTCCACAAATTGGACTCATTTAGGGATATATTTTGATAGAATTAGTGTCCTCAAATGCATATTTTATCTCAATATCTGATGAAAACCCTTAAGTTTTAGGTATTTGGAGTTTGAAGGAAAGCATGGACACTACTTAGCAAAAAAGGAACAAAGGCAGCTGAAAGAACAAAGAAGTGAAGATCTGAGAATCGCCGACCCATTTGGCAAGTCTCCAAAAGGTCCCATTCTCGCCTTTTGTTCCACTGTGCTGAGCCCTGAAGGAAAGGATCAAATCGGAGGTGAAAATGAGCAGTTAGCGTATCGCCGAGTAGTTCCGCGAAGCTATACTATGTCGCCCAATGATCCAAACACTACGATGCTGAATGATAGAGCAAGATGACGATAAAACCTACCAAAGGGCGGATCTCCAAGTTGATCAGCGATAATGATCCATTGCAGCACAAATTTTTGAAAACTATAAATACTCGTTGAGAATTATTATTCTAGGAATCGAATTTTTAGCTTTGAACAGTAATTTTTCATACTTTGCTTCTATTTTTAAGTTCTAAGTTTGGAGAGGGTTTTGAAGAACTTGAAGGTTCAAAGGGTTTCAACTCTAAGATTTTGGGCTTGGGTCACTTGGATTCTTCACTCTTTGCTTGTTTTAAGACTTAAATCTTCATACCCATTTGAATGCAAACTCATATTGGCATAATTTCTATCTCTTTTACATGTGTAGCTAAAACCCCAATTCTTGGGGTGTGATTTTGTGAATATGGGTTAGATTATCTGTTGGGTCTTGCTTGTTAATGATTTATTTGTTGTTTAGATGTGATTTTGTTTAGTAGTTGTGGTGGAACTTAATAAAATTGTAGTTGCAAATATGATTTCACCTTTGTGTTTTGGCTTGCTCGAGAGAGACGTCGTAAAAGTAAGATTACTAAATTGATGGCCGATGGGATTGGGTCGACATGAGGTTTAGCTTGAGAGAGTGAACCCTAGTCCTTCTCCCACACACTCAGCTTGAGAGAGTGAGTGGGCTAAGGCGGAGGCTGTTCTTCATGCGGCAAGTGGGTGTCTGAGAGGAACCCATTTGATTTGGGGTAAGTTGCTCGAGAGAGAATTTACCCCCTCTATAGTCTAGCCTAGTCACAAACATTCAACAAATCTATTATCAAAAACATGTACCCAATAATATAGCTTATCTCGTATTCCTATCACATCCCAAGAACCATATCTCCTTCATTAGTACTCTTTGCATTTTTGTTGTTTTTGCTTACTTGTGACAAAACACCCATTGATAATTGACACTTTTGTGTCACCCCTTAGATTTAGTATGTTTGTATTCGACAATGTTTTTTTAGCTATGACTAATTAGAACGTTATTTTATTTTTCTACTAATTCTCAAAATCACTCCCTGTGGGAACGATCCTAACCCTTGGTTGGATTACTTTACTATTGTACGATTGTAGAAACTTGCATTGGAAGTTGTGTCTTGATTACGCAAACATCAAGAGGTCTCTTTGAGAGACTTCGGAGGTCGGGTCCAATGGAGTCACTCTAGACTCTACCATACCTCTTCTTGTTGAGACGGGCACTACTGCCCCTGTTGAACCTCACATGCTACCTCCAGTGATCCTATTACCGGGTGTCGATGCCTATCTTGAGGTTTCACCTCCCGAGATTCCATATGAGAGTGCACAACAGGCATAGCGTGTCAGGGGGACCCTTTCTCTCAGTCTCCCAGTACTTTAACTTATTTCACATTGAGGACACTACTTTCTATTTTTGGTGGGGTGAGGGCCTTCGCTCCAATATACCTCTTTTGTTTGTATTTTGTTATTTCATATTTTGAACAAGTGTAGTTTGTTGTTTGTCTATATTAGAGTGCTCTTTTGGGTAAATGTGTGTCTCTTTATTTCTATCTCATTCTACCTTGAGGTTGCAACCCCTCATGAGTCCAAATCATGAAAAGCTTGATGTTTTCATTGATAACAATTTAAGGATCGATTTTGTTCGATATCAATGTCTTGAATAGTACTCATGATGAACATGATGCGTAGTGTTGGTGTTGACGTGAACAAAATCGATGGTTAGACCTTTGAGCGATCTCTTTGAATATTTTATTAACTAGCTGCGTTTTGATGTGAACCTTGCAATGAACATCACACATATGCTTTTGATCTTTTTGGGATGTTCTAAATGAGTGTATTTTGAAATGCCATGTGTAGTGAGGTTTTACTTGAAATCATGCATATGGAGACCTATAATTTGCCTTTTTAGTTCAATTGTGTGAATCTTGGTAAATGTGAGACACGATCTTAGTCAAAAATTCAATGAGGAAACCAAAATGTCCATAAAGTCTTTTGTGACTACCTTGTGAGGGTGTGAATCCATGTTGGCACCAATTGAGCCTAACTTATTTGTTGACACCCAAAAGAAGCCTCTTTAGCCAAATTATTCATACCTTCTCACCAAAAACCCTTTTTATAGCATTGTGATGTTTGAATAACAAATTTAGGGCAAAATCCTAAGTTGGGGGTGTTGAAAGAAAGCCAAGTGAAGAGAAAAAAAGAAGAAGAAATGAGACTTAAATCTAAAAGTTTTGCAAAAAGAAGGAACCCCTCCTTATAATAAAAAGTTGCGTATATCATCCTACTGACGGAAATAGCTTGGAAAAATGAAAATGAAAAAGAGAAGTGAATGAAATAGAGGGGGATTCCAAATAATTTGAGTAGAAAGTCAAGAGTTGAGTTCTCAAATGAAAAGAAAGAAAAAGAACTTCAGAATAGGTGATGATGATTCCAACAATGCTTTGAAAAGGGTATAAGTCATTGATCCAAATTGACCATACCTTAACCCTCAGCCCCATTAAAAGCCTAAAATACCATTGATATCTTCCATTAACTAGGTTGTGTGATGATTGTAAAATATGGGCAAACCTATGGGACAAATCTTTCATGTGTTTCTGTTTTGAGTGAGTGAGAATTGTATTGATTCATATTACCTTTATTAATTTGCTTTGTGAGAGCATGGAATCGTTCTTGATTTGATGACACTTGAATGCATTTATTGAAACATGTTCTTGCATTAGACAAGAAGCTAAAGTGAGTTTGAGCTTGTGTTGAGAATAGCTAGTCATTATTTGATGCTTTTGATCTTGATTTAGGGTAACATACTATTGAGAGTAATCTTGTTGTAGCGCTTGCATGCTAGCTCTCACTGAGTACTGTTGTAGAGACCCTAATTGAGCTTATTGTATTCTTGATTTACTTGAGGACAAGCAAAAGTTTAAGTTGGGCGTGTTGATGATTGGTAGATTTGCACTCATTTAAGGTCCATTTAGCTCAATAATTAGTGTACTCAATGCCTAGCTTTATCATTTTCTAATCAAATGTTGATGATTAGAGCTATGAAGGACATTGGACAAGGTAAGGGCTGATGTTTGAAAGAATGGCCAAAAATATAAAAAAAAAAAGTGCAAAGTAAACATTGTTGATCGCCTAACATGAAGGGCGGATCGCCAACTTAGCAAGACTTTTCCTAAATTGACGTTGCATAACACTTGTGTCTATCAACGAAGGTCCGCGAACTCCAGTGGAAAAGGTGATGCACCAAGTTAGAATGGCGGTTCTGACACACATTGCCGAAAGTGGTAGTGCAAGGCACAAATTTAATGCTCGAATGAAAGGCTAATGTGGTATTTGGAGATTTTCTGAACGTGAAAGGCTAACTCAAGCGAGTTCACCCACTAAGGTTCAAGAACCTGAAGCCTAGAGCATCACAAGGTGAGTTGATAAGCGAAGGGCGAATCACCGATCAGGCATGGCAAACCCGACTTATGTCGCTGAATTAGTTATAAAGTGGATAATTGGGCCAAAGTTTGGGAAAATATAAATAGCCCAAAGGATACAATTTGTAGGGGAGTTCTTTTTTAGAGAGTAGTGTTGAGTTTTTTTAGAGTCTAGTGAGAGAGTTGAATAGTGAGTAGAACATTTTTACCTTAGAGAAGAACATTTTTCTGGTCTTGGGGTTTTATAATTTGAAACTTGAATTTGATAAATTGAGTTGAATCCCAAGTGGATTTACTCTTAATTGCTTGATTTCAAGTTACCCGTGGCAGCTTTCATGGAAGGTATACTTTGTTTACTTTTTATGATGGGTGGTTAAAGCCCTAAGATCTAGGGGTGCTCAAATAGGGTTGGGTGTTGATTTGATATAGTTGGTATTTTTCTGTGCTCTGTTTTTGTTATTGTTCATGCATGAATTTGGTCTAATTACCATAGGGTTAACTTATATGTTGAGGGTGCAAACTTAATTCCTACTTCCGATCTCTAGTTGATGCTCGAAAGAGATCAATTGAAGTGGGTAATTAGTTCAATACTAGAAATTTAGGTTTGATGTCTATGGCTTGCTTGAAAGAGATATTATGGGTCGGATCTATTTACCCTATTCTTGAAAGAGAGAATAGAGTAACGTATTGGGTTATTGGGTTGTTTAGAAATGGCATATATATGAGATTGAAAGGAGATTTTATGAGTAGATGCTTTGAGATCGAAAGATGATTAGTGCCAATGAAGATTACTTTGCCTATTCATGAATGTTCATCACTATAGAGCAGCACAATCACCCCTATGTGATGTCGATTTTCAATCCCCACACCCCTAGATTGCTTGTTAACTCTTAATTTCGTTGCTAGTTTAGTTTAATTGCAATAAGTGATAGCAAAGCTTTATATTAAGTTGGTGGTGCCATCCACCCAATTGTTCTAACTATTACAAATGAGATAATTTAAACTCCTAATTTCTTTATAAGAAATTCTTTACGATATACATTCTGTGTGGGATTCAACCCGACTCTTTGTTAGGGTTTTTACTGACTACGATCACTCACTATTTTAATTGGTTTTGGAGATTTATTTCAGCATTATCACTTTTCCTCTGATCCAAATCTAGCTTGATTTATTCAAATATTCATGTTTCATTCTTTTGGATTCATGTGTCTTAGTCCTTCTCATGTTTTCTTATGCATGCATGCTCATGAAAAAATGGTTTTTTTTTTAGATTTTGAATATGATTAGTTGATTTCTTCATGATTATGTGCAATTGAGCATGATTTGCATGTGTGCCTTATGAAATGATGTTTAAATATGTTTAGGCTTGAAGCTGATGTTCCTCCTTAGTTATGTGGTTTTTGATGAAGTTGCATTCATGTTGGGCTGTTAGATCTCTTCCCCTACCCTCTTTGTACTACCTTGAGTTACATTCGAGGACGAATGTAAGGAGGAGATAATTTAACACCTTGGATTTTAGAAAGGGAAATATTGCATTAAATTACAACAGTAGGTTCAGGTTTATGAAACTAGACTATGGTTCGTAGGTCTTTCTATGGGTCATAGAACAATCTCGTAGAAATGGAGGAAATAAATTTTTAAAACCAAGTCCTAGTACCTTTTCTATGGTTCACCAGGACAACCCATAATTATTTGTACGATTCGTAGGTAGGTCTCATGGGTGGATCCTAGACTTAGTGAAATTTTGGGGGTCAAGATTGGTTACTATGATTGGTGTCCACGGGCCGTAGGAAAACTTAGGAATCGTAGACTAGTTCTGTAAAAAATAAGTCCAAACTATAGATGGGCTTCAACAGTTATATTAAGGGGCTTTTGAGTCTTTTCCCTAAATGCTTTAAATCAAAACTAAGTAATTTTAGCCTTCATCCTAAGATCTATATATGACATTTTGAGTCCTTAATTACCCACTCAAACCCCATTCTCATAATTCCCGAAATCCTAACCAAATTCACTCCCCAAATTCCCTCTTAACCTAAGGAAGAAGAAGATCTAAGGTTCCATTCAAGTATTCAATTCACCTTTCATCTTGGGCTTTGAGTAGCAAGGTATGTGGGTATTCACCCATAGAGTCAATTCCTCCATGGGTCCCCAAGGTTTCCAATTTCTCAATTCAATCTCAATTGATAAAGTTAGGGTTTCAATTCAATCTTTATGGGTTTCACTCAATTATGATTTATTATTGTTGATTAAGAGCCTGTTTGGATTGGCTTAAAAGTTGGTCAAACCTACTTTTAAGTCAGTTTTTGACTTCTAAAAGTGTTAGACAAATATAAAAAATAACTTAAAATAAGTCCAAAATGACTTAAAATAAGTAAAAAACCAAAAGTAGGTCTCCCCCTACTTTTTTTTTTTACTTAAAAGTCATTTCCGTTTGACTTAAAAACTACTTTTTTTAAGCCAATCCAAATGGGCTCTAAGTCTTCTAATGCATAATTTAATGTTACTACATGATATTTAGTTGAAATTATGTTGACCCATGCCTAAATTATGATTTTCAACTATGAACCTATGAACTGTGAATTTATGAAGATATGCATGTTTTTTATGAAATTATTGTAAATGATTTGGGGATGCTTTGAAAGGAAGGCATCAATGTTATTGTGAAAGTTTTTTCTCACATGCTATTATGATCTTGATTGTGAAAGGTATTTCTCACTTATGGATTCAGTGGTGAAAGGTTTTCTCATCCATGTTGAATTGTGTTTAAGGAGCTATTCTATTATTTTTTTTTATCTAAGAAGGTGTGTATTGGTATTGATCATTGCATTTCCTATGGTATATTGATATTTGACTTTTATCTATTTTGTTGGGATTTAGACTTAGCATCGAGAGGGCTTTGAGGTGGAGGCTCAAATAGGGTAGTCTCTAGCAGAAACCTCTAGTTCCAAACTACATACCCCCATAGGATTGTCCTAAATGACCTAGCTAGTGGATCCACTTTAGCAAAAGATGATATGTGCGGACTCTACCTTGGCAAGTAACATCCCCTTATTTTGGTATGAGGGATATATCAGATTCCATGATATAGCTTTCATGGTCTTATTGTCGGTTAAAGCTAATATCCCACAAAAACGATTATTTTTCTTCAAAGCTTTCTTATGTCCCTTATTTCATATGCAT
The DNA here is from genome assembly GCA_035578085.1 of Solanum pinnatisectum. Classification (NCBI taxonomy): domain Eukaryota; kingdom Viridiplantae; phylum Streptophyta; class Magnoliopsida; order Solanales; family Solanaceae; genus Solanum; species Solanum pinnatisectum. The sequence goes on along the minus strand of JAWPEI010000021.1, from coordinate 870,065 downwards.
TGACTATATCTTATGGTTTTTATGTTTTGTTTCTTTAAACATTCAAATGTTGGTCATGCATTACGTGTTTTAAGCTATTCATGCTACCATGCCTATTTTATGCATATTGCCCCCATACTTAGTACATTCCATGTACTAATGTATACTTGTGCCTATATTATTTCACTAATGTAGGGTCTGACGCTCCAACATCCCATACTCATTCCTAATTAATTCTTTTGGCATTGAAGATTGGTGAGTCGTCATGTTGCGAGGATCAAGATACTTTTATTGCTTTATATCTCTCTAGTTTTCCGATGATGTATGTAGTGTATGTGTTACGTTCCAACCACTTTTTATAATGTTTAGATGGCTTATAGAGACTTATGCTAGACTTTCGTTTTGTCAAAACTCTTTTATGATATAAGACTATGATTTTGAGTTCATTATTCTATTATCTTGTATGATGTATGCGAAGTGGCATGTGTAGGACCTCTTGGGGTCCTATACACCCTGCTACACCTAGGATATACTTTAGATCATGAAAAAATATTTCACAAGGAATTTTGACATTTGCATGTATAAACGAAAATTAAATTCTATAGCTGGTGGATTCTAAAAAATGAACGATTTTTCATATGCAGAAAAAAGGAAGGTTGTTATGCTACTCAAATGACCTAATACATATAGCCAGGTGTCTGCTCGCAAAAAGCAGGCATTATTGCTATCTCACCATCTGAAAACCTATTCTACAAGGCATAACTTTCACGACCCGAGCCTACACCCCGAATGTGACACAACGTACAAGACTCAGAAGAGCCTCATAGCATTTATAACATAAGACAATAGAATATGGTGCGGAAATTTTTTTCTTTTACGATCGAAGTCTTGTATAAACATGGGAGGAAGTCTATACTTTATCTCAGACCATCTAGAACCATAAGACTAAAACTTTGGGACGTAGCCCATACAAAAGCTCTAAACATAATAATAAAAGGCATAAGGAAATAGTGGGTTTGTCCTCGAAGCTATGAGGACTCACCAAATCTTCAACTCCTTGCTCCTTAGAAACCTATCTTCCAAGAATAGAACTCAAGTCCAAACCCTACACTTTGTACAAAAATGTAGAAGAAATTGGGTTAGCAAAAAAATGCACTAAGTATGATAGCCATGCAAAAATCATGCTAAAAAGGACATATTAGTTGAAAACCATGCATTTAAAAAGTTTGAGAATCATCATGTACTTTTAGTGTAAAACATGAGTCACAAGCATAATCATCATATAAATCATTATAACATAATAGAACTATCATCTTGGACAACCCTAAGTTATACTTGTGCAATGTATGAATGGCATCCCATAATATCATTCATACTAAGTACCACTTTGAGGCCACCATAAAAGTACTTACCATTCTTCATTTTCATCTTTAGTTAATACTCATAGATAAGGAACATTCTCATTTAATAAGTCATGACAAGTAAAGCAACTTATGGTAGCATTCCAAGTTAAGCATTCATCATTACATTAAGCCTTCATGTCAACATTATCATTAGCATCATTAAAGCACATTCATTTCATTAGACATTATGACATTCGAGAAACACACCATAGCCACTCTCAAAGCCTACTCATGTAATGCATGGATGGCATCCCATACTACCACCCACACTTTATAGAACCTCTTGAGTAACCAAAGCACATAACTCACATGATGGGAATAAGCCCTAACCGACATAGACCATGTGAGCAAACCATGGAATCCGATGTCATGTCCCACACCGAAAAGAGTTGGTCTACTTGCCTAAGGTAGAACCGGTAATTTAGCTTAGGTAGATCCACTAGCTAATAACCTATGTAGGCACATAGTTATGGGATAAGGAAGGCGTTCATAGAAACCTGGCCTAACGTGGGGAGAGCTTTCACCTTACAATATCCACTCGCAGCTAAGCTTTAAATTCCCATAGAGTAGTTCATTCTCTTTAAACATTATTGTACTTGAGAGGGCTACCATTCGGTCTACCGACCCAAAGTACATTATTACACACATGAAAGGGCTACCATTCGGTTTGCCGATTCAAGGTACATTATTAGGATATCTCATTAAATCCTCAAGAAAGGGATACCATTCGGTCTACCGATTCAAGATTCATCATTATAGTAGTTCATGGACTCATCATGAAAGGGCTACCATTTGGTCTACCGATTCAAGAAAAAGTCTTAGAATACTTCATTAATCATTTATGAAAGGGCTACCATTTGGTCTACCGATTCAATGTTCATGATTATAGTAGTTCATAGACTCATCATGAAAGGTCTACCATTGGTACCCCGATTCAAGACAAAGCCTAGAATACTTCAATAGTCATTTATGAAAGGGCTACCATTTGGTCTGCCGATCCAAGGTTCATTAACTCAAGATACTTTAGTTACACAAGAAGAGGATGCCCTATGCCTACCAATTCAAGGTACATCAATCAAGATCACGTTCATTTACACATGAAGAGGATGCCTTAAGCCTACCAATTCATGGTATATCATTACATTGAAGAAACCTTTCACAACATGTCATCATCATTCATAAGTGTATAATTGAGAATAACCTTTCAACAATATCACAATTACATTATAGTCATGATCACATTTACTTTCATTGAAATCACAAAGCATGTACACAAGCATCATGATTATACAACAATCTTCATAATCTGCCCTTCAAGGACCATGAATCATAATTCACCATCACACCTAGAATTACTACAATTTAGGAATGGATAATAATATAATTTAAGTAATTAGACTACTACAAGAACAATTGCATAGTATTCATCTTAGTATAATTCACCCACATCATATAGTCATAAATTAGGGTTATGGGGAATTCATGGATTCATGGAAGATTTTATCTTAAAACCACCATAAAATAGTAAATCAATCTTAGTATATGATAATTAAACCATCGAAAATGTTTTGAGAAAGAATCCATGACTTAGAATGAAAACCCTAGGTTTTGAAGAATTTGCTTCTTTGAAATTGAAAGTTTGAGGGCTTCATGGATGAAAGCATTTCATGAATCAAGACTATGATACCTTAAATGAAGAAATCCAACTAAAATCGTGTGAGAAAGCCCCCTCCTTCAAGCCCTAACATTGATCTTCCACTTCTTCTTCAATGGAGTTTTTAGAGAGAATATTTTTGGAAAGGGTTAAGTTGGTTATGATTTGAGTTTGGGAGTTATGAGGTAATGAGTTAGTTAATAGCTTACAAATTCTTAAATAGGTCTAAAAAATTAATATAAAACGACCTCACTTCATAATAACTAACCTAGGAATTTACCAAACTACCCTCCACTTGGCCGAGTTTTGGACAGCATGCATAGGCACCACCTAGGCCTATGACCTATGGACCATAGGTGGGTCTATGCCCTGTCTTGTAGGTCCTTAGGTGGGTGGACTGGATCCTAACTTTGAGGGCTTGACCCACGAGCCCCACCTATAGGGCGTAGGTCTACCTACTGGCCGTAGGTGCCATTTGTAGGTGGCCCTCTTTTGGGTAGTTTTGGCAGCGTTGAGTGTCTTAGCGGTTAAGATTTAGGGTCCTCCTCAAGGACCCTTGGTTGGTTCTTTGGTGGTCGTACCTTGACATTTAACCCCTAAACCCCTCAACCTAAGTTCGGGAAACCATTTTACACTTCTAAACCCCACATCAAACTCATAAACTCTCACATAAGGCTCTAGTTTCCCCTATGAGTTTTACGAGTGTTACATTATCTCCCCCTTGGGAACATTCGTCCTTGAATGACATTTCTAAACACTTCTCTTGGAATTAAAGACTGAAGAATAGCAGCCCATCAGGCATGAAACATCAAATAATGCACCATTCAAAAGAGGAAACATCAACTCCGTCTCAACATGTTCAATGCAACACAAGGAAGTGGGAACTACATCAACAACCCATTATGCATGAAAACTTCAACATTTCTCATTTCATTGGAGGAATTACCTTCTCCAACTCAAAACGTGCTCATCATAACGTCATGAAGAAATTATGCAATTACTCTCAAAAACACATTTAAGCATGTTCAACAATTCATCTTATGAAGCATATAGGCAACTCATACTAAATGCACATCAACATGAGGAACATAAATAATCAAAACTCATTTTCTCATTAAACATGAATTCATCAAGAACATGCATAACATAAGGAGACCATGGAAACACATAATCACACATGACTCTATAACATGAAACAAGTCACAAGGAACTTTTTGTCTTAAGCTTGAATAGGAATAGAAGAAAGAGAATGAGGATATCGGGATTTCTCATTGACCCTTGGCCTCCGAAGTAGCACCCTCACCTAAAACCCTTACTAAAATACTACTCCTCAACATTTTCATGGAAGCACTTCCTTACTTTTCTATTTCTTCACTTGTCGGTCTAAGATCCCAACCGGTACTTCTAAATTAGAGAGGTTCTCATTAAGCAACTCTAGCTCACAAGCAACCTTCCTAACACCACTCAAGGTCTTATATGAGTCTACAAAACCAGGACTAAACTTCCTAAAACTTACTACACCTCTTAAGGTGAGAATTTCAAGCCAATCCAAACCATGAACATCTAGAACACTCAATGGCCTTGCTATCTAAGCACATTATCTCCCCCTTGGGATTAAACCTACACGGACTTTTTCTAGAAACTCTCTCAGAACCCCTCTCAGTCTCTACTCCAGTTGGTGACCCAGTTATAGCTAGACGGGTATACAAAAATTGCCCTGTCACAGTCTCTCAAAAAGTCACCTTAGCAGATCTTGTAGAGTTATAAATTGTAGACTTTGATATCATTCTTGGCATGGATTGATTACATTCTTGTTATACCTCAGTTGATTGTAGAACTAGGATCGTTCATTTTCAGTTTCTAAGTGAACCAGTCTTAGAATTGAAGGGTAGTAGCTCAGTGCCTATGGGTCGATTCATTTCCTACCTTAAGACCAGAAAGATTATTTTCAAGGGGTACATCTATCATCTAGTTCAGGTTAAGGATTCCAACTCCAAAACCACAACTCTTGAGTCAACTCCAATAGCAAATGAGTTTCCAGAAGTGTATCCAGAAGATCTTCTCGGAATTCCTCTTGAAAGGGAAATAGACTTCAGAATAAATCTCCTTCAAGATACCCAGCCTATTTCTATTTGTCCTTACAGAATGGCTCCAGCTGAGCTTAAGGAATTAAAAGAGTAGTTGAAAGACCTTTTAGATAAGGGCTTCATCAGACCCAGTATTTCCCCATGGGGTGCACCAGTGTTGTTCGTGAAAAAGAAAGATGGTTCTCAGGATGTGCATTGACTATCGACAGTTGAACAAAGTCACAATCAAGAATAAGTACCCTATCTGCAGGATTGAACACTTGTTCGACCAACTTCAGGGTGCTAGCCATTTTTTGAAAATAGACCTCAAATTCGGTTATCATCAGCTCAGAGTCAGAGCTAGTGACATCCCGAAGACTGCCTTCAGAACTCGGTATGGTCATTATGAATTTGTAGTTATGTATTTTGGACTAACCAATGATCCTGCAACTTTCATGGATTTGATGAACAGGATGTTCAAGCAGTATTGGACTTGTTCGTTATCGTCTTTATTGATGATATCCTCATTTACTCTAGGAATGAGGAAGAACATGTGACTCATTTGAGGGTTGTCCTACAAACTCTGAAGGATTGCCACTTATTCACTAAGTTTAGCAAATGTGAGTTTTGGTTACAATCAGTTGCCTTCCTTGGGCATTTAGTATCTACCAAAGGGATTTGAGTGGATTCTCAAAAAATAGAAGCAGTGAAGCAATAGCCCAGACCCACCTCTCCTACAGATATCAGAAGTTTCTTAGGTTTAGCTGGTTATTACAGAATGTTTGTGGAAGGATTTTCATCCATAGCTTCTCCATTAACTAAGTTGACTCAGAGAAAGTTTATGTTTCAATGGTCAGATAAGTGTGAGAAGAGCTTCTTAGAATTTAAAACTATGTTGACTACAGCTCCTATTTTGACTCTACTAGAGGGTTTAGATGGATATGTGATCTATTATGATGCATCCAGAGTCAACCTAGGTTGTGTATTGATGCAGCGATGTAAGGATATAGCTTATGCTTCTAAATAGCTTAAGGTGCATGAGAAGAACTATCTGACTCATGACCTCGAGCTTGCAGTCGTAGTATTTTTCCTAAAGATTTGGAGACATTACTTGTATGGTGTTCACATAGATATGTTCACAGAACATAAGAGCCTTCAGTATGTGTTCACCCAGAAAGAGTTAAATCTTCGCCAGAGGAGATGACTTGAATTCCTCAAGGACTATGATATGAATGTGCTTTACCATCCTGGTAAGGCCAATATAGTAGTTGATGCTCTTAGCAGACTATCTATGGGTAGTGTAGCACATGTTGAGGAAGAAATGAAGGAATTAGCAAAAGATGTTCACCAGCTTGCTCACTTAAGAGTTTGTCTTATAAACATATCAGATGATGGTGTGATAGTTCATAATGGGTCAGCATCTTCATTGGTAGTGGAGGTTCAGGAGAAATAATATTGTGATCCTATATTGCTTCAATTGAACGGTGTAGTTCATCAGCAGAAAGTTGAGGTTTTCTCCAAAGGGGGAGATGGTGTGCATCGCTACCAGGGTCGGTTATGTGTTCCTAAGGTGGGTGAGTTGAGACAGCAGATCCTTACAAAAGTCCATAACTCCGGGTATTCTATTCATCCAGGTGCCACCAAGATGTACCGTGATCTGTGGTAACTCTTTTGGTGAAATGGCATGAAAAGGGATATAGCAGATTTTGTGGCTAAGTGCCCTAATTGTCAACAGGTGAAGGTAGAACATCAGAAACCAGGAGGTATGACTCAAGAGATTAAAATTCCTACATAGAAGTGGGAAGTGATAAACATGGACTTTATTACGGGTTTACCTCATACTTGCAGACAACATTCCTCCATTTGGGTGATAGTAGACATAGTTACTAAGTTCGCTCATTTCTTGGTTGTCAAGACTACAGATTCGGCGGAGGACTACGCCAAGCTTTACATTAATGAGATAATCAGGTTGCAAGGGGTTCCTTTGTCTATCATCTCAGATAGAGGTCCTCAGTTTACCTTTCATTTTGGAAATCGTTTCAGAAATGTCTTGGTACCTAGGTAAACCTCAGCACAATATTTCATCCACAGATGGATGGTCAGGTAGAGTGTACTATTCAGACATTAGAGGACATGTTAATAGCCTGCGTGATCGACTTCAAGGGTAGTTGGGATGATCACCTCTCTCTTATAGAGTTCACCTACAATACTAGCTACCATTCCAGTATTCAGATGGCGCCTTATGAGACATTGTATGGGCGTAGGTGTAGATCTTTATTTGGTTGGTTTGAAGTAGGTGAAGCAGCTTTGGTAGGGCCAGATTCGGTTCATGATGCTATGAAAAAAGTTCAGTTCATCAGAGATAGTCTTAAGACAACTCAGAGTCGTCAGAAGTCTTATGCAGATGTGAGGAGAAGGGACTTAAAGTTTGAGATCGATGATTGGGTTTTACTGAAGGTGTCACCTATGAAGGGAGTGATGATATTTGGCAAGAAAGGGAATCTTAGTCCCAGATATGTAAGTCCTTACAAAATCTTGAAGAAGGTTGGAAAAGTGGCTTATGAGTTAGAGTTGCCAGCAGAACTAGCAGCAATCCATCGAGTCTTTTACATTTCCTTGTTGAAGAAGTGTGTGGGTGATCTAGCATTAATAGTACCATTAGAGAGTGTGGCTGTGAAGGATAGTCTCACTTATGAAGAGGTGCCAGTTAAAATTCGTGATCGTCAGGTTCGAAGATTGAGAAACAAAAAAGTCACTTCAGTTAAGGTTTGGTAGAGGAGCCAGTCAATAGAGAGAGTTACTTGGGAAGCAAAAGCAGCCATGAAGGCCAAGTATCCTCATCTTTATCCTTCCAATTCCATTCCACATTGAGGTCATAGTTCCTCTTCAGTTTTTCAGTTACTCTTGCATAAATTTAGTCTTAGTATCATATTCCTTCAATTATACTTACATTTTCAGCGTATTTATCACATGAATGTCAGGCATCTGCCAGCCTAAAACAACTTTTCTCTTCTTCAATACACTCAATGCTACTTCAACCTGTAGTTCAAACAAACCTGCAGACAAAATTACAGGTAATGTCTTATCTTCTCCCAAAAATGCATACCTTAGGTGAGATGGTAACGTTTTTAGTTCAAGTTTAGGTGCTTCTTCAATAGAAGTCTTAGGTGAAGGACCCAACACCCTATTCAATGGTTCCCAATGATATCTTGATATACCCACACTCGACACAGCCATGAGCTGCACTATTTCATGTGCTTCAACATCCCCATAAATATCATGCCCCACTAACCCATGCTCCAGAGGGTCCTTAGATGCGATGTAATAAGCTTATGCTGCAAGATCTATTAGTGTTATGGTAGACAACTCTTCATACACATTCGATAGTTTCAACGCTTTGTATACATCAAACACTTCCATTTTATCATGCGCCCTCATGGTCAATTGATCGGCTACTACATCTATCATAGCGCGCCCATGACTAGGAAAGGTTTCCCAAGAATGAATTGAACCTCAGGCTATGACTTAAAGTTCAGCACCACAAAATCTACCGGGAATATCAATGATCCCACCTGGACCAAGACATCCTCCACAACACCTTTTGGTTTAGCTACCAAACGATCTGCCAACTGCAAGATAATGGTGGTATGTTTAGGACTACCAAACCCCAATTTCTTGTACAGTGATGTGGGAATCAGGTTTGTACTTACCCTTAGATCACACAATCCTCGCGCATGATTACTCTACCCTATGGTGAGCTGAATCGTAAAGCTGCCCGGATCTTTAAGTTTGGTGGGCAACCTATTTTGAATTCTAGAGTTGCACTCTTCAATAAGTTCCATTGTTTCATACTCTGTCAGCCTCCTCTTGTTTGCCACGATCTCCTTCACATATTTGGCATACCTAGGTATTCCTTGTAAAACATCTACAAGAGGCAAATTAATGTGAACTTGTTTTAACAGAGAGAGAAACTTACCAAAACATTCATCCTCATTTTGCTTTTTAAACATTTGAGAAAATGACAGAGGTGGTTTCACTATTGGTGGTACTCTTTCTTCTTGTGCAACATGCTCACTCTTCTTGGTGTTGCTCTCTTTGGTTGAAGGTTTACTATTTCTCTTCTTTGGAGCCAATTCCTCTGGCTGCAACCCTTTACGAGTACCCAACGCATTCACTTATTAGGATCAGTATTTCCCGGCAACCCTCCTCGAGGACGTGAGTTTTGGGCACTAGCATATTGCCCAAATTGTTTTTCCAAGTTCTGAGTTGCTAACTGATTATTTCTCACATAGCAGCTAGTTCAGCTTGATCGGCCATGATTTTCTTCAACATCTCCTCAGTACTCATGCTATCTTGCTTGTTATTAGGTTGATCCCGCTGGCCCTGTTGTTGATAACCTTGCGCATTCCCCTGGGGTCTATATTGATTTTGACTTTACGCCAGATTCTTATTTCCTCCCTAGGAAAAATTGGATGATTTCGCCAACTAGAATTGTAGGATTTACCATAATTTTGATGACCTCCTCGTTATGCATTCCCTACAAAGTTGATAGAATCCAGATTTACTCCACATACCTCTGTATTGTGATATCCAACCCCACAGATCTCACACCATGTTGGTGCTTGTTGCACCACATGAACCTCCGCTTGCTATTGTCCTAATAACATATTGCTAAAGGGCTTATTCATCATACTCTGCATCGCAACAATTTGTGCAGTTAAGGATGTCACCGTATCTACTTTCAACATCCCAACAGTCTTTTGCACTACCGATTTGGCCCATATTTATCAATATAAGTCAGTAGGATTTAGAAATTATATTGTAGTGTGTTAATTGAGTGGGAGAGAAAGGTGAGAATGATGATGATGGACATGCTGGGGGAGGTTTTTAGCTTTGCAACAAAAGAAAATATATTATTATTATAAGAATTAAGAGGTTAACATACTGTTTTTGCTTTTCCTTCTCAAATGAGTCTTATAATCCAATCATTATAAAATTTTTAGAAAATTGATGTATGTTTTTGAAGGATTTTCTAAAAAATTATAGTTAGTGTTCTGCACTTTTCTGTAGTTGAAGTTACTGGGTACGTAACTTGGATTTGATTTTGGATTTCTTATAGTTATCACATTCTGATTCAAGTATTGACATATTGGGATAGGTAACTAAATATAAGTTGTAATATATTGTATGAAAACTATTAGGGTTCTATTGTTTGGAGAAATAAAAACTTAACCATATGTCTGAAATTTAGGAAATGTAACACTCCGGAAACTAGTAAGCTAAACTAGAGAGCTCTAGAGCTTTACATGAAGGTTTTAGGGTTTGATATGAGGGTTAGAATCATAAAATGACTTCCCGTACTTAGAATGAGGGGTTTAGGGGTCACTACAACAAATTCGATTATCAGGGATAAATAATTTCGTCATTTATAAATCATATTTCGTCACTAAAAATCTTGTGAGATGAAAATTTGTCAATCAGTCGTCACTAAATGTGTGTCGCTAAAAGTATACAAAGACGATTTAGTGCTTCGTCGCTAAAAGTGTTATATTAACTACAGAAAGAAAAATTTTCCCCAAATGCTTAAACATTTGTGACAAATTTATTTGTCGTAAAAAGTATATTTTTTGTAGTTAATAGTATGCTTTGTCACTAAAAAGGTTATCACTACCGACAAAATTATATCGTCGCTAATTATTTTACTTCAATCAGTGACGACATCAATTGTCTCTAAAGTTATATGTATTTCGTAGTTGAACAAAATCTAATTTCGTCACTAATGACTTTATTTTATATACCAAAAATTATTTTGTTATTAAATGTATTAATTAGGGACAAATTTATTATTATAAAAAAGGTTAATTTTCCTATTATCCTGCCATCTCAATTTATTTTAAACTCCTCCCTCGGAGCTCCCACATTATGCTTTTATGGGGATTAGAACTCACAACCTTAAGGTTGGAAGTGAGGAGTGTTTACCATCCGATCAACTCTCTCTTGTCTCTCATTTTTATTTTATTTTTAAGTTCATTCACTTCTTTCAAATTTAACTTTTGTAGATATAATATATTATATGATTATTTATACACATACACAAGTGCATGAAATTTACCACCCATAATTCATTCAAATGTAGATTATATTTTAACTAAACTGTATATTTTTAACATATTTTTAAATATATTCAGTACGATTCTGTCATTTTATTTAGTTATTTTTATAAATTTTAAAAATTATTTAGTTATTTTTATAAATTTTAAAAATTATTTAGTACAATTATAATTTTATATAAAATTCAAATTTTTATTTTATTAAAAAAAAATTGAATAATCGGTTCAATTCTATCAGTAAATCAACTGTTTAAAAAAAAAAAAACATCGATACCCATAACTATAGTACTTCATCATAATATATTTGAACTCCTAGTTAGTTTATTTCTTTCATTTGTACTTTCATTTTTTAGTTTATTTAGATTTTCACACTGATGGAAAAAGTTAATAGAAATTCATGAAATATTTCGCACCTTTGCAAAGTCTAAGTTTGTAAGTCGATGTTATATATCATATTTATTGTAGTGGGTTATGATGATTGTAAGAAGTAAAGCTTTGACTGTAAGTCATGTAGTCATGAACTTTGATCACTAAGGTTTTGAAAGTAAAGCCAATATGATGAACTAGTTATGTTAAGGCTTTGAGAGTAAAGTCTATACGAGAATAGAAGCTTAATGGATAGAGGTATGGTGGAAGACCTTTACCTACCTAATCTACCTCATGACTGCTTGAATGTATGAAATGATAGAATCACTTGAGTCATGATGATATCCATGTCTAATGTAGAATTCTAGATATGATATTATTCATGTGATATGACATGAAAGGTTCTCTCACATAGAATGATTCTAGGTTAAAAGTCTATTCTCACCTAAAATGAATCTAAGTCCTAGGACGATAAAATGTGATGAGGCTTGTGGTGATTCCCCTAAATGACCTTTACATGATAGGAATGTGAGGTGAGCTCCCTTACTCCTAATTAGTTAAACATGAGGTGATTACCCATGTCATTAGATAAGGGAATGTGAGGTGAGTACCCTTTATGTATGTATGACTCCCAAGGCAAGCGGTGATTACCCATTAGCATTTAGGTTGATTATAGAGACTATTACCTATGATCCTTATGTGATGATGTAGAGGCGAATACCTACATTACACATTAAAATAGATATGGAGGCGAATATCTATATCATAGTAAAATGAACATGGAGATGAATACCTATGATTTGTGGATATGTATGACTAGAGGTGACTCCCCTTGTCTTTATAATTCATTGATATGTATGACTAGAGGTGATTACCCTTGTCTTTATGATTCCATCATATGTATGGCTTGAAGTGAGTACCCTTGTCCTTCATGATGAACTAAATATGTATGCCTTGAGGTGATTCCCTTTGCATTTGTGAACATGAGCATGACTAGTTTGGATTGTAGCTTAATAGGCCCCTCCAATACATGCATGACTAGTGGTGATTCCCCTTTTCTTTATGATGTTAAGAGATGATAAATATGAATAATGAACCTAAAGTGTCTAGCTTAGCATGGGTACGATTATGGTGCCTTGTTCACGCATGGCACAAGCTTGCCTGGAGGGGACTCATGAAGTGTTTCTCTTATATGATGTATGCTTAGATAGGATTGTGCTATAGTTTCCTTCCTTGTTATGTTATGATTAACTAAAGCTGAGAGATTCCCTTGGTTATGAGAGTAAGCTAAGAATGCGACCAAATGAATGGTAAGTATGAATATGGTGACTTCAAGGTTATGCTTAGTATGAATGGTATTATGGGATGTCATTCATGCATTGCACAAGTATGCTTTGAGGTTACTTGAGAAGTATCTCTTATGACATAAAGGACTAAGGGTGAATAATGCTTGTATGATGCTTATGTTGGAGACTTTACTTATGACTTTGATATTGTCTCTTATGCTTATAGTTCATGTTTCATGAAGTATTTCTTATGCTTATGGATTATGTCTTATGTTGACTAACCCTTATGTTATGCTCTTATGATGTTATGCTAGCTAACATATTTAGTACATTTTGTACTAATGCATACTTTGCCTACATTCTTACCAAATGTAGGGTTCGGAGATTTCCATACTTGAGGATAGATTTATAAGGAGCAAGGAGTTGAAGACTTGGTGAGTCCTCATAGCTTCGAGGACAAAGCCACTATTTCCTTTATGTCTTTTATTTCCACGTTTTAAGACTATTGTATGGGCTATGTCTCAAGAGTTTTATTCAAAGTTGTATTAGATGGTTTGAGACAAAAGGTGTAGAAAGACTTCCGCTTACTTTTATAAAAGACTTCGATTGTATGGATAAAGTTTTTAAAATTTCCTTACTTTTCTATTAACTTATGTTATGATATGCTAAGGGATTCTATGAAACCCCTTCGGGGTCAAGTATGCCATGTTATATCTAGGGTGTACCCCTGGGTCATGAATAACTTGGTAATCAGAGCACAAGGTTTAGAATGGTTCTAGGATTGTCTCAAACCACGTCTAGTAGAGTCTTGTTCATAAATGTGAAGCGCACCACATTTATGAATAGGAGGCTATTGGATGTTTAGGAAATCTCACTTCTTCATTCTCTAAGTCGTGCCATAGAGTTTAACTCCATAAGGTCTCTCACCTACTCCTTATCTGATGGTTTGTAGGATATAACTACTCGAAGGGATCATGCTACAAGGAGTGAGGGAGAAAGGTTGGTTGTGATGTAAATTATGGCTATGTGACTAGATAGGACTTGATATGTTAGACTTTGATGTTGCCTTTAGTATGAATGAGCTTTGTAGTTGTTTTATGATAATGTTGGTAGAACCCTACTTGGCCATTGTGAGTTTTGAAGTATGTTGATAGATTTAATGAATAAGGTGTTTAAATAATGCCTAGATGGGTTGAGTGAGTAGACTCCTCTAAGAAAGGTAGAATTGTAATTCACCTTGGCTTAGAATCATCTTGTATGAAGGGTGTGAAAGTTTAGTGATAACTTGCTCCGACCTTAGAATTGAAAGAAATGAGGCTTAGAAGAGTCTGTATAGGCTTACTCCCAAGGGGGAAATGATGTGCTTAGATAGAAAGATTGTTGAGTGTTCTTGATGTTCATGATTTAGATTGGCTTGAAAATTCTCACCTTGAGAGGTGTAGTAAGTTTTTGGAAGTTTAGTCCCAGTTTTGTAGGTTCATATGAGATCTTGAGTAATGTTGGTGAGGTTACTTGTGAGCTAGAGTTACTTAATGATAACCTCTCTAATTTATAAGTATTGGTTGAGATCTTAGACCGGCAAGTTAAGAAATAGAAGAACGAGGAAGTTGTTTCCATGAAAGTGTTAAGGAGTGACCTTTTAGTAAGGGTTTTAATTGAGGGTGCTACTTGGGAGGCCTAGGGACAATGAGAAGTCCCGATATCCTCATCCTTTTTCTTTGTATTCGTCCTTTAGCGTTAGGGTCTTGAGATGATAAGTTCCTCTTGATTTGCTTTTATGAGTGGTCATGTGTGATTTGTATGTTTCCATGATTTCCATATGTGGTGCATCTTCATGAAAGCTTGTGATTTAAAAGAAAATGAGTTTGCATTGTTTTTCCTCATGTTGTAGTGCATTAAGTATAAGTTACATATAGACCTCATGAGATGAATTAATGAGCATGCCTTAGTTTGGAGTTGAAAGATTCCTCCTTGAATAAAATGCTGTTTGAGAGCAAATTGCATCTAGGCTCCATGAGTACATGATGAGCATGTTTTAGCTAGGAGATGTTAGTTCCTCCTTGAATATGAGTAGATATAGAATTTCATGCATTTTGGGTTGGTAGATGTAGTTCCTACTCCCTTGTGTTGCATTGAGTATGTTTAGTTTGGAATTGAAGTTTTCCTATTTTGTTCATGTGCATTTAGATGAGTTGCATGCAAGATGGGCTGCTAGTCCAGAGTCGTTTCCTTTAAACAAGTGTTTAGAAATGTCATTCGAGGACGAATGTTCTCAATGGGGAGATATTGTAACACTCCGAAAACTAGTAAGCTCAACTAGAGAGTTCTAGAGCTTTACGTAAAGGTTTTAGGGTTTGATATGAGGGTTAGAATCATAAAATGACTTCCATACTTAGAATGAGGGATTTAGGGGTTAAACGTCAAGGTACGACTCCCCAAGGACCAACCAAAGGGATCCTTAAGGAAGACCCCAAAACAGTCCATAAAACTACCCAAAAAGGGCCAGCTATGGTTGGGACTCACGTCCCGTAGGTGGACCCACGCCCCATGGGAAGGGATCGTGGGATAAGGCCCCAATTTTAGAGCTACAGACCACCACCCACGGAGGTACAGTACGCCCCGTAGACCTTATTAGTTAGGGGGTTAAGTGGGGACGGTTTATTAGTAATTAGACCCCCTATATAAACCTAATAGACCCCTAAATACATTGATCCTAAACATAATTTCAAGACCCCAAAACAAACCCAATTCCCTCAAGAAATTCTCTCTCTAAAAGAAGAAGAAGAGAAGGAAGCTAGGGCAGAATTCTTCCATTGATGCAAGCTTGGTGAGGGCTTTATAATCAAGGTATGTTAGCGTATTCAACTATGGGTTCTTCCATCCATAGAGCCCCCTAGATTTCCCCCAATTGTGAAAACAAAATCCAATTCTAGCTGGGGTTTCTTCCTATGTTATGGGTAGAGTTATGGTAAGTATGAATATGGTGACTTTAAGGTTATGCTCAGTGTGAATGGTATTATGGGACGCCATTCATGCATTGCATAAGTATGCTGTGAGGTTACTTGAGAAGTAGTTCTCTTATGACATAAAGGACTAAGGGTGAATAATGCTTGTATGATGCTTATGTTGGAGACTTTACTTATGATTATGATATTGTCTCTTATGCTTATGGTTCATGTTTCATGAAGTATTTCTTATGCTTATGGATTATGTCTTATGTTGACTAACCCTTATGTTATGCTCTTATGGTGTTATGCTAGCTAACATATTTAGTACATTTTTTACTAATGCATACTTTGCCTACATTCTTACCAAATGTAGGGTTCGGAGATTGAGTTCCATATTTGAGGATAGGTTTCTAAGGAGCAAGGAGTTGAAGACTTGGTGAGTCCTCATAGATTCGAGGACAAAGCCACTATTTCCTTTATGTCTTTTATTTCCATGTTTTAAGACTATTGTATGGGCTATGTCCCAAGAGTTTTATTCAAAGTTGTATTAGATGGTTTGAGACAAAAGTGTAGAAAGACTTCCGCTCGATTTTATAAAAGACTTTGATTGTATGGGTAAACGTTTTTAAAATTTTCGTACTTTTCTATTATCTTATATTATGATATGCTAAGGGCTTGGGGTCAATTACACCATGTTACATCTAGGGTGTATCCCTGGGTCGTGACAAGAAATATGAGAGTTGACATGTTAATTGGCATCAAGATTTAATAACGTGATTTTAGGTTGGGTGAGTTTTTGTGTCTAGGCTAGACACAGTAACATGGGTGTTGTTAGTTTCAAAATCTTATTGTGATTATTTATTTGAATAGATTGTATTGATTTGGAAGCCCAACGAAAGGGGAAGGCTCAAGTCCCAAAGTATCGTCTCTTTATTTAAGGCAGGTGGATTTATAAGCCCTTGTTAAGTGGATAGAATCGCGTATTTCCTTGTGGTATGTGGTGGGGATTAATGGGACTTGGTGATGGGTTGACTTGTCCATGTTGAATAATTCTAATGATGGAAAAAGGGTAATAAAAGGTCATGTGAATAATTATTGGTGTGTGATATGTTGAGAATGCTTTGAAAGACTTATTGTGTAAAGACCCTTCCAAAATAACATAAGCCAATATCTCACGAGATTTTTATGCCATAACTTAATTCCTTCAAAACGGAAGATCACATTGCATTAGGGACATGTACATGATGCACGTGCACTCTACATAATAAAAATTTATTTATAAACCATGTAAGTGAACAAATAATCCAAATAAAACTTTTTCCAAAAGCGAACAAGTATACAAGTAATTCACAGCAAAAGTCCTAGAACAACAAACCTAGGCTCTGATACCAAACTTGTAAAGACCCTTCCGAAATAACATAAGCCAATATCTCACGAGATTTTTATACATATATTGTCCTCACACTAGTAAAAATGATATAAAAAGAATATTACCAACTTTCCAAGTACCCAAACTAGGTGGTTCATGCTTCATACAATCATTCAAAACAAGTAGTAAATTTAATATATTACAAGACTGGGGCTTACACACTCCAAATGAACAAAACACGTAGTCATACTTATATTACAAACTATGGTGACATGATCAGATTAGCCCTCAAAATTTCATGTAAATATACAACACATAGATCATGCATAAGTCCCAAAGTTTATACAAAATATAGATGTCTATATGCAAATGTGATATTCCTTAAGGTTCTCAAAATCTCCAATCTCCAATGGCCAGCTTCATGCCTCCTCTAGATCATTCCCTACGATAGAAGCAACTATCGCTAAGCATATAGCTTAGTGGTGTAAAAACTATAGGTTCGGAGCCCTCAAAATTCACCAAGCTACATTTCTCAAGTCATGAGCAGCACAATTGAAATAATATAAATAAATCAAGTAACAATATATAAAAAGTATCAAGTTCGATATTTAAAGATCCAATTGTCAAGAACGCTCATAGCACCATTTTCCAAGAGATTCAATAACAAGGCTCGCCCAATATATACATCATGTCGTCACACCAGGCACAAGCAGGTATCAAGAAGGATCGTCGGCCTATATCAAGAAGGGTCAAAGCCCAATAATCAAGAGAACCAAGAATCATATTAAAAATGGCTTTCTAGTTCGTACTTAAAATGGACAACTTCCATTCTTAAGACAAACTAAAAATCCAGAGTCAAGATGGCAAATGATCCGAATCAAGAATCATGCCAATAGTGACAAAGTCACAGCCACAAGAAGGACAAGGTCCCAACAAGAGTGCCAAGTGATCAAACAATCCGTACAAGTGGGCGAGTTACACAAGCGTCTTTAATGTCTTAAAGGATACCAACACAACAATGCAAAGTGACAAGAGGTAACCAAGGTACCAAGATCAACTTTCAGATATACCAGCAGTTAAAAGAGTGCAAGTACAAGTTTATACACAAACTTCAATACTTTAGCGTAGAACAGTCCAACACAACTGCGCGAGTTCAAACCGTAGACCAACCAACGTATCAAGGTCCTCAACTTGTTCACAAGTATATACAACCTTAAAAATACAATTAAATAACTTCTTTAATTCCTAATATCTCAATAATGTCGAAATAAAACAGGATTATCATCACAAGTAAGCTTAGCCTGTACAGATACAACTATGCTCCCAAAACAGTGATTCTGGCCAATCTAGTACCTCATGTTGCAACTTAGATTTGAAAAGGAAAACGGAAAAACTGGACAGTATAGCCTGCATGAAATATGTAGATACATCTTTTAAGGTTGCAAACAAACAAGAATCACCACAAAATATATTTTGTACAAAAAGATATCATCGATACACTAACAGTTGTTCATACAGGATTTCTAAATCCGAAATCTGGACAGAACTTGTCCTATGTTGAGTCCCATATTTCGAATCCATAATAGCTAAATTAGAATTTTACATAAACATAAGAGTTGTAGGTATATGAATTAGCTTTCCATTATTCACCCAAAAATGAGTTCTAGAGAACGATATATTCTAAAAGTAATACACACTACTTAGCTATAAAACAAATTTCGACTACTTACTAAAGAACAGTGTGTGTCTCGAATTCCAGCCAAAAAGACCAAGTTTTTCTTTTGTGATTTTTGTGAACAAATGGTTAACTAAGGTTCTAAGGTTCTTAGACTTGAAGGAACCGAAATTCACTAGAGGAGGTGTCAAAATATAGTCTCAAGAGAGATGTTTATCACAATGCATAGCTGTCCCTAAAGGGCTGCCCAAAACAGTTTTGTGTGCTGCCCAAAATGCATACATATACACTTATATATATGTATCCTTCACCTCCTTTTAAAATTATACGTAATTCTAATTAGACTATTACGTAAATACCTCAATACAATCCCATAAATTACGATATAATTTATGTTAAGCAAGCTAGCAATTATCACAAAATTTCAAGTTCCCAAAATGAGAGTAAAACATATTGTATTAATTAAGTAACGGTAAATCGATATGCGACTCTTGTTAGTATTTAGGGGTGTTATATATTGATTCATTGTTGATGTTGTATCACGATTGTGTTGTTGTGAATTGTGCATTGTTATGAAAATGGTCATCTCCTTATTATTTATGTGAACATGTTTATGTGAACATGTTATTTGTATTGGTTCTGAGACGTGGTTGTGATAAGTGTTATGTGGATTGAGTAAGAATAAGAAATTAAAGAAGATGTACCATTTCAAGTGATGTGTCACGACGGATACTATATTTCGAGGGACGTGTCGCACGTTGCAACTGATTCTATTATCGAGAGACGTGTCGCACGCTGCGACATATTTTATTGTCGAGGGTCGTGTCGCACGCCACGCCAGATGCATGGACAGATATGTCCTCTATGGGTCCCAGACTGAGAGACAACGGGTGTGTATCACTAGGTCAGACATGCATCACTATATTTGACATTGCATTCCATTGCGTTGCACATCTTTCTCATTAGTGAACTTGATATTGTATTTTGCTGGTCTTGCGAGTGCCTTTTTGGGGATCTTGTGATTGATGAATATTGAGCTTGTTGTTGAGGATTTGTAATTGTTAGAGTGTTGTTGTTGAGCTGTGTGCTATGTAAATTGTGAACTGTTAGGTTGAGCTGATTTTATACAGGTTGTAGTTGTGGAGGTTCGGTTGGGGTGTAAGGAGTATCCGTATTCTATTCCCTTAGTGTGTGTTTAGAAGTTTAATTGCTGAGTACCGTGTGGTTTGGTACTCACCCCTTGCTTCTACATTTTTGTAGGTTACTAGCCCGAATCCTCGTGATACTCTCTTTCCTCTTCTTGTCCGAGGCTTCTCAAGGAGATTTGTGAGGTAGTTGTTTGTCATCTCAGCGGACCCTCTTTCTCCTTGTTTATGATCTTGTTCTATTCTAGAAACAATGTCATTTGAGACTCATGTGTTTCTTTGAATCAATTGTAATACTTTAGAAGCTTGTACACATGACAATCAGGTTTTTGGGGTTTTATTAAGTTGACTTACTTATCCGCAGTTATGATATTTTGAGATTTCAATTTGTCTTACTTTCGTATTTTTGTGATATTTGGGTTTTACGCTGACTTGTTTTGGTGGAATAAGATGAGTGTCATCACATCCATTTTGGATCGTGAGAGCAACTAACAATTCTTCGTTTGATTTGTATTTGTATATAACGGTTTGAATTTGTATATGACGATGATTTCCTTTGGTTTTCGGTTTTGTCACCATATACATTCAATTTTCTTGTGTATAACTTTTTACAGTTTGTATAAACGTGTAGTTTTCGAATTTTGTATAATATAATTTATATAATGTAATTTGTATAATATGTTTTGTATAATTGTTTAAAGTTCATATGTACATGTTTGTATCAATTCGTTCGATGATTTCCTTTGATTTTTCGGTTTTGTCACCATATACATTCAATCTTCTTGTGTATAACTTTTTAAAGTTTGTATAAATATGTACTTTTCGAATTTTGTATAATATAATTTATGTAATGTAGTTTGTATAATATATTTTGTATAATTGTTTAAAGTTCATATGTTTATGTTTGTATCAATTCGTTATTTTTTTTTATCATATATGTGTAAATCCAGACTTTATATTACTCAATTATGCAAAAACACGCGAATTATACAAACGTACCTGTGAATTATACAAATGATATGCGAATTATACAAATTATTGCCCTCTCTCGCTTGCCTCTCTCCTCCCTTTCCCAATCTCGCTCGCCTCTCTCCTCTCTCTCCCAATCTCGCTCGCCATACAAATACATATGTATAATATGCAATTATCTAACCGATATACATATACAATTCACCTCTCTCTACTCTCTGCCCTCTCTTACTTGCCTCTCTCCTCCCTCTCTCAATCTCGCTCGCCACTCTCCTCCCTATAAAATGTAGCTACAAATCGTAATTAGTAAACTATAGTTTTGGAGCGTAATTAGACTATTTTTATATGCGAAAGTTCCCCAAAAGAAAAATAGCAACTTTATTAACTATGATTGACAAATTAAATAAAAAAAATCATTTAAATTAGCCTATTATTAAACCCAAACCCCTTAAACCCTTCTTCTAACTAGCATTACCGAATTTCTGCCCCTCTTCTCTCCTTCAGCACACACAAATTCATCATCATGGGTTTCTTCGATCTCAACATACCCTACTACGAATCCGATAGAAACATCGTTACAGAAAAAAAAACCCTAAAGGCCATACGTCTCAAGCTCATAATCAAGGCTATGGAACTGGGTTACACAGGAATAGCATACAATCGTACTTTCAGAGGTGTAATGTCGGAGTCGGATCGTTGTTGTATCCCTTTATTCCCTCTTTCTTCTGTTTTGAAACTTGCACCTTCACTTTCCTCAGCTGTAGAGTTTCACAGAAAACTCTTAAATGTACCCGTTTCAGCCCCTTTCCGGCAGTACACGCGTTTGACTGTTGTAGTTGATAGTTCGTCTCAGGCTTCGGCTCTTAATTCTGGAAATCCTATTCTGAAAAGCTATGATATTGTTGCGGTGAGACCCCTTAATCAGCAGGCGTTTGAACAGGCTTGCCAGGTTTCCGAGGTTTGTTCAATACTCACTCCGACTCAATTTAAGTGTGTTAGTTTGATTGAGGAAATAAAGATACATTTTTGAATCTTGAAGATGGCTGTAGTCCTTTAAACTTGTCTGGTTGAAAATTGAAATTGGAAAACTTACAATAATAAAAATTTCTCTATTTGTGCTGAGACGAAGGATTGAATATTGACGGAATGTTTAGTTTATTAAGTATGAGTTAGAGGTCTATATACTGTTGCTTTTATCATGGAGCAGCTATTAGTAAAAAAGGACGATGCGAACTTTATATGTTAACAGTCATTTTTGTCTCTATTATCTGTCTCTATTTCCTTGAAGACTTTACATGTTGCATTTATGCATGTTTTATGCACTAGTTGTTTCTGTGCTTACCTTTTTCTTTTCAACTTTTAGGTGGACATAATTGCTATTGATTTCCTGGATAAGTTGCCGTTTAGGTTGAAGCAATCTATGGTTAAAGCTGCAATTCAGGTGTGCCCTTTGTTAATGTAATATTCATATTCATGATGCGAATCCTAGTCTATGTGCACTTCATGAAATATTGGGATAATATACTATTGATAAAGTGAAAAAAGAGCAGACAAAAAAACTAGGTGATTCTTCCCATTTGTCTTACCCTTGGTGGACAGAGTTACTTGTTGCTAGTGGGAGGAGGCAGGTATCCCATGAAATTAGTCGAGGTGCGCGAAAGATGGCCGAGACACCATGGTCATCATAAAAAAAGGAGGAAGTCTGAATGAGTCCAACATTGTTAGAGGTGTGGTGGGTCACTAGTGGACAAAGGCCTGATGCTTTTGAAGAAAGATTGTTCAAATAACATATGTTTGAATCTTTGGAGCTCTGATTAGAATGAAACAATCATCTTTAATATAAACATGTAATAGACAAAGGTAGTGCTGAACTACAACTACTTCCTTTTATTTAGTTTGGATAGAATGGTTGAAGAGGATTGGGCATGTGGGAGTAAAAATTGGGTTCTCAATATATTTTTGATTTCTACAACTTTTGTTATAAAGAATATTATGTGTTCTCCTAAAAGAGAATACTATTAAGTGAAACAAAAAGTAAAAGGGGAAAGTCTTTCCCTTGATTTTATACCTATAGGACAAAAAAAGAAGAAGAAAATCATGCCCTTGCTTATATTCTGATGACCAGTGATTCTACTTTTGGTTTATTTTGCCTTCATTAGGTGGACAAAGCGTTATGTAACTTGGTCTTATAAGATCCAAACGTATGAGCGAAGCTGCAAAGGTTATTGCAGATCACAGTTTGCAAATATATGGAACATTTATCTTAGCCAAGGACCTGCTGGCTGCATGCCTTTTGAGAATCATACACGATACAAACATTTCAATACTTGAAACCGAACATGAATCATGTCATTAACATGATTAATGATTTTATATGTATGGACATTATACAGAAGGGATGTAGAACAGGTGGTTTAAGCTCCTCGATCTTGTAGTATAATCAAAAGATAGTTAGCGATTACCAGACTGAGAACTTCTCATGCACATATCATCCAGAGCATGCCCCTTAATCATACTAATAATTGTCTATTTGCTCCTTTGTGATTTTTGTTGTCATGGTATATCCTCTTTTAGCTGGTCCTAACTTATATGGGACTGAGAGGTAGTTGTGATATTATTTGTTTCCTCATTCGGTCATTAAATATGCTTGAGGTGATTAATCTTACTGAGGTAAACATATTGCCGAGGTTTTCTTAATTTAGTATGTGATATTTGATTATTAAGTCTTGAAACTAGGTTAGGAATAAACATTGTGCAAGCAATTGGATCTCCAGACTTAAGGAGCTATATGCTGATGAATTGTCATTCTTGCAAGTAAAACTCCTTGGAAAGAGATATCTATGTTCTTTTGGCTTGTATTTGATTTCCTTAAAAGATAGTTAGGTTTCATTTCTGTCCAGGGCTTTTTGTATGCTAAATATTAACCACTAAGATGTGTAAATCATAACTTTCTAACTGAAACTAATTCGTTGAAGGAACTTCTTAATGTGGAGGAAAAAATGAATGGCATCCAAAGATGGTGTATGCTCAAAGTTAGCTGAACCACATCTTTAGCTGTTTATGGTTTTCTGGATGATTGAGAGTTTTGATTTCTTTTTATTGCAGCGTGGAGTATATTTTGAGATTACTTACTCAAGTCTTATTTCGGATGCCCAAATGAGAAGGCAAACTATATCTAATGCTAAGGTGAGTCCGGGAAATTCTGGTTTTGTTCTTTTGTATTGGTTTTAGTAGTTGGTATAGTATGGGTTTAAGAGAAGACATGAAATCCTCTTGATAATAAGTAAAACAGTTTTCTACAGTGACAACCTCTAACTAGGGGTTTTCTACCTTATAAAAAATAAAAAATAAATCAAGCTTCATGTTGAATTTGTAGGAACTATTGCATGTTCTCTAATATGCGTTAAGATTTATCAAGCCTAATTGATCTACATTTTCACTTTCTTTTTCCTTTCACGTCTACACAAAGTAATCCTCTATCCGAATCTACTTGCAGTTGGCCATGTGAATCCTCACTGTCTATTTTGTTCCTTTTTTTTTTTCATTAATGAAAATAAATTAGTAGTCCACAGGTCCTTTCTTATTTGTGAAGCACCTATACCAAATTAAAAACTGGCTTTTGAACATTTCCTGATTTATGGTAGTTTTCATCACAGCTTCTGCTTTCCTTATCTATAGTGAAACCAAATTTATATTCTCTTTCTCACCTTCTATGCACTCCACCTCATGTAGCTTATCGCATAAGCAATTCTACCCTTATTAGCTACACAATTTTCTTAATAAAAAAATGGAAGTCTTTATTTTGAAGTATTAGCCATTTCCTTTTTGTGTGGCCTTGCCTTTACTGGAAATTTTTATTTGAATTTGTTGTATCTAAAGGCAGTTGGCATTCTTAAATGATTATGAGGTTTTCTTCTTAGATTTCTGTATACTAAATACTATACATACATTGTGACTTTATTCTCTGTCGTTCATGGATTTTAACATAATACCAGGGCAACAGTATTCTGCTAACCTGGCAAGGACCCAAAAATAGTGAAATTGTACGAAGCACAGTGCATATTCTATAAGTTAAGCAGAGAGCAAAGACATTGACAGTCACTAATTCATATAGAACTCAAAATGTACGAAAATACTGTTAAATGTAATAGAAATCTTATAGCAGATTATCAACCTCAAGATCCAGTATTGAGGTAATAGTTCTTACTTGCATGTTATGTTACATGAGCATTTAATAAAGCTTCTTAACAAGAACCATGGCTCCTCGCAGCATGCTCTTTTCTAGTATAAGGTGACGCTAGCCTGACCTTTTGGCAGGGATTTTCTCAATTCACAAATATAACACATTCAACCTAATTTAAGACTTATGATTTGTATTTTCTTACTATCTTTGGTGTCTAATATGTCAAATCTAATCTGATCTAATTGCTAAATATCCAGTTGCTGGTGGATTGGACTCGAGGAAAGAATCTTCTTTTCTCCAGTGCTGCTCCTTCTGTAACCGAACTTAGAGGGCCTTATGATGTAGCAAATTTGGCATCTTTGCTCGGTCTCCAACTGGAACGTGCTAAAGCAGCGCTTTCCAAAAATTGTAGGTAACTTACAGAAATTACTTCATTTTTTTGAGTTACCAGCACTTTCGCATGATGGATTTTGAAGTATTCATCCTTTGGCAGAACTGTTATAACTAACGCTTTAAGGAAAAAATGTTACCACAAGGAGGCAATTAAGGTTGAACCACTAACATCGGGCATCAAGGAACCTGAATTTGATGATTGGCTCAACAAATGGGATCCTATCTCTAGTGGTGAGGGTGATTTGCTGTTAGACGACATCAAGAAATCTTTTTCTGTCTCCAGAAATGTACCAAAAGAAGTGAAACCCATCGACTTCAGTTCGACTGTGAATAACCTGCCTGCACATGGGCTCCAGATTAAAGATTTGATATCTTCAACAGTGTCGGGGCAGGTTCCTGTGGATGCTATTGCAGAATTGGCAGGTGTTCAGGTGGATGAGATGACTCTTCCAAGTTCTGGGATATCACAACAACCAGGTGGTGTCAATTTTCTGCCTGTAGAATGTTCAATTCCAGAAGATGATACAGATAAAAACCAAGAGGGTTCTGGTTCTGAAAAAGTTAGGGTTCCATGTTTGTCCATTGCTCCTCCAAATGATGCTACTAATTTGGATAAAGAAGAGGAAAACGGTAGGAGTGATAATGAGGATATACAATTTACAATGAAGTTAGATATAAAAGATACATCTGGGACCAAAATGCATGATTTGCAAACAGAAACTAGTCCAGTTAGTTGTGAAGGAAATGCTGTCTTGCTAGATGGTGTGACAATCCACACCTGCAGAAGAGATATGGAAGTCAGAGAAAATAGTATGATTGACAATGAGGAAATGAAAATTACAGGTAAGTTAGACGTGCAGGGTACTTCTTCTGAGAACATAATACATGATTTTCAACTTGGAACTTGTTCAGCTAGTAGTGATGGAGGCTTGTCAGAGAGTGCAGCAAACTATACTTGCAGAACAGATTCCGAAGTCACTCTTTCTGCTAGTTCTTCCTTGGCGGATGTTACACTTTCAAAGGATGAGACTTTCACTGGTTCAAATGTTCAGCAGCTTGGGATCTCAGGTAGCTTCCACACATATTCCCGTGATCAAAATGGTGCAGATGGTGTAGCCTTGATTGAGGGACGAGTTAATAACAATCCAACTGAGAAAGAACAATTTAGGGAGATGAGATATCGTTCTACTGCCTTACCTGCTGGATCATCCAACAGTGAGCATAGCAATCCAATGGAAGTGGATAATGAGTATTTAGTTGCTGAGAAGGTGCCAAGCAAAGATGTTACAGAG
Source organism: Solanum pinnatisectum (assembly GCA_035578085.1). Classification (NCBI taxonomy): domain Eukaryota; kingdom Viridiplantae; phylum Streptophyta; class Magnoliopsida; order Solanales; family Solanaceae; genus Solanum; species Solanum pinnatisectum. The sequence continues at coordinate 843,227 of JAWPEI010000021.1, read as the reverse complement.
GGAGAACTGAAACACACTAGTGATAGTGCTGGAATTAGTCATCAGATCCTGGGTGGATCTTTGTCAGGTATTACTCTATTAGTTTTGTGAGTGATTGTCCAACACTCCAACTTCACTTCCTCAGGGTAAATTGACTTATTTTTCATTTGGTCTTGAACACCAATAACTATTCTCAAACATATTTTAAATTATTATTTTGAGAAAATGATATTAAAATAAATTGTATCTATGTGAGTCCTGAAAAACACCAACCAGGTCAAATGGAACGGAGCATAAGTTTTGAAATGGACAGCATAGTCGTTATCTTCATGGACGATTTATTTACTGATATAACATTCAGAAAACCATTCAATTCTCTTTTTCCTTCTATCTGCATGGTCTCAGTTGCAAAAGTTCTTTTCGTATCAGCATATGTTGAATCCAGTAGCTTTTAATTAGACCCTATATTTATATTAGGATTCATTAATTTGTATAAATATTAATTGTGAAACCACTTACTAAAACGAGCTATTGGTTCAATGGCAAGTTCAGAACCCATAAATCTATCCTATCTCTGCCTTTGGTTGAGTAAGCTATTTCTGTCTTTGAGTCACCTGTTACTGTTTATTGGTTACCATAAGCATTTGATGCCCTGCATTGGTGCAAATCTGTTATTACCTCCTTACGATTGGATGCCCTTTTGGTGGGGATGGTTGGAAACTTTCAAGTTCAATTGCTCTGCATAGTGTCTTTTCCTTCAGATAATTAGTCATATTTATCTTGTATTGTTCTGTTCTTCTGATGAATTTTCCTTTTAGTGTCTGCCTAAAGCATATGTTTTAACGTTTCCATCCATCCTTTGCAGGGAATATGAAACGTAGGACATCTTATCGGCCTTCTTTGTTTCCTTTCAAACGCTTGTTGACTCGTAGACCTTCTACTTTCAGAGGCTGAATCAGCTTACGACTTTGTGAGGTTTGTCTGGTTGTTTATTTTAGTCAATTGACAAGTGTAATACCATTAAAGAAGCAATTATACATTTAATTCTCTTCTGCTGTTTGTTCCATGCGTAATAGCCTCTTGGATTCTTTATGACTCATTATTCTAACTTTACTGTTGTAATATAGGTCTATTCTTTGTGTATTGTGCATCTTATTATGTATATTATATGCACCTGGAATATTGTATCGCTCATTAAATATTATATCTATCAGCAGGATTAATCAAAATCCAGTTATATAGAATAGATTTGATATGCATGTGGTAAGTCAATACTTAAAACTACTTTGATCTGGAAAAGTTGATCAGTTTGATTAAGTTTATATCAGGCAGTGGAACAAGAAAGCATTTTCCACCTCCTGTCTATGGTGTCTTTATATGTTGTCTCTATCGCCCTTGTCAATTGCCCCTTATTAATGAAGGGAGTCCACTTCCAACACTTAGATTAACATTTCACCAGGTCAACCGTTTTTTTTCCCTTTGTTATCTCTGCTGTTTGTCTTTTTCTCTCTTTGCTGGTATTTGATCTTGGAGGAGATTACCTTTTTATAAGATACAAAATTGTCTTGTGAGAATGACAATTATTAATGAGTATGTGTGTTGCCACCGCCAAGTATCATCATTTTCTTTTGAGGTTCGTCTACAACCAAGTGCACTGTTGCAGATTCATAATTTCTTGAAATATATTTCACTTTAGGTTTCTATCTTACAAGAGTTCTTATATTATGTTGCAAAACAACAAACTGGGCACGTCCTCCAGCAGACTTCTCCCCTTTATCCCCACCCAAAAGAGGGGAAAAATAAATTCCTAGTTCAGAGGGTGGTTACTTTAGGTACTTTGGTCTCCTGTATACTGTTCTCTATACTTGATAGTTGTTCCTTCTCCTGCACTGAGCTTAGAGGTTCAAGCAATTGCCTCGCCAGCCTTGCTAGCTAACATTTTCCTGCTGCCTGTTATGTTAGTTTTAGTGCCTCTTCCCATATTCTCTCAACCTGGAAAGATAGCTTTGGCTGGTTAATGAAGACAGGATGAAACATTAGGGACAGAGAAGTAATTTTCAGCACATGTAAATAAGGTGGACCAAGTATATATATACTTTGCGGTTCTTGAGGAAATTAAAGGAAAATCAAAGCTGCATAAGGGTGTGTTGTATCCTTAAAATCGAAACCAAGATTTGTCATTATTTCTAAGCTTAAATGTATTTGTTAGTGGTTCTGGTTCCTGCTGCATGTGCTTGTAGAAAAATTTGAGACCAAAGTTGATATTGTTTTCAATTATACCCTCAACATTAAGCTAGTAATCATTTTTAATATTGCTTAATTCTCAAAAAATATCTAATAAAATATCAAACATTTGACATACATATCCACACTCGAGTGTCGCATATTACATGAGCTTACTACCCTGTTCCCAATTCTCTCCATATTTGGAATGGTATTTTCATTCCCTTTTCTCTATTGTCCATTTGGTTACATCGCAACTTAAAGCTCTTTCAAGACGAATTAAGATCTATCGACTATTTACAAAAATATAAAGTGAGTGAATCTTCACCCATCCAAATTGTACTGACAAAATTATTAGTTTTTTTCCTTCTGGTAACTAATGGACTTTATTAATCACCACGTGAAGCATTACATATCTATAGCCAATCAACACAACTAGTTATCTTTTGAAATTAAAAACTATATGCCTAACCAATTGACTAAGGCAGAGAGAAAATTAAAATATGAATTGGTGAGCAAAGTTCCTGATGCCCCTAGAGCATTTAATTATTGGTCAGGCTTTCCTATAACAGTAAGAATTGTATGCATCCCCACCAGGGGCTTTGTCTTCCCCAGTTGAGCACAAAGCATTAGAAATTTCCTTCTCAGCAGGGCATATGTCAATTCTCTGCTGGTGGGACAAGGTTGCATCATTTCTCATGATCATTGTATTTACGGCCGGAAGGCTAGTGTTAGTAGTTCCCATTAGATTCTTGTAGAGCTCCACAATCTCGGGTCTAATCTCTTTCCCATATGTTAATCTAGTTCCTGTTTGAGAGTTGAGCTGTAGTATTTGCTTTTTGTGTATCCTCTCCTTGATCACTATAGTAAAATATTTGGAGTTTGTATCCCCTAATCTGATCCATTGAGCTCTAGACTTTTGTTTGAGAACACTCTCTTCAATGTTGGACCACTTTTCTATTTTGATTTTTGAGTATGGTTTCCTTTTCTTCATCTAAAAGAGCCATCAGTGAACTAATTCCTTTGTTGTTCTTATATGATCTGCAGTTCCTGTCTGGCATTGGTGATCCTTTGAGAATGCCCTTAAATTCTTCCGAGTTAAGATTCTTCAGAGCATATTTTAGTTCCTGTTGTTTCAACCACATGTCTCTCGGGTTATCAGTTGAGCGATGTTGTCGCCACGCTCCTTGAACCAACTTAGTAAATTGGTTGTGCTCAGTCCACACATTAAAGAACTTGAAAGGAACCTTTCTTTTTCTATGCACATCTTCTATTGCTAGGATCGTAGGTGAGAGTGGTCAGAAATGTTTGTATATTATAGCAAGAGCATCCCTAGTTAACTGAATTCTCCCATTACTTGCAACCTGGTAGTTCGTGTGTAATCCCCCATTACTAGTGATGTTGATGTTGTGTACTCTCGTGCACTTATGTTGCTTAACTCTTGTTTCAATTATTCTTGCCGGGTTTATTCTATTGGTAGCCATATAGTTTGTAAGTTCCTTCTGTTTGTATCTCTTATTCATACCTTTTATATTCCGAAAAAAACTAACGCATTTATATTCCTGAAGTCTCCTCTATCTGGTGTAGAGATATGGCTTTGTTTCTTTACTTCTCCTGCCCACTCAATGTTTGTCTTCTGGGAATTTGTATTATTGAGCTCTGGGCTTACTTGTATAGTAGCAATATCCTTTGTAACCTCCTACAATTTCGCCCTCTGTTGACGCGATTGAGAAAGGCCATGGCTTCTCATAGTGACTTGACTTCTTGTAGTTTATGAGTTGGTTCCTCAAATTGAAGATGAATTTAATTGGAATATTCAAACTAAAAAAGATCCAAATATGAATCATTCTGAAATGAGATTAAAAGATCAAAACAAACAAACAAAAATGATGGTTGTATGAGAAAAGACGAGAGAAACAAAAACGATGCAGGAGAAAAGGATGTTACGACTTTTCCCACCTAGCTCCAACGTTGTATTTGTTATTTCTTTGAATTCTAGCTCCGGGATTGTCTTTTAATCACTGTTGAATTTTATCAATTTATTTATAATTTTAAATTTAAATTTATATTGCTTTTATTAAATGTCAATTACTTCTTCGGTTCTTCTTTATTTACTATCCTTTAAAAAGGTTTATTTTCAAAATTTGTCAACAAGAACGATGTGATCTCTCTCAAGTAAAACTAAAAATCACGTTTGATATTATCCTAGATCAACAAATATGATATTTTTTCAAAATTCTTATAGAAGTTCCAAACATAATATTGTGTCTAAATTCAAGTTAATTTCACATAAGGCCATCTACTTGTTCTAAACATTAATGTAGTCAACTTTCACTAGAAAGTTCCTATTTTGATTTAAAAATTCTTTTAGAACTTAAAAAACTCGCACCAAAATAAAATACCCATCACCTAGGGTGTGTTTGGTAGGAAGGAAAACATTTTTCGGAAAATGTTTTTCAATTTTCTCATGTTTGGTTGGATAAAACATTTTGGAAAATGTTTTTCAAATCAACTCATTTTCCTCAAATTTAAGGAAAATGACTTCCCTTAAAAAATTAAGGAAAATATTTTCCAAAACTCTCCTCCAACTTCAAATTACAATATTTTTTTTGAAAAATCAATCTTTTTTGTTGAAAAAAAAAATTAAAAGGTTTTTTAAAAAGAAATATTTTTTAACTTCAATTTTTAATTTTTTTACCCCACCCTCACCCCCTACTCCCCACACCACAAAAAAAATATTTTCAATTTTCAATTTTTATTTTTATCCCACCCCCACCCCCACCCCCACCCTCGACCCCCTCCCCCCGTCAGCCCCCCCCCCCCACCCACTCCCCCCAAAAAAATAAAAAAAATTAAAGTTTGTTTCTAAAATATATTTTCTAATTCAAATTCTTATTTTTCATTCCACCCACCCCGGCCAGCCCCCCTACCAGCACAGCCCCCTACTCCCCCAAAAAAATATATTTAAAGTTTGTTTTTAAAAAACATTTCCAATTTTAATTTTTTATTTTTTCACCCAACTCACGACCCCTCTCCCCCTCCCCCCCCCCCCCCCAATCAGCCCCCAACCCCCTCCAAAAAAAAATTTCAAGTTTGTTTTTTAAAAAATAATTTCAATTTCAAATATTTATTTTTCCACCTCACCCCCACCCACACCCGCGACCCCCCATCAACCCCCAACCCCCTCCAAAAAAAAAATTAAGTTTGTTTTTTAAAAAATATTTTCTATTTCAATTTTTTATTTTTTCACCCCACCCACCCCCTACCCGCAACCCCCAATCAGCCCCACCCCTCCAAAAAAAAATTTAAGTTTGTTTTAAAAAATATTTTCAATTTCAAATTTTTATTTTATCACCCCACCCCCTACTCCCTCCCCCCGGTCAGCCTCCCACCCCCTCCAAAACAAATTTTAAGTCTGTTAATTTAAGTTTATTTTTAAAAAATATTTTCAGTTTCAATTCAAAAATTATTTTCTACTCTCTAGTAAAAATAAAAGATATTTTTTCAAAAATATTTTTCATTCATAAATCAAACACACAAAAATCTTTTCTGGAAAATATTTTCTATTCACCAACTAAACATGAAAAAACAAGTCCAAAGTCTACTTTTTCTAGGAAATCATTTTCCTTCATACCAAACACACCCCTAATCCTACACGACTATCCTTTTATATATCCAAGTTAGTGGTGGCAAATGGACAGGTTGGGTCAAATTTGGGCGGGCTAAAAATGGGTCAACATAAAATGGTAATAATCCAATCCGCCCATATTTGATATGGGTAAAAATGGATTGAGTAACAAATGGGTTGGGTAAAATACTACTTTCTCCATATTTATCCATATTTTCATGAATAAATAGTACTCTACTTAAGAATTCAACATGGAGAAAATATTTTAGTCTTTTTTTAGATGAAAAATGTTGAGCATGCTTCATTTACTTTTATTGTATCATAAAAGTAAAAAAAAAAAAATATCCTATAACCTTTCAATATAAAATGAATTTATGTAATAACAAGGAGAAAATATTTTTAATTTCAAAGTAAATGAATATTTGCATTTTAGGACTAAAACATGTTTAATGCACTTTAAGCAATGTCAATACTAATACATGATTTGCTTATTTTACACTATTGTTTATTATTCAATATAAAATTAAACAAAAAAATATATAATTATAATTAACAAAAGAAATGTACAATTAATATATATATATATATATATATTGGAGGGCTTTCTTCACCTTGTCAATTATAGAGAAAAATAATTCGTTCTATAGAAGAACATAAAAAAGAAGAGAAGTTATAATTTTTTTCAGTGATATCATGAATTTTGAGTGAATAAAATTAGAACCTTAACCCATTTGGCTAATTCATATTTTACACATATTTTATCCATAGTTTAACCATATTTTACCCATATTTTCATGGGTTGAATATGAATATCAACCCATATTTTATTCATGTAAAAAGTCACTCACCCAACCCATTAAAACATGAACGGATTATTAAAATATGAACTCATTATGCTGGCACTAATCCAAGTGTATTTCTCATCCTTGTCAATGTTGAATTTATCAATTCAGTCATAATGTAAGTTAAAGCCATACACCATTATTATTCTAAACCAGCCCATCGTAACTCTAATGGCTTTGTCATCTTCAACATTCCCTTTTGACATCTTAGTAGTTTTGAGGCCATTCAATTGTTCCTTCATTTCTTCGGTAGTCATTTTTTTGGGACGGGGAGCTCTCCGAGCTTCAAATAGTGGTTATGGGATTCTTTCTCGGCTTTCACGTGTGTTACAATTTAAAAATATAAGTTGCGATGACACCTATGTTTCCAATCGATAGATAAGCCCAATTTAATAAATTTACCATTGAATTTAATAAATTAAGTGGAAAAGTACATGACAAACAAAATATCCGGGATGCTAAGTCTTTCACAAAATAAAATACGAAAAAGTTGAAATATCATTCAAGATTTGATGTCATAAATACAAGAGCTTCCACCTTATGATACAAGTCTGAAACTGAAACGACAAGTCTAAATATAAATAATACCCTGTCTGAATACTAAAATGACTAAATAGATAAAAGATGGAGTAAGGTGTGGACCACAGGACAACCAAACAGTTCACCACAACTCCAAATGATCCAAGCTAAAAAAAAGCTTCACGAGATGCGCCCAATGGCGGAGTCAGGAATTTCACAAAGGGTGTCCAGAAATAGCCCAACAAAAGCTCTTTTCAAAAAGTAGAACTAATGAGATTCGAACACATAAGCACTTTCTCATTCCAAGGAGGTGAAACTGTTAATAGAACTACTTTGATTAAAGAACAAGAGGCCAAAAGTTATTTACAATATATTAGAATAGGAAGACTATATATAAGTAACTAAACCTAACCTAATAGGAATGCATTAACTAAACCTAACTAAATAGGAAATAGGAAAAGCCCAAACATATGGGCTAACATCCCCCCTCAAACTCACAATGCAACAGCAATAAGCATTGAGAGTTTGTCACACAAAAATCGAAATCGAGGCGCATTGTGCCTTCGTAAAAGATCGAACTGCAAGGTCGACGGAACAAAAGGAAGCGATATGGTCCCGAGCTGTAAATGATGACGAGTGAAGTGACAATCAATCTCAATGTGCTTCGTCCGCTCATGAAAGACAGAATTCTTTGCAATTTGTACCGCACTTTTGTTATCACAATGCAGGGGAGTAGGCATAGAAATGTGAACCCCCATATCTGCAAGCAGCGCAACCAAACAATCTCACATGTAGTCACAGCCATAGCACGATACTCAGCCTCCGTGGAAGATCTAGAGACAACATCCTGTTTTTTGCTCTTCCATGATATTAAAGAGTCTCCAAGAAATACACAAAAACTAGTGGTGGATTTACGATCATTGCGATCCCCATCCCAATCAGCATCACTATAGGCTCGCAACTCGAGAGATGACGTCGAGGGAAACAAGAGATTCTGAAATTGTGTGCCACGAAGATAACTCAAAATACTAATCTGACTCCCGGTGAAGCAGTAGAGCGATAACAAAGCGGCTAACAACATGAACTGCATGAGCTATATCGGCGAAATGTGATAAGATAAACCAAACTACCTACAACAGTCCGATAAAGACTCGGATCTGATAACGGAACACCATCACTAGGAGTGTACCGAGCATTGGTTTCAAGGGGAGTATCTACAGTCCTGTTGTCAGAAAGACGCGCCCATTTAAACAAGTCAGATATATATTTAGTCTGAGAAAGAAGATACCCTTTCTTAGACTGAGCCACCTCAATACCCAAAAAATAACGTAGTAAGCCCAAGTCCTTCATAGCAAACCGATGAGCCAAATCACGCTTCAGTGACTCAATACCATCATAATCATCACCAGTAATAACCATATCATCTACATATAAGGACAGAAGAATTCTCCCTGCACTCGTACATCTAACGAACAACGCCGAATCATGATTACTCGGGACAAATCCAAGAGAAGTAATCACAGTGGAAAATTTCTCAAACCAAGCACGAGGGGCTTGCTTGAGACCATATAAAGCTTTTCGAAGCCGACAAACTTCACCCGGCTGGTGGTCAATACCTGGGGGTGGAGTCATATAAACTTCCTCATGGAGATCACCATTCAGAAATGCATTCTTGACGTCCATTTGAAATATCTTCCATCATCGAGCGGATGCAACAACAATTATAATCTGAGCGATGCGTCATCTTTGCCACGGGGCAAAAGTCTCCTCATAGTCCATACCATATTTTTGTGAGTACCCTTTTTGCCACAAGTCGGCCTTGTATCGCTCAACGGACCCATGGACTTTGTTTTATCTTATACACCCATCGACAACCAATCATATGTTTACGGTGGGAGGGTAACCAAATCCATGCGTGTCCGATAAAGAAGCGGTGAGTTCCTCACCATAGCATACGCCAAAGAGGATCGATCCACCCTCTCGTCGACTCGAGTTCGGACAAATTATGGATATTGGCAATAAAGGAAGCAAATGAAGGCGAGTATGTAGAGTAAGCGAAATCGGTAGTTTGGTGGACTTAGAAGGGCAGTAGACCTCCTCGGAGGTGGTGGGTCTCGGTATCAATAGGCAAAGCGGACTCGACGCAGTGGGGTGAAGCACTATCATCGGTGGCATGGATGGCTGAAGCTGGAACCTTCATGTATCAACGCCAAAAGGATCAATATCTTTGAAGATCTTATTTCGTTACATCATGGGATTTATTTGGAATCGAATAAAAGGAATATGTTCCAAAAGGTAACATGCCGTGAAACATATAATTTCGACTTACGAGGATCATAGCAACGATATCCTTTCATCGACACCATACCCCAAAACACACATATAGCTGATTTTGGCCCAAGCTTATTTCGTTCAACATGAGGACGAAGAACAAAGCAAGTACATCCAAAAACTCGTAATGCAGAATAATTCGGTAGGTGACCATATAATTTCTCAAATGGAGACATCCACAAGTCAATCACGTAGGAATACGATTAATCACATATACAGCAGTTAGGACTGCTTCTCCCCAAAAAAATACTAGGAACCTCTGCAGATAAGAGTAAAGAGCGTCTTTGTCTCAACAATATGTCGGTGTTTTCTTTCTGCAACACCATTCTGCTCAGGAGTGTCGGTACAGGATGACTGGTGTATGGTGCCATCAGAGGCGAGTAACTGAGTGAAATCATTAGAGGTATATTCGCCCCCTAAGTCACACCTGAAGCACTTTATCACAGCCGAATGTTGTGTTTTAACAAAAGCTCTAAAGTTACTATAAATGCCAAAGAAATCAGATCTGTGTTTCATAAGATACACCCAGGTATAACGAGTAAAGTCATCTATAAACGAAACATAATAGGTCAAGCCACCCTTAGTAGAGATTGGAGATGGGCCCCACACATCAGAATGAATAATATCAAAAGGAGCAACAGAATAAGACACACTTTTATTAAACGGTAAAGCTGAGAATTTTGCCAGTTTACAACCACTACAATTAGAAATATCACAAGTGTTCAAATGACCTAAAGCACCAGTATTGACACCCCATCGTCGGAAAATTACATTAAATATAAACGTCAAATTTTGATTTAATAAATATATATAAAAGTATTGACACCTCTTGACACAAGTTAAAGGTTGTAAAAATTCATTAAGGTTGTGTGCTCAAGCCTTCTTTATTATTTTCTTACAACCATTGACCCCCTTCATGAAAATTTTGCGTCTTTCCTACCCCTTCATAAATCGTGATACATAGAAATACGAGAAGATAACTTTATCAATAATGAATTAGAATTTTGAAACAACTTATCAAGGCAATACCATACATCAAAATACAGTAAAACTATAGAAAAGTATATCCGGACAGTGTAGGTCGAGAAATTGCAGATGCAACTTTTCTACCCTTTTTGGGTTTTTTTTTTCCACATTCGCTATAGAAGATGAAGTTTGATTGTTCTTCAACTTCGACTTTTGAATATTCTGATTCATAATCGTTGATGGATCATGCAACCTTTTGGATCTGTTTTCAGCCCAATCTCCATCTTTTAAATCATAAACACAATAAATGTTAGATGTGTTTAATTGGGTAATCCCAATAGTAAAAGACGGAACAACATTCATATGTATCAGGAAATTTATGATGCAAACTCAAAAAAAAAAAGAAGTAACTAAGAACTGAACAATGGAGAAGACAAAAACTACCTTATTTAGGAAGTTGAATTTGATTGACTGAAGAGAGAAAGCTTTTGAAATTTAAAAAGATAAATGAGATTGTGAGAGTGAAAATAGGGAGATATTGAAGGAGTGAAAATAGTAATGAGAAATGTGGGTTTGGAATATGAGGACTTATGTATCCGGATTCTTGGTGTTTTGGGAGAAATGAAGGGATTTTTGTAATATTTTAGAATGGTAGGGAATAAAAGAAAATATGATAAATAAAGATGTGCATATATGTAATTTTTCCAAGGAAATAATCAAAATCCTCTATCTACCACCACTCTATCCCCCACCCACGCCTCTTATTCTTCTTCAATGCACCCTATCTTCTTCTTCTTTATTTATTTTTATTTTTCATCATCCTCCCCCCCCCCCCCCGCCCCGCTCCCCCCAACATATTCTATTTTAATACTTATTTGATTTCACCATCTTCATTATATTCAATTTTTCTTTTCAACTTTGTGGGTAGTTGATTAAATTGATAATTGAGTTTTTTATAAAAATATAATGATGAATTAGTTGGTGATGGGTGTAACATCTCGCAATTTGAAATAGCTAGGAAGAAGCTAAGAATTTGAAATAGTTATTTTTGGAAAGAATGAAAATCTGGAAATTTACTTTAAGTTAGGAAAAAGGTGAGTTTTTGGTCAACTTCAAACGGACATAACTCCTAGCTCAGGATGAGTTAGGTGTACTTCTAGATATGGTTGGAAAGCTCCTAGAACGATCTTTCCAACACTGCCAAGATTTTGTGAATTCGAGTTTGTATGAGTGAGATACGTCCATTGGAAGTTGGGCTGTTCAAATAAGGAAATGTCTAATCCGGATTTTTGAAGGGTATTTCAGTCATTTCCTTATCCAATTAATTAAATTCGTTTTAGTAAATTAATTAAGGGTCTAAACTGAACTTGGTCAGTTATATGCTTTTGGAAAAGAGTTAGGGTTTTATAGAAGAGGAAAGAATAGGAGAAAAGAGAAGGAGAAGCAAGGAAATCGTCAAGTTCGTCGAGTTTAGCTTGTGGTTTTCGTCCGGGTGATCCCTACAAGGTATGTGAGTCTTTCATAGCATTGGGATCATTCACCCACGCGCCAAACATGTTTAGTTCAGTGAAATTCGTCCTAAAAGAGTTTGAAAGTTGATATTCTTGACATGTATTCTTGAATTTGAATGTCGTTTTTGAATTGGGCTGAATTGAGGATTTTTGGAGATCTTTACGTTGAGTTTTAGAGTTGTTTTGAGTACATATGGGTATCGGAATCTAAAATGAATTTGAGATCAATAGCCGAGTTTAGCCGAATAAGTGCTGGAAAACGAAGAAGGAAAAGTCGAGCAGTTTTGGCACACAAGTCCGCGTTGCGGACTTGCTCCGCCGGTGCAAAAAAAGTTGCTCCACGACGTGGTTAGGACACAGACTCCTCTATCTCAAAATTAAATTTTGCGACCATTCATTTAGAAACATCTCCGCGTCGCGGACTTGTTCCAAGACGGTGATTTCGTGAACTTTACTCATGTTTAGCTATCTAAAATCATTCCTAAACATCATGAGATCTTTCCAATCACAAATCACAATCCTTGAATCCATAATTCAATTCAAGGACTAGTTAAGAGTCAAGTCAAGAGTAGTTAAGATCAAAGTCAAGAGAAGTTCTTAGAGTCTTCCAAAAGTCTTTTCCAAATGTTTTAACTTTGTTTTAAGACTTAAAGTTCAGTTGAGTAAAGAGTAAAGATTAAAGCTTGAAGTTCATTTCTTCAAAAGTATATGGGGACTATCTATTTCCAAAGATTTTAAAATGTTTTCACATTTAAACAAGAAAGGAAACCTCGATTTCCAAAGAGCCTTTGGGCTAGTTTTCAGAAAAGAGTATATACTTTCATAATTAAGCAAGAGGGGAAACTTTGATTTCCAAGATAGCCTTTGAGCTAAGTTTTTCAGCAATTATCTCAAATCATAGAAAGAAATATGTTTTTAAACATAAAGAGCTAGTATCATATTTTGGGAGTAGTATTGAGCACCGATATGGGGGAGCATTCAGAGAACCCACATCCCCCATAAACCATGTAGCCATCATGGGTAGAAAAGGGTCATAATTTTTAGATGAATCATTTAATGCTTTTTAGCATAGACTAGTGGATTAACTTAGTGAGTTAGGTCCTATACCCCCGGCAAGGTATATGATGGTCCTTGACAGCGTGAGGTTAAGTGTTGTATCATCACTATAGCTCTTAAGTGATGGTTGTCGGTTAGAGAAACTTCCACAACAGTATTTTGTATTTTTATATACATCAGTTTAATTGTATTTTTACATACATCTCAGAGTTATATGTATCTTTGCATACACACAGAGTTGACATCATGTTTTAAACAGTTTTCTTTATATTGCACTTGTTTTTAAACTACTTTATATTGAAATGAGTTCAGTTATATTGAGTTGAGTTGAGCCAGGTAAGTTCTTTAGTTCCTTTCAGATTCTTTTCAAGCTTAAGTTGTGTTTAATATTCCAACTCTCATACTCGTACATTCAATGTACTGATGCCAGTTGGCTTGCATCATCTTATGATGCAGACACAGGTAACTAGGATCGGCATCCAGCACATCATTGATCCAGTGAGCACTCCAGAGTCAGTTGGTGAGCCTCCTTGCATTTCGGAGGATTCCTTTTTATTCTTTCAGTTATTTCATTAGTTCATTAGGATGTCGTGGGGGTTGTCCCGATATCCATCTCAGTTGTTTTAGAGGCTTTATAGATAGTCGATCAGATGTCAGTTCATTCGTCATCATTTTGTTATTGACTTATGTTCAGATTTAAGTTGCCATTTTGGCTAAGTTAAATGTTTATTTTAAAAACATTATGAGTTCAGTTTGAGACATGTTGAGTTATCTTGTATTTGGATTCTCTTTCTTATGTCTAAGTCTTCCGCTGAATAAGTAAGCCAGGCCAAGGGTTTGCTTGGGGCCAGCAATGGTTCTCGAGTGCTAGTCCACCCAGGGTGTAGGCTTAAGGCGTGACAATGGGTGACAAAGAAGTGGGAATTGAAGGCGGTGAAGAAGAAAAATTCAATATTAACAATGGTAATGGTGATATTTGGTGGTGGATTTGTAACTTTTGATGGTGATGATATGATTTTGGTGACAAAAGTTTGTTTATAGGTGTTGAATTTTGTGGCGGATCTTTATAATTTTTGTAGGGACGATAGAGTGTGATTCAATGGTGGGTTTCATTCTTGGCGGCTATTTTGATTTTTATGGTGAAATATATATTTGGTACTAATATGGTGGCAATGATAGTGATTCCGTGGTGGAGTTCATAAAGAAGAAACAATTGAATAACATGGAGAATCTTATTAAAAATATAACATGATATATGAGATCCATGTGGCAGTAAGATGACATTGATGTGGCACAAGGGCGATACACCTCTCACTGTGAGAATGGTGCTATACGTCTCAGGAGTTAAATAAATTCAATTTAGTAGTATAAGTGTGTAATAAATGTTATGATAGTTTAAATGTATAACTATTTTTTCGGGACAAGTTGAATAGTAAATTTATGTCTCTTTTTCCTTTTATAATTCAAATTAGAGAAAAGGCATAAAGTCACCATTGAAGTTGTCCCGAATTTTCAAAAACATACCTTAACTTTGCAATCATCCTATTACCCACTAAACAATTTTAAACATTTATTATTATATCATTTTTCGATCAGCTCCAGATTTTAAGAAGCAAGTGTATTCACACACCAATCATTACATGACACGTGCTAATTTAATTAAAAATATTTTTTTATTTTAAGTTTTTTCTTTATTTATTTTTCTTTCTCTCTCTCTTTTACTTTTTGACTTATTTTAATTTTGATTTCATCTTAAATTTTACTTCATCTTCCACCTCCCACTTTCAAGTGATTCATCCCTCCATTTTCTTCACCTCCCACCCCCACCCCACCCACCCAACACGTCAAGTTGAACCCCACTCCTATTTTTTTTTCTTTTTCTTCTTCTTCTTCTCCGATCAAATTCTTTATATAATTCATACTATTTTTTAGACTTTATTGAATTATTGACAGCAAAATTAATTATTTTTCTAAGAAAATTTAATTTTTTGAAGATATCATAAACTACTCATTTTCATACAACTTCAAAGTTAGAAATGATAATTTAAAAAAAAAATCAATGAATTCCCTAAAAATTGAAAGAACTTAATTGAAATAGGATAAAAAAAACTATATGATACTTCCTAATCATCTTGAAATCTAATGGATTTATCAAGTTGTTCGAAATGTAAGAAAATATTTAGTTAACGTTTTAAAATTAAAGAGAGTAAAATTAATAGTAGTAAAAAAAATAAAGGAAGGTGAAGTTGTGGTAAAAATAGTGACATTGAAAGTGAGAAGCTTCAATGGAGATGACAATGAGTTTTTGTAGAAGAAAGAAGAAAGAAAGAGAAAAAAATAAAAAGGAAAAAAAGTTAAAATAATAAGAAAAATAAGAAAATATATTTTATAATAAAGTACTTGTAAAAGTAAAATTATATTAGTTATTTTAGATTG
Source organism: Solanum pinnatisectum (assembly GCA_035578085.1). Classification (NCBI taxonomy): domain Eukaryota; kingdom Viridiplantae; phylum Streptophyta; class Magnoliopsida; order Solanales; family Solanaceae; genus Solanum; species Solanum pinnatisectum. Next base: position 827,736 of record JAWPEI010000021.1, on the reverse strand, counting down.
CTCACTCTCTTTGAGAGAGTGCACACCACTCTCTATGTTAGGTGGACGAAAATGATATAATATATGTTCAAAATTATTTAGTAGGATAATAGGACGATTGCAAAGTTAAGGTGTCTTTTTAAAAATTTAGAACAATTTCAATAGTGCCTTTATGTCTTTTCTCCTTAAATAAATACTGAAATATAAAGTCAACCGACTTTGTTTGATTACTCTTTATATGAATTTAATACTTTCAGAAATTTAGGTGAGCTGAAATGTCATTTATTATTCACATAAATTTATATTTATTTTTCATGTATACATATTTAGTCAAAATTTTATTTTAATAATATTTTTATCATTTTAAATATCATATATTACTTGACTCAATTGCACAGTTGGAAGCCTCAAAATCTAAAGCTAATTTGTCATTTATTCCTACACAAAATTATAACGTTATAAAATATCTAAAAATTAAATATTAAATTATATCATATTATCATACTATACTAAAAATAGAAAAATTACACTCACTCTTTCCCAATTTATATGAGTTACTTTACTTTTTAGTCAGTCCCAAAAAAATGGCACATTTCCATATTAAATAACAATTTAACTTTAAAATATCTATTTTACTCTTAATGAAATGATTTATAACCATACAAATTTTTATCATTCATTTTAGACTACATGTTTTAAAAGTCTTTCTTTCTTTCTTAAATTCTGTGTCAAATCAAATTACCTCATATAAAATGTTCATACATATATATATTTTTTTGTCATTTTCTTACTAACATCAATGATTTTGTGTCCTATCTTCTACTCCACACAAATTTTATCAAGGTAATAGTTGGTTGGAAGGAAAGGACAGGATAATAGTCATACACACAAAAAAAAACATAGAGGAGCCATATCAGATTTTTCCATAAACTAAAAAGGTTAGTCTCTAATAACTAAAAATGTACGTTTTTTTAGAATGAAATACTAAGAGGCGAAGCTATGATTTCAATTTAATGAGCTCTATATTTTATATTGATGATATTAAGTGATGATAACTGGATTTTAAATTTAATATTTGTACATATGAAATGAATTTATTAACACAAATATAAGTGAAATTTTATGCTTCTTTCTTCTATTTATAAACTTCTTATCTACATTAGATCTGGAGAATTTGAAAGGCAAGTGTCATGGAAAAAGAGAAAGGGGAAGCAAGCAACTTAGAGGTATGTCATAAAATACTTGTGTCAAACTAATTATATTTACTTGGATGAATTATCTTTATTATAATCCATAAAATACAAAGTCAACTTGAAAGTAATCCCCAATTAAACTAATCAAAATTCGAAACAAATTACTGTAGAATTTGGGTGGGTTTTTTTAATTTGGATGATTTAATTAGTGATATGGATTATGGACCCCTTTTCTTGTTGAATTATGCCAAAATTAGTTATATTTTCTATTGATAAAATAAAATAAATAATGGCAAGAATAAACACTTTGTGTCACGACAATGACATAAATATAAATTTATAAAGTTAAAAATTTTATTAATATAAAATTAGTTTCACCCTTGATCAATGAACTTTACTTGTTTATCTGTAAAATTCTAAAAACTATTTTTTGTCTCACTAAATTCACTGAAATATTAACAACAGTTTTCGTAGACACATGAGTCCTATGTGACATAATGCATTTAGGACATCACGTAGGACACAAATTTCCATGTAGGATGTCACATAAGACGTGTGTGTTTATTTGTTCAACTTTATACAAGTTTAAGTGACAACTTATGCACACTTAAAGTTGGAGTGCATAAGTGTGAAATGAGGTCAAGTTAAATAACATATTTATGTGTTACTATATCGTTTCAAACACTTGCCATATAGACTTATGCCTTCTTAGTTAACCATTTAACTCCTTTCGTATCATGTTCATAATTCATGTCGAAGGCTCATAGTTGTTAGTCATATGCATACTCTTAAAAGCTCATAAATAATAGTTCATTTAATGTGCATTATAATGCAAAACTCTTGAAGTTCATAATTTGAAATCATGTAAATGATCATAAAGCTCATACAATCACAGTTCATGCCTTTTGAAATCTCAGGGTGAAAACGAATATATTCTAGGAATAAGAATACCATAGAGAACGGATGATACCATAGAGATTCATGAGTTCATAAAGATTCGCCATGAGCAAGACGTAGAATTTCATGCTTAAACCTAGCTTGTTCATTGAGGAAAAACGTAGACACGAATTACGTATAGTGGGGAGGAACAAGGATGTTTCCACACTTAACATAGAGATATACTTACTTACCTTGAATTTCTCCAGTGAAAATCCTAACGTTCAAGAAGAATCCCAAAAGTTCATTCTTGAACCTTGAGATGAGTTCTCTTAGGAACCATAGGTATTGATGGTAGATTCGTTCTATGAATACCTGAGCATATGTTAGAATCACTATGAATAAGAGTGTGTTTACCTTGATGTGGAAGGAAGTATAATTTCTTTGATAGATGATCGGTCTTGAACTCTTGATCAAATCAAGTTTTGAATCCTAGAATTGAGTTTTTGGTTCCCTTAGAGATAGGAGGAGGATTCAATGTTAGAATCTTGTAAAGAATTTGTGATTACTGATTAAGAAGGTTTAAAAATACTTTGAGAGAAAATAGGCCCCAAGTCGTCCAAGATGATTTCCCTAATGAACCCCCAAGTTAAGCTTGTAATTGCATAACTTAAACATCCCTGCCACTGGAAAAATGGCCAACCACGAAGCGCATGAACCAGTCCGACTGTCTCAGTCGAATACGCTTAACTTTTTTACTCAGAAGCCGGACTGATGAGCGTTTGGATGCGTCGAAAATTAGACTCAAAGGCTTTTAGTTTGATAGGTAATGAACCATGTAACATTTCATATTCTAGAAGATATTCTTGTTTAAAGTTGACATTTTTATGAGCTTATACGGAAACTAAGCGGTAGAGAAACTTTCTACTCAAGTTTGTACTAGAGTTCCTTAGTTATGACCTCAATTCATATCCAACACACTTCCCACACTTAAGACTTGAACTTTAGTTTCATGCATTGGATAATTCAATTCATAGTCTTAAGGCGCGAGGTATTACAAATCCGATCCTTTCTCTTGTTATCTAATTCTTCTGCATATTCTCATGCATCTCAACTCCATTTTCCCCCCTTATTTGACCTCTTCTTGAATCTTCTGAACTCTCAGCCAAAAAGGAAGAAAGGAAGAGCCTGTTCTTTTGCTTTCACAAATATGAGAAAAGAGGCAGGGTTGTTAATTATGTGTGTTTTTTATCAAGTAGAAATGTTTGGGAACAATAAAAATTGGTGGGAAGGCTTAAAGATAAACTGGAGTTTAATAATGCAGTTGAACATATTCATAGTAAACCATTTTTTCTTCGATGAAAATAATAAGTTGCTCAAATGCTAAGAACACATACATGCGAATTAATTATGACTGCTGGTTGACCATTAGCTTAATTATATCCTGTAGGCTATTTAGAAGATATCCCTCTACGGCTATCTTTCTACAGCTATGTTAGTTGCATGTATAAAACAAAATATTTCATGGTAGATATGTTTGCTATGAAAATTTGATATAACATTTGGCCATTTGGCAGTTGTCATTTTCTGTTATTCGCAAGAATGTTGTCGATGTTCTGGATTTCATGGAGATGTTAAAGAATGAAGAAGATCAAAAAGCTGGTGTTGTGAATCTAATTGAAAAACTGCAATTGGAGCTGGCATTTATTTGTACATACGTCCAGCTACCTCATTCCGTATTGGAAGAGTTTGAAGATATAATGACTGGAAAAAGACAAGAGGTTGAGAATCTGTTTCGATCAATTTTGTGTGATGTTGAGCCCAACGTGGGGATTAAATATGACATCCATGATGTCGTTACTCGCCTCAGGGATAATCTTGATTATTTTATCAGCTCACATCATCGTTCTAAATCAAGTGCTACAATGACTGACGAGCAGTTGAACTTCCTCTTCTTGAATCTCCATCATCTATTAAGTATGAGACTCTTCAGAATGTATGTGGCAACATAAAAGAATTCCATGGGATGATAGTGAATGGTTGCATTGAGCACGAGATTGTTGAATATGTCTTACCTCAGTTTCAACGTATGGCTGAGAGAGTTGGACACTTCGTTTGGGATGAACTAATTAGTGATCAAGACTCAAAAGTCTTCAAGCTAGCTCATCTATACTTGAAAATTATTCCAATTGAACTGGAGGTAATGCACATATGTTTTACAAATTTGAAAGGTTCAACTTCAGCAGCACTTGAACTCTTCATTGAGAAGCTCCTGGAGATCTTTCCGGATATTCTTAGAGAATATCTGACTCATCTTCTCGAGCACATGGTAAATGTTACTACCGCCAGTACTTCAGGGGCTTGAAACATTCACGTCATGATGGAGTTCCTGTTGATTATTCTTACTGACATTCCTACAGACTTTATTCATCATGACAAATTATTTGATCTCTTGGCACGTGTAGGAGAACTTACCAGGGAGGTATCGACTCTTGTTCAAGACTTAGAAGAGAAATCAAGGAATAAAGAGAGTACCGATGAAACAAATTGTGCAACTCTAGACTTGCTGGAAAAAATTGCACTCCTCAAGGCAGATCTCAAACATGTTTACTTAAAAGCGCCAAACTCGTCTCAACTTTGCTTTCCCATGAGTGATGGACCGCTCTTCATGCATCTTCTACTCAGGCACTTAAATGATTTGTTCGATTCCAATGCTTATTCAATTGCTTTGATAAAAGAAGAAATTGTACTGGTGAAAGAAGACCTAAAGTTCCTACGATCCTTCTTGATTGGCGTTGAGCAAGAATTGTATAAAGATCTTTGGACACGTGTTTTAGATGTAGCATATGAGGCAAAAGATGTCATTGATTCAATTATCGTAAGAGATAATGGTCTCTGACATCTTATTTTCTCACTTCCCATTACCATAAATAAGATCAAGCTTATCAAAGAAGAAGTCTTTCATTTACCTGAAAAAGTTCCGAAGAACAGGGGCCTCATTGTTGTAAACTCTCCCGAGAAGTCAGTTGAGAGCAATTCAGCTGGTAAAATAATTGTAGGTTTTGAGGAGGAGACAAACATGATAATTAGGAAGCTGACTAGTGGATCGGCAGATCTAGATGTCATTTCGATCACTGGTATGCCGGGTTCGGGTAAAACTACTTTGGCGCACAAAGTATACAATGATAAATCAGTTTCTAGTCATTTCGACATTCGTGTGTGGTGCACAGTTGGCCATGAGTATGATGAGAAGAAGTTGTTGCATAAAATTTTGAATCAAGTTACTGGCCCAGATTTGAAGTTCAGTGAAGATGTTGAGGTTGCTGATATGCTCTGGAGACAACTGTTTGGAAAGAGGTACCTAATTGTGTTAGATGATGTGTGGGATAATACTACATGGGATGAATTGACAAGACCTTTTCCAGAATTTGAGAAAAGAAGTAGAATTATATTGACAACTCGAGAAAAGAAAGTGGCTTTGCATGGAAAGCGCAACACTGATCCTATTAACCTTCGAACGCTAAGATCAGAAGAAAGTTGGGAGTTATTAGAGAAAAGGTCATTTGGAAAAGAGAGTTGCCCTGATGAACTATTTGATGTTGGAAAAGAAATAGCCGAAAATTGTAAAGGGCTTCCTTTGGTGGCTGATCTGATTGCTGGAGTCATTGCAGGTTTGGAAAAGAAAAAGACTCTGTGGCTTGAAGTTCAAAATGATTTGAATTCCTTTATTTTGAACAGTGAAGTGGAAGTGCTGAAGGTTATTGGATTAAGTTGTGAACATTTACCAGATCACGTAAAGCCATCCTTTCTTTACCTTGCAAGTTTCCCCAAGGCCGATGAAATTCCAATCTATTTTTTGAAAGAAGTATGGTGTGCTGAAGGATTTGTGGAACATACAGAGATGAAGAGTGTGGAAGAAGTGATGATGTTTATTTGGATAATTTAATTTCCAGTAGCTTGGTTATTTCTTTAAATGACATAGGTGATGACCCGTCTTGTCGACTTCATGATCTTGTGAATGACTTTTGTTTGATAAAAGCAAGAAAAGAGAAGTTGTTGTGATAAGTTCAAGTGCTCCACCATCTTCTTCAGATTTGATGGCAAGTATAGTGTCCATTGATTATCGCAGCGAGCTATTTGGGCTTAACAATTTTGTCCTGTTCAGTTCAAAAAAGGGAAGACATTTTGGTAAACACCTCTATTCTTTGCTGATAACTGGAGAGAAGCTGGACGACAGTCTTTATGATATATGTCACGTAAGACACTTGAGGCTTCTTAGAATGTTATTCCTGAATGACCATTTATGAAAGGTTCTTAGCTGAATGAAATATGCATGTTGAATCATATGAGGTTCTTAAACATTTGGACAAATGTTAATTCTCTGCCTTCGTCTTTCTCAAACCTCAGAAATCTAGAAACGCTGTCATTGAATAACATAGGACCAATCTTGATACTATTACCGAGAATTTGGGATCTTGTAAAGTTGTGAGCACTGTTCATTAGTGCTTGTTCTTTCAATAATTTGGATACAGATGAACCATTTCTGATAGTGGAAGACTCAAAGTTAGAGAAGTTGAGAGTATTAGGGATGCTCGTGCTTTCCTATTCAAAAGACACCGAGGATATTTTCAAAAGGCTTCCCAATCTTCAACATCTTATATTTGTTCTCAAGGAATCATGGGATTTTTCAAAAGAGCGATATTGGTTCCCAAAATTGGAAATGCTAGATGAACTAGAACTCTTCAATGTAATGTTTGAAAGTTCAAATTCAAATGACAGTGGACTCTCTACAGCAACATATTGGTGCTGGGATTTTTACTTCCCTTCGAATTTGAAAAAATTGGCATTGCATGACTTTCCTCTGACATCCGATTCACTATCAACAATTGGGAGATTGCCCAACCTTGAAGAGCTGACCCTTGATGCCTCAATCATCCAGGGGGGAGAATGGAACATGGGGGAGGAAGACACCTTTGAGAATATCAAATTTTTGAAGTTGGAACAAGTAATACTTGCTATGTGGCATGTTGGAGAGGAATCCTTTCCCGTGCTTCAGAAATTAGAACTGTGGGGATGTCATAATCTTGTGGAAATTCCGGATAGTGTCGGGGATATTTGTTCATTGAAAATTATCAAACTTGTAGAGAACCCTCAACTTGAAGATTCCGCTATGAAGATTAAGGAATATATTGAAAATATGAGGGGAGGGGACAAGCTTCAGATCCTTGGCTTGAATAATATCCTATTATAGTACCATGTCAGAAAAGTCTTGAGCACTCTTACCGGGGGAAACTATGTGAGTACATACGAACTTATTACCTACTCTATTTCATTTTATGTGGTGGAATTTTTATTAGCACCGATCGAGCTTGAGAAAGGAAGGAATACTTTTGGAATTTCTAGTCTTGACATTTATGTGGCTTTAAAAACATATCATTAAAATGAGAAGTTCAAAATTAAATTGTTTCAAACATAGAAAGACGTCATTCTTTTTAACATACTTGAAGAAAAAGAGTAACTTCTCCTTTTTCCGATTACTTTGACCAGTGTAATTTTCTTTGCAGATCGCATGTAAAGAAGATGGCTACTATCCCTTTGCCGATACATTCGCTTTAGAGGCTAAAGAAAAATCCTTAGACAAGTTGCATTCTCGCAGGTTTTCTTTTATTATGTCGTGGTGATGAATAAGTATTGGAGGTGTATTGCTATTGTTATGAGAGAACTTTTGTTCAATTTCCTCCCTTCATTTTGTGTGCCTAGTTATGTATTACGAGACTTGCCCTTTCACACTGTTCTTGTTGTATTGCTTGAATTGTTTGCATATAATGTGTTAAAAACAAGTACTCTAGTTATGTATTCCAAGTAGGCATAATACATAAAAATGCCCTTTAACTTGACCTCAACTGACATCTATGCCCTCCAACTTTGGGTGTGTACAAGTAGAAACTTATACTTGCATATAATTGAACAAGTAGACACACATGTCCTATATAGCGTTCTACATGACAATTCTCCATCCTACATGACGTCCTACATGTATTATGTCACGTAGGACATGTGTGTCTACTTGTTCAACTTTATATGTACAAGTTTAAGTGTCTACTTATGCATATCCAAAGTTGGAGGGAATAAATGCTAGATGAGGCCAAATTAAAGGGCACATTTATGTATTGTTTTCCAAGTACTCTTCTCTTCTTTGGCGTGGCTTGAATTGTTTGCATATCATATATAGTGGTACATCATTGCAAATCAAGAAATGAACTTGAGGGGATGTACTTGCTTGTTATTTGAAGGGATGAGGAAATTGTAGGTTTTGTTTAGCCTCAGATGTTGAATTTGAACCCAAAAGGGCAAAAAATATCTAACGTTTATTGGGGCTTTAAACACAAATAAAATGCTGGTTTATTGATGAAAGACACAATGAAGGAAAACATACGAATATGTATGTGTAGTCCAAGGATATAGTTATTATAAGCATGAATTGAGATAAAGTGAAATATCAAATTATCAATTGGTTAGTGTGACTTATGTCTTAGTGCCTTGATGATGACACTAAAGCCTATTAAGTGGGGTGAAGTGCTCAACATGATTTGGGCCTCTCTTCAGGCTTAAGCTCTCCGTTAACAACACAACTGAACCCTTTAACTCAATGTGCACAACTTTAGAAATTGTTATTTATCTCTTTTAGTTCATTCCTCTGTTTTGTAGTAGATTGTATCTGACTTTAGAATCAAACCAAAAACTGAAACTAGGTAAACATTTTTTTATTTAACTTATAGGTGATGGTGCAAGAAAATCATAAATAGGGATGACAATGGGGTCGGGCGGATGCGGGGCAGGGTGGGTTTAAGGTTATGTGGGGTGGGGCGGGTTTAAGGTTGTGCGGGGAGGGTTGAAGTGGGTTTTTTAAAACAAATGCGGGAGTGGGGGCGGGTTGCGGGTATATTTTATGTGGTTCAAACTTATTTTTTCACATTAAGAGTGATAGAGCATTCTTTATTAAGATAATTTCTTTAAGACTACTAAAGTATTAAAGATAGTAAATGAAAATGATTCAATAAAAAAATACAATTTCTTACATATTTCCCAATTGACCTCTAAAAATTAAATTTTTAAGTCACTATCCTATTAAATTAATACAACTTAATGAAAAAATTAATTTATGTTATGAATTTTATTTTTAGTATCAAACTTAGCTAGAAAAAGAAAAGATTAAAAAAGTTATGCGGGCGGGTCCAGTGGCGGAGCCAAGATCTCTGTGAAGGGGGTTTGAAGTATAAAGTAGTAAACTCGTAAAAATTACAAGATGAAAAACTGAGCGAGACGGAAAAGGAAAATATTAATTTTAACCCGCTAAATTTAACTTGTCTTGTCATGCCGCGTTTAAGTTCTTCCTACTTTTATCTTGCTCCGCAAAGGACAAACTTCAGTCAACATTCTAGGTAAATGGACTCGGATAAGATTTTCGTTAGCGCTATTAGTTTCAGAACATCGAGTTTGCTCTAGTAGTGTGGTTTGCTAGAGTCCCGAGACTTTAGGTTGCAATTTGGCTGTGGAGGTGAAAGTTATGTTTTAGGCCGCAAGGGGTGGCGAGGGGGTATTTTTGTCATAACAATCTTTATTTATGGAAATTCAATGATTTCATTGAGTCTGAAATGTCAATTTAGTGGGGTATAGCATATATGATTTATTTTTATCGGGTCTCGAATAATTTCCGAGGGTCCATTCGGAGACTTCGAAAATTAGCAAAATATGTTTTGCTAATGCAGACTTGTAGCGACGGAAAAATAAGTTGTTAGCGAAGGAAATAGTTTTTAGTAACCAAATTGTTGAGTTATAACTCTCAAATTTTAGCTTAGAAGTTCATTATTCAAAACACAATTTCTTGAGTTATAGAGCTTCGATTGAGCTGATTTCAGTTGCTACTTATTAGAAATTGTTGGGGATTCGAGTTAGGGCCATCAGGATAGCGTTATGGCCCCTTTTGGAGGTAATTTCTTGTTCCCAAGACCTCTAGTTTCTCTTTAATGTTGATCATGGTGTCTTTTCTTGCATGTTCTGTTTGAGGCAGTTCCCGAGCTTGAATTCTGTCCATTTTTTGGGCATACATTTATTGAGCTAATTAAGACACATTGGCAGAGTCAATTTTGGGATTTCAGTGCGGGTCGCACAAATGCATTTTTGACTCGATTTTGGACACATCTCCAATTATTGCAATTTTGGTGTCTAAATGTCCATATTGACGTTGTGATCGTGTTTTGGATAGAGTGGAAGTGATCAAAGGCTGATCAGAAGGGCAAAGCTCCACAATTGTGATTTTGGAGCATGCGGGAATTGCTTTGAGGTAGGCTACGACAACTTACATGATTTTAGATTGAGCCTGTGAGTGTGAATTCATGTTGATTAACTAGTTTTGGGATAGATTTATAGGTTGTATAGTTTTTAGCTATTATAGTTCATGTCTTAGCCTTATTTTGGGTAGTTGTGGGGTTCATAAGCTTCCCTGCTTTGAATTTCATGATTGTATCTTGTCTTGTGTTATCATTGGGTTGATTGTACAATTGTTATCAACTTGTTTTTGGCCTTAGCCTAGGCATAGGCTAGTGACTGACATAGACTTGCATTTTGGAGCCGATAGGCCTTAGAGATTTCTCCGACGTTGCTTCAGCTACATCCCTCTAGTGCAGACTTGTGTCTGAGAGAATGAACCTTAGCTAGGCGTCAACTCAGCTCTTATGATCGTTCATCCATAATCCCTTTGTGTTTTGACTGGACGTGTTCGTTGGTGATTTTGGGCCTTATTTAGCTATTTGGACGGGTCTTGAATTTGGAGCTAGAGTGGGTCCTAGGTGATTCTGATGATGATATTTGCTCTACTGTTTGTGTTAGAAGCATGTGTGTTTTGGAGACACTCAGATTTCTAAGTCATGGTTCAAGGCCTGTCATATGTCTTTCGTCACGGTTCGAGGCCCTGACATACATATATCAGCCTAGGTTCGAAGCCCTATCACATCTCTTTCAACCTCGGTTCGAGTTTGGGCATCACCTCTATTTGTCGGGTTCGAGTCCTGATCTTGGTGACTCTATTGATTTATTTGGGTTTCCATTACCGCTGTTTGAGTATGTGGATGGTTGTGGCAGTTCTGGGATACTCTTAAACATAATTATCTTAGTATTAGGTATTCCCCATTTCAGTTTATATCATGTTTTAAGCTTCCGCACAGTATTTCTCTTTCCAAATTTATCTAGTATGCTATGATATGCCAACTCAGGGTTAGCTTGGGGTCACTCGTGATCCTAGGTCCCGTGTTTATGTCAAGGGGGTAGCCTCGGGGCGTGACATATACTACACACTCTGTATCTATTTTATTGATGCATATCCGAGCACCAATCGTTAACGTTGATTTCAAGCATGTTATAGGGAGATTCTGAGACCGAGGGTGGGTTTATGGTGTCATGAATCAACCTATCTCCTTTTGTATATAGTTTGTGGCTAATCTTTTGTATATGAGTCAAGTATGTAATTTTGGTCCACTTTTGAGGCTTGTACTCTTTTTAGTAGCTCTGTATTTGTGACTTCCAGGCCGTGGGATTGGGTCTCTCATTTTGGTTTGTAATATTCTATTGTTCCTATCTTATGCTGCTTTCATTATAATTGTTTTTGTTTTTTTGTGTGTTGGTTGTTGTTTCTACTCGATATGCCCGTTACTTGTCATTTTGGAATATGGATTGACTTACTGGTGGAGTATGGTAGGTGCCATCATGACTCGAGGTTTGGGTTGTGACATTCTGATAGTTCGAGGGAATTTTTCTTTCCTTTGTTTGCCATGCTGGACTGTCACGTCAGCGATCTGAATGGCCTATGTGGACATCCTAATGTTGTAAAGGTATTTGTGGTCCAAAAAATAGATGAGAAGGGTATTTTTATACCAAAAACAAATGGAAGGTAAATGTGAGCTATTTTGAATAGTTCAAAGATATTTTGACCTTTTTCCATTAATAAAATTAATCTAAAAAAGAATAAAATAAAAATAAAATAAAATAAACCTTTACTCAACAAATTATGAGCCTTTGTTTATTTAAAAATTGTAAGATGATATATTAATGAGTAAAGCCTTAAAATAAGGTAATATCCAGCAATTTCTTTGTCATTGACAAATAACCACTATTAGACTCTGTTGCATTTATTAAAGATTTAAAAAAAAACAAGAACATGTACAATGGACAGCTAACGTGCAAGCCTAGCTTGCAATAATTCAATTCAACTGAAATTTCCACTTGTATTAAATGTGTTGTGTTCATATTACTGTGGACCCATAACAATAATTCATGAAAACTTTCATATTTGTTGTCATGTATACAATACCAGTCCCAAATATCATCAATTTTATCTATCCACACCCTTCTTATCTTTCTTCTCAAATTTCAACAAGTTAACCAATCGAATCCATGGCATCATCTTCTTCTTTGGGGAGTAATTCATAATACTGTCCTCGATGGAAGTACGATGTCTTTCTGAGTTTTAGAGGTGAAGATACTCGTAAAACATTTACAGGTCACTTGTATGAAGGTTTGGAAAAATATTCACCTTTCAAGATGATAAAAGGCTTGAAAGCTATCGAAGAGTCTCAAGTTGCCCTTGTAGTTTTTTCAGAGAATTATGCTACATCGAGGTGGGTCTTGAATGAACTAGTGAAAATTATGGAATGCAAGAAGGAAGAAAATAGACAAATAGTCGTACCGATATTCTATAATGTGGATCCATCACATGTTCGTCACCAAAGAGAGAGCTTTGCAAAAGCATTTGCCAAACATCAATCGAAGTACAAGGATGATGTCGAGGGAATGGAGAAGGTGCAAAGATGGAGGCTTGCCTTAACTGCTGCCGCAGATCTAGAAGGATATGACATCCGCCAAGGGTGAGTTAAAAAAAATATGTGTAGTTTAGACGTTAGAAATGCTTTATTTAAGTCATTTTTTGTGAAAAAAAATGTTTTTAGACACTTTTTTTTAAAAATCAAATATATAATCGATTTAATTTCAATTTTAGCACTTCAACTCAAACATCTGATGGTGCTTATTTATTAAACCAGGTCCCTCACATGAAAAATATATATTTCTCAGCACAAATTGGTATTTAAAAGCTACTTACATTCAGGGATTTAGCCTTTTTATCATGGTTATGCTCACTAATAGTATGAAATACTTATAATACATTACTTTATTATGCTTATCCCCAATTAATGTTCTTATTTATGTAGGGTAGAATCAGAGAACATTCAACAAATTGTTAACCAAATTTCGTCCAAATTATGCAAGACTTCAGTATCTTATTTGCAAAATATTGTGGGAATAGATACTCACTTAGAGGAAGTAAAATCCCAACTAAAGCTTGGAATCAATGATGTTCGGATTGTGGGGATCTGGGGCATGGGGGGAATTGGTAAAACGACAGTAGCAAGGGCAATTGTTGACACACTCGTGTCAATTTGAAGATGCTAGTTTCATTGCGGATATTAAAGAAAACAAATGTGGAATGCATTCTTTGCAAAATATCCTTCTCTCAGAACTATTAAGGAAAAAAGATAATTATGTGAATAATAAGGAGGACGCGCGGAAAGCACATGATAGCTCGTAGACTTCGTTTTAAGAAGGTTTTAGTTGTGCTTGATGACATAGATCACAGAGACCATTTGGATTACCTAGTAGGAAATCTTGATTGGTATGGTGATGGGAGTAGAATTATTGTAACAACTAGAGATAAACATTTGATTGAGACGAATGATGTAGTATATGAAGTGACTACACTAGCTGACCATCAAGCTATTAAATTGTTCAATCAATATGCTTTCATCAAAGAAGAAGTTCCAAATGAATGTTTTGAGAAGCTCTCAATGGAGTTTGTACATCATGCTAGAGGCCTTCCTTTAGCCTTGAAAGTGTGGGGTTCTTTATTACATAAGAGGGACATAACTGAGTGGAAAAGTGCTATCGAGGAAATGAAAAATAACTGTAATTCAGAAATTGTTGAAAAGCTAAGAATTAGCTATGATAGATTGAATATCATACAACAAGATATATTTCTGGATATATCATGCTTCTTTCGAGGCAAAGATAAAGATTATATCATGCAAATTCTTGAGAGCTGTTATTCTGGAGCAAATATCGGATTGCGTATCTTAAAGGACAAATCTCTTGTGTTCATCTCTATAAATAATACTATTGAAATGCATGACTTAATACAAGAGATGGGTAAATACGTGGTGAAAATGCAAAAAAAATCGGGAGAACCCAGCAGAATATGGCACACTGAAGATTTCAAAGAAGTTATGGCCAACAACACAGTAAGTAGGTTAAACAATGCAACATTATTCAATTTCCAGTTTTCATATATTGAAATAAATTTATCTTATGTTATTAAGCCATTATTTAGTCTAGTAGCCATTTAATATGCTTATCAAGCTTTCAAATCATTGAATTAACTTGAAATTTGTATGATATTTTCATTTTACAAGATGACAGTTATTAGTACTTTTTCATTTTACAAGATAACTTGATCTGAACTATCATGTGTTTATCATCTTATATATATCCTTATGCAAATAGTGATATCGGTAAGTTTATTGTACACAACATTTGAAGTTATGATTTGTTAATTTATGATCTTTTTACCAGGGAACCATGACAATAGAAGCAATTTGGTTTACTTGCTTTGAACAAATATGCTTTAATAAAGAGGCGATGAAAAATATGAAAAGGCTTAGGATATTATACATAGCTGATGGTAGGCTAAACCGTTTCTCTTCGCCCCATTCTTCCATTGATTCGAAATACATTCTCAACGGCTCCATTGAGTTTCTGTGCAACAACTTGCAACGGGTTTACTGGGAGCAATATCCTTGGGTGTCATGGCCAGACAATTTTAAACCCCAAAGGCATGCTAATCTCTATCTCGGGTGGAGTTTGTTGCATGATTTATGGACAAAAAGAAAGGTACCGTTTTATTTGAGATACTTTCTATTTGGTTTGTCCTTGAATTATAATGTTTGTGATTAAATGAAATTAAGATATTAGTTTCATAAACACCTTTATTTAGTTTCTGAACATTTATATAAATGAAAATTAAACAATTTCTTTCTATGTTCTGATAGGAGCTTTTGCCGTGTCTACGATGGCTAGATCTCAGCTTCTCTGATAGGCTGATGCAAATACCAAATTTCACGGGGATGCTAAATTTGGAGTTTTTGAATCTGAAGAGATGTAGGAGTCTTAAAAAGGTGCATCCTTCACTGGGAAATTGCAAAAAACTCAATAAGTTAAGTTTGTATCGTTGTAAAAGCCTTGAGAGGTTTCCATGTGTTAATGTGGAGTCTCTTGAACATCTGGATCTAGAGGGCTGCTTAAAATTAGATAAATTTCCAAATTTCTTTGGGAGAATGAAGTTGGAGTTAGAGATTAAGGTAGAAGGCACTGGTATAAGGGAACTACCCTCATCTATTCAGTATCTAACTCATATTACCAAGAAACATTTGCTAGGCATGAAAAACCTTGAAGCTCCTTTTATGGAGCTAGATTTGGCGGGCATGAAAAAACTTATAGCTCTTCCGAGCAGCATTGGCATGTTGAAAGGTTTGGTGAAACTAGATGTGTCATGGTGCTTAAAACTTGAAAGCTTGCCAGAAGAGATAGGTGATTTAGAGAACGAACTTGCTGAATCTTGATGCGAGCTGCACTCGAATTTAAAAACCTCCATCTTCCATCGTCCGCTTGAACAAGCTTAAATTCTTGAGTTTTGCAGGACAATGTTTAGAAGATGGAGTGTAGTTTGTGTTCCCTCAGGTGAATGAAGGATCGATTACGCTCATTGGAAATTCTCAATCTCAGTTCATGCAATTTAATAGATGGAGGGATGCTTATCGTCTTTAAAAAAGTTGGATCTCAGTAAAAACAATTTTGAGCATTTGCCTCGAAGCATAGCAAACTTGGTGCTCTTGAAGCCTTGTACTTATCATATTGCAAGAGGCTTACACAGTTGCCAGAATTTCCGGAGCAGTTAGCTAAAATAGATGCATATTGGAGCAATGATTCAGTCGCTGCTATCTCTGCTTCAGATTCCTTGTCATTAAGAGCGTTCGTTAGTTGGGAGGAGAATATCCCTAGTTGGCTCCACCATCGAGGATTTGATAAAAGCGTATCAGTCAATTTGCATGAAAACTGGTATGTTCATGATAATTTCTTGGGATTTGCTGTATGTTACAGTGGTGAATTAATTGACATGACAGCTCACTTGATTTCCTTATGTGATGATGGGACCTCGGGTATCACCCGGAAGCTTGCCTTATCCAACCATTCAGATTGGAATTCTAAGATTTATTTTTTCTTGGTACCTTTTGCTGGCTTATGGGATACAAGTAAGGCAATTGGGAAAACACCAAATGACTATGGGATTATTACATTATGTTTCTCTGGAGAAATGAACAAGTATGGATTACGTTTGTTGTATAAAGATGATCCTGAGCTTGATGCGAATTGCTCCTCTTCTACGAAACATTCTAATATTCTTGGGAGAGTGGTTAGTCTCTTCAGCTGCATTAATTGATCTCTGTTTTAATAATTTTAATTACTTAAGCTCTTCTCATATATGGTTAGCACTGTTTTTGATTGCTTGTTTATCAACGTGTTGTGGATGATAAAGAAATTAGTGGGTACTTTTTCTCTCCAGCTTCGTCTGTTTGTAGCACATATTTGTTTGTGGATCTTCTAATACAGTTCAAACAAAAATTTCCTAATAATTATGAATACTGTTAAATGAAAATACCAGCTAAACTGTCCCAAACTTTGGTTCAAAGAGTATTAAGAAGTTTTACAGAAATTTCATATTGTGAATGAATAATATTCAATGACTAGGCGGGTTGGGTTGAAATTGGAGATATTAAAATGGATTGAAATAGAAATCGGGTTGAGTCTTGACCCACCCAAGTTTACTTTGGGCTCAAATGGGCTAAAAACCGGGTTGGGTCTTGACCCGCCCAATTTGACCCGCTTAATCTCAATAATTTTAACATAGTGATATTTAACTTTTATAATCACAATCTGAATTTCAACTCAAGATTTTTTTTTTTTTAAAAAAAGTAACAAATGGATTGATAAATCCTAAAAGATGTTAAATAGATAATAATTCATACCTTCAATATAGAAACATATCTTAATAAAGAGTTTTAAAACAGGTTGAAATTGGAGATTGAATTGAGCTCAATTGAGGATTCTCTTCAAATGAGTTAAGCTTGAATGAGTTGAGATTGAACCTAATCCAAATTATCTTGAGCCTAACCCTTAAAATTCTGGGCGGGTTGGGCGAGTTACCTAGTCTAGGCCCAATAGCAATAATTCAATTCAATTACAGTAGACCCCATCTTCATTGAATTTGTTCAGAGTATTTCACAATAATGTTTTCGATGGAAGTACAATGTCTTCTTAAATTTTAGAGATGAAGATACTCATACAACAATTACGGGCTACTTGTATGAATGTTTTACAAGGAGGGGAATAACACCTTTCAAGATGATAAAAGGCTAGAGCATGATGATTTGATCCCAGAAGAACTCTTGAAAGCTATAGATGACTCTCAAATTGCCCTCGTCATTTTCTCAAAGAATTATGCCACATCGAAGTTGTGCTTGTATGAACTAGTGAACACATGGAATGCCAAAAGGACGAAAATGGACAAATAGTCTTACCGGTCTTCTATGATGTTGATGCAACAGATGTTCGAAACCAAAGGGGAGCTTTGCATAAGCATTTGCCAAAAAAATTGTAAGGATGATGGTGATGGCCTGATAGGATGCACGCAGAAGGTGCAAGTATGGAGGACTGCCCTAACTGCTGCCACAAATCAGAAAGGATATGTATTGTGAGTTAGACGAAAGGAATAATTTTTAAGACAATCTACACATTATTATATACTACTTTATCGAACAAAGCTACCTCAAAAATGAGTCAAACAGAATCTTAAATAACTTAATTTTCTGAAAATAGTTTGATTTATGTGCATAGTCCTGTTTATCATAGTTGTGGATTCTACAATGTGAAATATTACTTCTTAGTTCTTATTCTTGACTTTTTAAATTGTATGTATTAGAATTTTTTTTGTAGGATTGAATCAGACTGTATTGTGCGTATTTTTGATAAAATTTTGTCCAAATGCATGACTTCACTATCTTATTTGCACAAAGTTGTGGGAATAGCTACTCAGTAAGAGAAAGCAGAATCCCTACTACAGATTGAAATTGATGATGTTCAGATTGTGTGGATCTTGGGAATGGGGGGAATAGGTAAACGACAATAGCCAAGACTATTTTTTGTAAACTCTTGCCAATTGTTTTTTAACATGCTTGTTTCCTTGAGATATCAAAGAAAACTGAAAGAAAATAGTACCAACTACTTGACTTAAGGAATCAGGTTCCTTAGGACTCACGCGAATAGAAAGGTAAATAACACAAGATTTACCATGAAAAAACCTCCTTGCTCAAGAGAGTAAACACCACGATCTACAGAGAGTAGGATCTTAGCAACTTTACTAACTTCAACTAGCGATTTCATATTACAACTCTATAATCTAAGGGACTAACTCTAGTACCTCAATTCAACATTTGACTCTAACTGTTCACCAACAAATCTACAAGAAGATAAACTCTCTTCTTGATACAAGCCTCACTGCGCACACCTAAGCCAAACCTAGGATTATTACAACTCTATAATAATCCTACTACAAACTCAATAACACAATCCTAAACACTAGTTCTGACTGTTTCTGGCGCGTAAGACTCTTTCCTTAGTTGCACCTGTCATAATTTCCCGCATTTCACTTGCATTGCTCCAGCTACATCAGTAAACTTGGTTCTCTTATTGTTGTCTATGATTAAAAGAAAAAAAGTCATAGTCAAGACTTATATCTATACAAGGTAAACAATGAAGAAAGAGAGGCAACTATTGCACTCAATAACTGAAACAAGCTAGGCCTAAAAATAGTGTTTAGGATTGTTGTTATTGAGTCTGTAATATGATTATTATTAAATTGTAATAACCTCTAGCTGTGTTAAAGGTGTATTCGTGGTGAGGTTTGTAACAAGAAGGGAGTTTAGTTTCTTAGAGAGTTGTCAAAACATTTAGAGTTAACTATTGAGCAAGGTACTAGAGTTAGTCCCATAGATTATAGGGAAAATGTCAAAAGTAAATGACAGAAGTTTTGGATTATGAATACACAAATATTTTTTCAATCTTACAGTCTACTGTCTTGTTGGTAGTGCAAACTGAGAAGAAGAAGATGGTATTTTGAGAACAGAACCGGTGACACTGCCTTTGTAGGGCACATGTTTCCTCTGCCTGAGAAAGAGATTCGCAAAAGAACAAATTGCAGATGAATGGCAAGATAACTTTGCCATTTTTAAATATCATTTTGAAATATAATCACATTTTCCATTTGCTAACCCATAGGCCATAGATGCCCCCCCCCCCCCACCAAAAAAAAAAAAAAAAAAAAAAAAGAAAATTGCAGATGAATTGTCATATAGACATACTAACTATTCTAGTGACCACATATACACCTTTTATTGACATGAGTGTGTCTTATGAATATCCAACCTGACCTGGCAACATGTGATTGGGGGGGGGGGGGGGTTTGTAATGACCCTAAAGGTCATTTTTGGAAATTTTTGGAAAATTACCATTTTACTCCCGGTAGCTGCCCCGAGTCTTGTTTGACCAGTTTACAAAGTTGGTTTCGAAATTTGATAGTAAAATTGTGATTTTTGGAAGTTTTAGATTTTTGTAGAGTTAAAGTTGTTAAACCCTAAACCCTATACCCTTTATGGTGTTGATTGCTACCAATTGTAGTGTCCATCAGATTTGTAATTTTTTCACTACTCTAAGGCACAAAAACAGGTGCATTATGGTTGAGATTATTGTCCGAAGTTGGTGCGCTAATCTCCTGTAAGCTTTCTCTTTTGCTACCATCATTTTGATATTTTTCATCTTCGGCCTATTCTGCTCATGTCTTGGACTTGGACGAAACCTCATCAATTACCTGACAATTCAGTTGTACAGGTTGCTCCTTTCTCATCTTTGTCGTGGCTGAACTGTTTGCAGCTGTAAATAACATAGGCAAGGTTGGTTCCGAAGGCCACTGAACATATTGATCGTTTTCATCATGTAGCCTACTTACATCAACTTATTTTGTAGGTGAGAAATTACTAAGCCCGGGTGTTGGTAAAGTTGCTTTATGTTGTGAAGTATTCAACAACATGAGACGTTGTTTACTAATAGGATCTAAAGTTCCACAATTTACCTCACCATGTGACTGCTCAATTTGTAGTATTTGATTACTATGGGCAGCAATATTAATAATCATCTCCTTACATTGGTCCAGTTGCTTTTTACCAGTTATCAACAATGGTTCAAAAACATTCTGAGTTGGTAAATTTAAATTAGGATCGACACTCAACTGAAAGTTTCCAATATCACCCTTATCACGTCTTGGAGAATTACTTCGACTAGTCGGGGAACGTATATTACTACCAGCTGAATTTTTATGTACAACCAAAATCTAATTTTCAGCTTCATTATCTTCTTCATGGCTGCGCTTTTCAGCTTGCAAATCAGTATATTTATCAGTTGTTAGCCGCCCTTGTTCATCATTGACCCGTCTAACAAAATTGGCCTTATACAACTCAAAATTTTCAGTAGCTTCACCATCACCTGCAGCAATTAGTTTCTGCCCCGAATCAACTACTGATGTCTCTTTCACCTCTGGCAATTTACCAGCCACTGATTTTAACTCTACAACAGTAGCTAAATTGGATTTCTCACTAGTAACACCTCTGTTTTGAGATAGTTGTTGCCCCAAATCGACAATCGACTCATCGATCAAATTAATAGAACTATTATGAACTTCATATGTCGCATTTTCCATAACCTTGCCAGCATTTAAATCAGTTGAAGCTAATTCCTTTGTGGAAGATGCTTCAGCCTTTTGGTTTCTGTAATGACCTGATCCCTTGAGTCATGATGATACCTACAATAACCCACCAGTAGGTAAGCCAACTTGTTCTCGAAATGACAAGTAATGAGTGTAAGGGTAGAACTAAACAAAGTTAACACTAAACAATGAAATAAGACAGAAGCGGAAGCAAGCAAAAATCTATATACAAGAAAATCCCTCTTAGAACATAAAAGTCACAAGTACAGAGTTGTCTAAAATGAAAGTACAAGTCCCAAAAAGTGGACCACAAGAAAAAAGTTGTCTCAAAGGCAAAAGACTAGCTAAACCTATTTATAGAAGGAGATAGGCTGATCCAGGACGCCAAGTGCTCACCCACGTCTCCGATCTCAAAAGTTGTTGAAGATGGAAAAAATAGTCATTTTCGGTAGTTGGTACTAGGACATGCATCACTAAACCGATGCAGAGTGTATCATGAGTACCAAAACAAAGATACTCAGTAGGCATCATAGGCTGACTGGGCAAGAAAATAAAGACAGTAAGAAAAGGTATAATCTAGACACAAACAAAGGACAAATCATATATGAAAGAAAGCAAACGAGCATACCAAAAGTAAATCTAAGTACAACTAAACTAAACCTAAATGGACCCCATAAGCCAAGAAGGTACATTCGTGCGCACGTTGAAATAAAATCCGAATAGACCCCCATAAGCTCGACAAGTACACTTAATAGCTAGGTCTATTGAAACAAGAGTACCATGAAGATGAAGTTGGGCTCCCAGCCCAAGTAACCACAATATCTAGTAATCGAGTCAACTCCTAGCCCTGCTAGCAAGGGTGAAAATCAATCTATGCCGCCTAGCCAGCCAGTCCACCCCCAGCCCGGCTATCAAGAGTGACCTGTCACGACCCGAGCCTACACCCTGGATGTGGCCATCACTCGAGAACCATTGTTGGTCCCCATGCGAACCCTCATCCTGACTGACTACAAACAGAAGACTAACTTGAGCATACATAAGCATCAAATTGAAAGAAACATTTAAAAATAGTTTATTGCATCTCAAAACTTCACTGAATATACTGAATATGATACATAAGCTTTAAATAAAACATATGAAATTGAAAGTCTCTCCAAAATTGTCTATTTATGAAGCCTCTACTGTATATAGACGAGTGTCAAGACAACACCCACGACTACTCAAAATGTTACTATTACTAAAAACTCATAAAAGTAGAGCCCTCCGAAAGCAAGGAGGTCTTACTCAAAAGTTGGAAAGCAGACAAAGCGATCTCAAAGGACTCTTGTTGAGGATCCGAAGAACCTATATCTGCATCATTAAAAAATGTAGGTAGAATGACGTCAATACATTGAATGTGCGAGTATATAATATGGTTGAATAAATAAATAATTGAACACAACTCACTGAATCAATACATGAACATGAAGTGAAAAACCATTTAAGTTTTACAATAAGACATGCAATAAAAAGAAATATGAAAATAATATACTTTACTTTGTGGGGAGTTTCTCTAACCGACAACCATCACTATGAGCCTAGCACTGATACAACGTTTCACCCACATTGCAAGGGCCATCCAATACTTTGCCGGGGCACATAATGATATTGTAACTATGGATCCATCTAATAGGCCTTCCAAGAGGCAGTGAGGAGTCACATGAAGAATCAATGATATCCTATCCTACGTTGGTTACATACTTTTATGGGACTTTCTAGCTATAAAAGGCTCTAACCCAATTTGGTGCTCGATACTACTCCCAAAAATAATCAATATCAATTATGCTCAATTCACCATTTACCAAGTAAGAGACTATAACTTTACTTTACTTTTCACTTTGCTCAATTACACTTTACAAAGAAAGGGATATTACTTTTTAGAAACATTAATCGCACTCTTTATATTTCTCAATTGTCAAAAAGTACATATGAAACCATTTGATTCAATCTTTAAAAAGACTCTTTTCAATATGCATTTAAAATGTGTATGATACATTCGGGACCATTAAAGTTCCTTTGACACTTGCTCAAATCGTCTCTTTTAAACTTTCCTCAAAACTCCTCTTTACTTTCTCAGAAAATCAATTTAAGATAATTGTTTGATTAAAATATTCTCAACAACAACTCAATGAATACTCAAATGATAGGGTTCATGCTGAAATATAGACATGAACGAATCAACTGAATGAAAGCTCTTGATTTTTTCTCTTATACTCACTTTAGTATGGAACGTAAATAAATACATGAGATTAGGACATGTAGGATCTCTCAAGGATTAATGGAGCCCTTAGGATCTAATACAAAGAGGAGAACATAGTCATGATTCAAAAGAACACATTCAGAAAGAAGCACGGAAAGACAAAGGACCTGGCGCACTGGCTGGCGCAGGGCGCCAGGCCCCAAACTATAGAGCAAAAGTCCTGGTGCTATGGGTGGTGCGCCACCCCAGGCCCCTACACAGAAACCCGACAAATTTTTCTTCTCAATTTAGGGTCATAACTCGTTTATAATCGAACAATTACTCCTAAACACTTCTTGATTCTCAAACCTAACACAAATTCATAGAATTTCTCATACAAACCTCCTCGAAATATGACTCTTACCAAAGATTCACAATACAAAAGAATTCACAATCTCCATTGTTAAAAGAATTGAACCGAAATCAAGAAGTATGAAATAATCTTTTAGATACAACGATTTTGCAGATAAATTAGATATATGACGTGAGGACAAACAAGTCCATCACTTTGGGAAGCCTTACATACCTCGAAAGAACAATATTCTTGGTGAAAATCAACGGGATCTTGACGAACGCTCAAAACCTAGCTCTTTATCCTCTTCAACTCTTCTCTTATTTTTCTAAGTATTTAGGAATGACAAGGAATGATTTAGCATCTGATTAGACCCTTAATTGGGTGAGGAAAAACGTGCTAAGCCTAGTGGGAAAAGAAAAAGACCAAAATACCCTTTTCTAAAATGGATGAAATGCCTTAAATAGAGAGGCTTCACTCAAATGGGCACAACTTTTTACTCCAAGCTTGAAATTTAGCAAGCTTGGCGGCATTGGAAAGATGACTCAAAGACCTTCAATTTGATAGCTCATGGGCCACCTATTTATTTAAGTGCTAAAATATATGGTCGATTTAATTTGACCCAAAACTAGAAACTGATGGTGACTCATACGAACTTCTATTTAGCTCTTTCGAAGTTTAAGGCGTTACAATATCTCCTCATTGGGAACATTCGTTCTCGAATGATGGCTAGACTGAAAATGGCAAGGAAAGGAGTTACTCTTACTATCTTTTTGACTTCTGAACTTGCCTATTAACATAGACGGAACTAAGTTATTTAATAAGCTTGAAACTATCTATAGCACATAAGTTAAGAACGATATGAGTTTGAACATAGTCACGCTCTATCTGAAGCTATTTGACATAAGGCAATGATATATGGGCACGAAATAAGACTAGAAATATTATGCCTTGAGTGATATGACTGATAGCTTTGAAGCTTAGAAACACTTCTCAACTATTCTCTACTTCCTTATTACCACACCTCATTGGCTGCCACTCATAGCTCCCATAAGGGTATATGACTACTCTTCCCAAGGTAAGAGTCTAACCGTATGCTCTTACTATATCTAAGCCTAACTCAAAATCACAAAGTACTTAACATAAGGTGATTATTCCAATCTAAATCATAAGATTCAGGTTCTATACCTCTATAGGAAATATCGTCTCAAGAATATTACTCCTTACTACCACATTCAACCAACCTGTTGTCTTAATCAAGAACCACCTAATCCATCAAGCATTCATCCACATGATACTAACACCACATTCAAGCCTAGTACTATTGCCACTCCATGGACTCCTATTAACTCGTCCTTAAGAATTCTTCATTCTCTCGTCACTTCTACCAACTGAAATTTCATGCATTACTACCAGGAAACTGACTTATTACTCATCCTCAAACTTTATCTCTTTTTTCCTCCACATTTATAATTTTAAATGAAATAAACACACCATCACTATCATAATAATATCCTCTTCTCTATCATCACATAATTTCTATCAACAACAACATTCTCAAAACTAAAAAGGATCACTAAAAGATATTTAGGGCAAAAGATCATAAGCACGATTCATTCGAGAGTTTTGATATAAAAATATGCATGAAATAACATTATTTTGCTAGACATTAAGATCAAATAATGAATTTGTGAGACTGGACATGCTATGAGACATGAGTGCTTATATGAATAGGTTCATATCATGAGGCTAATATCCATAACTTTATGGAGTAAGATTGAGATCAATGGTCTAAAGTTTTTGCCCCTCATTCTCGAAACTAAGCATAGATGTGAATCTCTCTGAAGTGTATAAGCATAGGTAATAGACACAATTATGGTATTAGAAACATCAACAAGATGTTGCAATGACTGAACTTTGAGGAATACGCTAAAGGATGAATGAATTGATATACCACTTTAACTCTTCTTAAACACATTACTATTTGATTCTCAACACTTGACTTGGTTTATCATCTTATTGTCTCCCCATTAGGTGTGGAGCTTACACTTTAAAGTTATGGATCTATTTCATCATCTCCAAACTGTTCTACATTTACTTTACTATAATACTTGGGAAAGGCTTATCTCATGGTTGCTGAACTCTCCATATGCAGGTACCATAGATTCCTTCTAAGACCTCTTTCTAAGATACTTCTCTTAACCTCTTCTCATTGGTTCATAAGGTCACTTCATCTATCTCCAAAGGAAATATAATGCATACATAGCCTATTCCATGTTGACAGCTCAAATATACTATCTAGGCATGCATGAAAAATCATAACCTTATTTGGGACCTCGTCTTGCTACATACGATCTCGGTACACCTCTTAATGCTCTTGCTAATCTAATGACTTAGTCATACTTCATTTATCTCATCTAAGGGTAATAACATCACACTTGAACAACACATGCATCGCAACTAACACCTTAATTCCTCTCCAACTCCCTGTCAAACCTACTAGATCATATCTTAAAACTAACATCATCACCATCATGTTGCCATCCTTTTTATCATGAAACTCATCTCAACTTCAAGCTTAATGTCTAGTACTAAACACATATATAAATATAATTTCTCATATATTATAATAACTTATGACTAATAGAAAAATTTAAGAAACACTCGCCCACTAAGACCTCATGATAACTCGTCAATCTTTATCTCTCAGTTCTACATACTTACAATTTTACTGTTACACTTCCTTTCATAACTAAACTAATATTTACCCATTCACTATACATCATTTCCAAATTAGTTCTATAACCTTCTGAACATCATGACTCTCCCTAAAATCATAAGCCTAGCTTAGACCTATCACCTTATGAATATTTTACTCTTTTATTCCACACATATACTTGGCCTTCACTAACACAATAACCTTGACATAAACTCCCTTCGGGTTAAAGTATACTCTTAACTCATCTTAACTAGTAACTATTACTATACCTTCTATCTTGAAGTCTACACAAACTCATTACTTCTTAGTCTACCCATAAAAGAAAGCTCATCATTAATAACTCACTGAGTGCATGGCTGCAACAATATAATTTGCCTCATCAATATCTTTTTTTCTTAGATTACTATACCTTTGCACACTTTCTTCTAACTCTAGGCACTATTACTACTTCTTATAACATCGTAACTCATACTATCTTTTTTTGGTGAAAATACTACCCAAACTCTAAAACACATTTCTTCTTAAAAGTCTTAACTAAAACAAGGTTTAGAGAATAGAGTCTTGGAGTACATCTCGCTTTTAGCTTGAAGACATGGTTTCTATGAATAAGAGTGCATACTTTCAAATCTGAACAATTAAGCTCACTCACATGCTTTTCTCAAGCCCCTCTATAGTCTCATGACTTTCTCAAGACTTTTGCTGAGAGTAACTCATCGATAAGGATTTGGGCTTTGCCTTTAAATTACCTTGAGTATTAGGGGTAGTCGAATGAATCTGAGAAATGCAAGAGTTTGAATAAGTTCTTTATGACATAGTGTTATTGCACTATTTAGAGTGTGAAAGAAGGAAAACTTTTCTTAAATGTCGGTAGTCCCTCATTTATAGAAGTGGGTCCCTCACAACCATAAATAAGATCCTACTGACACGGCTTCATAGACACCCTAGGACTCTTGAACTCGGGGCTTTGATACCAAGTTTGTCATGACCCGAGCCTACACCCTGGATGTGGCCTGTACTCGAGAACCATTATTGGTCCAAAGCGAATCCTCATCCTGGCTGACTACAAGTGGAAGACTAACTTGAGCATACATAAGCATCAAATGAAAAGAAGTGTTTAAAAATATTTTACTAAATCTCAAAACTTTACTGAATATACTGAGTATGAAACATAAGTTTTAAATAAAATATCTAAAACTGAAAGACTCCAAAAATGTCTATTTATGAAGCCTCTACGGTATATAGACGAGTGTAGGGACAAGACCCACAACTACTCAAACTGTTACTAATACTAACAACTCATAAAACTGGAGTTCTCTAAAAGCAAAAAGGTCTTAGTCAAAAGCTGGTGAGCAGATGAAGTGATCTCCACGGACTCTTGTTGAGGACCATAAGAACTTTTATTTGCATCATTACAAGATACAGGTCAAATGATGTCAATACGTTGAATGTACGAATATATAATATGGCTGAATAAACAAATAACTGAACTGGATGATTGAACGCAACTCACTGAATCAATACATGAACATGAAGTGAAAAACCATTTAAGCTTTACAATAAGATATGCAATAAAAGTAGTATGAAAATAATATACTTTACTTTGTGGGGACTTTCTCTAACCGACAACCATCACTATAAGCCTAGCAATGATACAACATTTCGTCCATGTTGCAAGGGCTATCCTATACTTTGCCGGGGTACATGATGATATTATAAGTATGGATCCATCTAATAGGCTTTCTCAGAGGCAGTGAGGAGTCGCATGAAGAATCAATGCTATCCTATCATACACTAGCTACGTAGTTTTATGGGACTTTTGAGCTATAGAAGACTCTTACCCAATTTGATGATCGATACTACTCCCAAAACAAAATCTATATTAATTATGCTCAATTCACCCTTTACAGAGAAAAAGACTACTACTTTACTTTAATTTTCATTTTACTCAATCACCCTTTACAAACAAAGGGACTATTACTTTTCAGAAACGTTAATCATACTCTTTATATTTCTCAACTATCAAATAGTATGTATCAAACCATTGATTCTATCTTTAAAAAGACTCTATTCAAAATATGCATTTTAAACGTATATGATACATTCAGGACCATTAAAGTTCTCTTAACACCCTTGCTTAAATCATCTCTTTAAACTTTCCTCAAAACTCCTCTTTACTTTCTCAGAAAATCAATTTAAGATAATTGTTTGATTAAAGATTCTCATCAACAACTCAATGAATAGTCAAATGATAGGGTTCATGCTGAAATATAGATATGAACGAATCAACTCAATGAAATCTCTTGAACTTTTCTCTTAAACTCACTTTTGTTTGGAATGTAAATTAAGACATGTGATTAGGACATGTAGGATCTCTCAAGGATTAATGGAGCCTTTAGGATTTAATACGTAGAGGAGAACATAGTCACGATTTAAAGGAACAGGTTTGGAAAGAAGCACAGAAAGAAAAAGGACCAGGCGACCCTTGGCGCACTAGCTCGCGCGGAGCGCCAACCCCTAAACTACAGAGCAAAGTCCTGGTGCTATGGGTGGCGCGCTGGCCCAGTCCCCTACCTAAAAAATCGATTAAGTTTTCTTCTCAATTCAGGGTCCTAACTCGTTTAGAATTGAATGATTCCTCCTAAACTCTTTTTGATTCTCAAAGCCAACACAAATTCATAGAATTTCTCATACAAACCTCCTCGAAACATGACTCTTACCAAAGATCCACAACACACAAGAATTCACAACGTCCATTGTTAAAGAATTGAACCAAAATAAAGAACTATGCAACAATCTTTTAGATACAACGATTTTGCAGATAAATTACATGCATGGCATGAGGACTAACAAGTCCATCACTATGGGAAGCCTTACATACTCGGAAAGAACAATGTTCTTGGTGAAAATTGACGGGTTCTTGACGAACGCTCAAAACCTATCTCTTTCTCCTCTTGAACTCTTCTCTTATTTTTCAAGTGTTTAGGAACGACAAACAATGATTTAGCATCTGATTAGACCCTTAATTGGGTGAGGAAAAACGTGCTAATCCTAGTAGGAAAAGGAAATGACCAAAATACTTTTTTCTAAAATGGATGAAATGCCTTAAATTGAGAGGTTTCACTCAAACGAGCATAACTTTTTACTCCGAGCTCAAAATTTAGCAAACTTGGCGGCGTTGAAAAGAGGACTCAAAGACCTTCAATTTGATAGCTAATAGGCCACCTAATTCTTTATGTGCTAAAACATATTGTCAACTAAAGTTGACCCAAAACTAGAAACTGATGGTGACTCATACGAACTTCTTTGTAGTTCTTTCGAAATCCGAGGCATTACAGACCCGAGGGCATGTCGACTCCGAAGAAGGTCTCATATATCAACGGCGCCCTGCCAACCATTACACTTCTAGAAACCACCCAGCTAGCAAGAGTGACCCGAGGGCGTGTTGACTCCAAATAGAATCTCAAATATCAGTACCAATAACACATTTGGGCCGTAGAAATAGGGGGAGAGGATAGAAGATCTATACAGCTGTGAAATCGCCTAAAGCAATGCTTCTACTATCAGACTGAAGTCTGCTACTCTAGTCTACAAGGATCTAGCCCATCCGAAATTATGTTGGAGATGAAACAAGGCTACAAGGATCACAAGTCTAAGGCAACACTAGTCTAATCCTTGACTAAGGCCAAACATGCTCATTACCAATAAAACAACGCAATTAAAACACAATAACATGCAACAACACACATAAACCCCAACTAGCATAGTACTAAACCTGAAACAATAACAATCAATCCTAAAACATTGTACCTAGGAAGAGAAATAAGAATAACTAGGTACCTTCCCTGAATTCTCTCGAATCAACATGCATTTACGCATTCAAGCTCAATCTAAAAATGAAGGAACTCCTAGCCTACAGACTGACCACGTGCGCTCCAAATCACAAGGCTAGATTTTTCCTTTCTGAATGACCTTTGAACACTGCCACACTATCAAAAATAGGATCATAATGTCAATACGATCGTTTAGACACCAAAAACACATAAAACAGAAATGGACCAATTTCGAACGCAATGGGAATTGTGAGACCCCGCGATAGAATTTCTAGAATTGAATCCTTCAAAAGGTCCTAATCAATGCTCTAAACTTTTGTTCCAAAAAGGAATACAATTTGGCGCTCAAAACAGCCACAACAAACAACATGCATAATTCCATAAATTAAAGCTGAAAAGAAGCTAGGATAACAACTTTAAATTACAGATCACCTCTAACAAAGGAATCCAAACACTTTCCAATCACCCGACATGGTGGCCTCGATAATTTTGAATGCGTGGGACATCGAATCACCCAATTTCGAGCTATATCGACCAAGAAATCACCAATTGAATCTTGAGGCTAAAGTTAAATCGTGACTTGTATAAACACCAGACTAGTATAAACACCAGTCTGGTCTCCTCTTTACGAATGTGAAGGTTCCTAGAGAACACGAGCCTCATGAGTGCGTCAAGGGCCCCGTGATCGCAGCCAAGAGGGAGTTGGACCCCAGATCGCAGTAGGGAAATCCAGCAAACGTAAGCCTCTTGAACGTGGTGAGGGCCTTGCAAACGCGGCCACCAGGCTACCTGGCCTCCCAGAATGTGGCCCAGGGCCCATGAAGGCCATTTTGGTTTGCACCAGCTTTGCATATCAGTTGGTTTGGCAAGTTCGCAAATCTTCGATGGGGTGTTCTAAATTCGTTCGAACCTTGTGCATGCAAAAATGATATGCAACCGAATCAAATTTCATACTCCTGACTCAATGGAGCAGTCAAAATTCCTATACGAGGTTATCTCACTACAAAAGTGAGTCCTACCTCCAAACTCCATTTTAAGTCAAATCTATAAAGGGGCTCAGAATTAGCTGGAAGGCTCGGGATCCGAATGAAGGGTCGTTCTAGACCAAACTCAATATTCTAGAGTTAACCATGCTGACATAATTCTCATTTGAGCTCATTTACTCAAAATGTTGACTAAATTCAAACTTAGGACTTAACTTGAAAGTTAAAACACTTAATTGCACAAACTCTCACAGAAAGCCTCGAGAATCATGTTGACCATGCTACTAGCCTATAATGACCCTTCCAGAGCTAATGGAATCGTCATAATTGGATTCTGAGATCATCTTCTTGAAAGTTTGATTTAAAAAAATGACCATTCAAGGTTAAAAAGCTTTAAACACAAAACTCGCATAAAAATCAAACGAACGACTAGGTGACCAATCTATCAGTCCCAGCAAGTCATAAATGACATGGGGTCGCTATAGAAATGCTCTAAACGACTAATAGAAGGCATGAACATGGAAATGACCTAGAGGGTCATCATAATTTCCATCTGTCTTTGCATTCAAGAAAACTCTTACATCCTCTTTCAGTTTCTCAACATTGTTAGCCTCAAGAGAGTGCAAGACCTTGAAAAATCAGATTTGGGTTAATGACGACAAGAACTCACCTCATGTCCTTGATGTTTGCAAATCGTTCAATATAGGGAAGAACATCATACATGACTTCTTGGTATTGTTCCAATACTTTCCCAGTTTTCTTATCCAAGTAAAATAACTTAGTTCTTTTTGGATGCTTATCAAGAAGATCAACCAAAACCTTCACTCTTTTCGTATTAGGTCTTGATCTAATCTGTGTCGCTTTATCAATTGCTAAGGGTTTTCCAACAACTGAAGCAATTGATAATAAAGCTTTTCTTGCAAACATATTAGGTGGAAGGCTTGGGAAAGAAATCTATATCAAAGCTATAGAGGTTTCTTCCTTAAGGTTGAACCATTGTGACCATGAAAACACCCAATATAAGATTTCTTCACTCTTGAAATGCAAATAACGTACATAAGTAGAAGTGTCTATGGGCAAACCAACCTACCAAACAGTTGCCTTTGACGCCAAGTTGCTTGGGTATTAAGGTGTGAATATCATTCAAATCAGGATGACCATAGGAGAATTTAATAACTGTTGCCTGGTGTAATCCATCTTCCCTTGTGAATTAAGCAACCTCATTCATAGTAAATTTGATAGTAGGTTCGCCATGGACCAACTCAACTGGATTTAAAATTGTTTTGGTTACGTGCTTAGAAGAAGAGTTAGCATGAAGGAGAGATGCATAATTGATCTTAGAAAACGTCTCTCGCACAACTTGATGCTGGGGAGAGGAGGGCGCAGCCATGGCAGTACTCAAACTCCATGTCGCCAAATGAGAGAGAGAGAGAGAGAGCTCTTTCTTTGTTACCTGCTTGGCCCAAAAAAATAAAAAAATAATATTGAAATAAATAGTCATTATATCTAAAGTGGAAATAAAAAATAAAACATGGTTAGAACTCTACTATCTTGGAATTTCAGTCAGTTGTCAAGTTTAAGGAGTTTTAGACATTCTAACTTTTATTTATAATACCAAAAATGTTGTCAAGTTTAAGTAGTTTTAGACATTCTAACTTTTATTTATATTATGAAAAATGTTCAAAAATGTCCTTAAATTATGTGAAATGAATAAATGCAGCCTCAGTCGATAGTTCGGTCCAAAAATACCCTTGACGTCAATAGTTTGGTCCAAAAATATTTTTATCGTTAATTAATGGGTCAAAAATTCCCTTTGTGAAACAAATATTACTTTTTTCTTTTTTTAAATACATATTTTCCTAATAATGAATTTTTAAATTAGAAAATGTTTATCATACTTCAATTCAGAAAGATTAAGAAATAAAAATATTGGGATAATGCATAGTACCCTCTAAAGTATGACCGAAATCTCAATGATATAGCTTACTTAAATAGAGTCCTATTACTCCCGAACTTATTTTTTTCATGTTTTCGTGCACCTTTTATGCTGACGTGGCACCTTCAACCAAGTAAGTTGGTTGTGTTTGTACACATGCACCTGCCACATCAGAAAATATATTTTTTAAAAATAATTTTTATTTTTATAAAAAATCTTCTTATTTTCTTTATCTTGTATTTAAATTAAGTTAATATATGTATTTTAAAAAAAAATTATTTCCTTGTATTTGAACTTTTCTTTTTTTTTTTTTTTTTTTTACCTTCATTCATTGTTCTTTCTCTTTCATTTTTCTATTGATTTTATTTACTCTTTTTATTTTCTTTGTCTTTCCTTTTGATTTGATTTTAAATTTTATTTCAAATGCCTTGTATTTAAATAAGTTAATTTCGAATGTATATCAAAATAGTGAAGCAAATTAAATAAAACATGAAAAAATTAAAACGTTAAAATTAAAGGACACTTTTTAATTATTTTTAAAAAATACACATAGTCTTTTAAATAATTAAAAGTGAGAAGATAAGAAATTAATAAAATAAAAACAAATAAAAAGTTTTAAAGTGAGGAAGAAATTAAAATAAATATTTTACATAGAAAAAAATGAAAATAATTATATATATATATATATATATATATATATATATATATATATATATATATATATATATATATATATATAGTTTTAATATCAATAATTATGTGTACTAACTAATTATAATGTTTTAAATAAAAAAAGACATGTGCCCAATTTTTTCACTCATCACTTGCATTCAAGAGAGTGTGCACACTCTTTATGCCACATTATATTTTAGGGTGTATTTATTCCATTTTAAATTAGTTCATGGGATAATATGATTCCAGTTAAGGGAGCTCCGTATGCATTATCCCAAAAATATTTTCTATTTTATTGAAATTATTTTGTCGTTATCTAAATGAAAATTAACGAAATCGTGACTATGATCTTATATATGACATATATTATCAATTAAAAAAGTAAATGTAGTTATTCTATTTTAATTGTTAAAAGAGATTAAGATGAAAAATAGATTTTGTCTTTCTTATTTTATTAGTTAAAGTGATTTAAAAAGAAAAGAAACTTATTTTATTAGTTAAAGTGATTTAAAAAGTTAAGAAACAAGAATATGGTTCTTTAATTTAAAAGTAATATTTAATATCAAAATGCCCCATAGTAATTATTCAGTAAGGTCGTCATTAATTTTCATTTAGATAACGATAAAAATTTTCTAAATTAAAAATATTTTTATTTCTTAATATTTTCCAAATTGAAGTTAGATAAATATTTTCTAATTATAAAAAATCATCATTAGAAAAAGAATGTGTTTAAAAGAAAAAAATATTTATTTGGAGAAAAACATTTTTGACTCATTAAATAACAATAAGAGCATTTTTGAACCAAATTATTGATAACAAAGGTATTTATGAATCAAACTATCAATGGAGTGCATTTTTGGACTAAATTATTGACAACAAGGATATTTATGTACCAAACTATCAATGGAGGACATTTTTGACCCTTTCCATTTATAATCATAGCATATCATGTGGAAAGCTCCAAAGTGCAAAGTTGGATTACCATTTTACTTATACACTTATAAGTTAAAATATTATAAAATATAATAATTAATTAAATAGTAAATAATAGAAGTCATCCTTTTTACACCTTTTTCCTATTTAATAACGGTTTTTCATGTAGTTACTCCATTAGTATTGTGTACAAATAGTAGAGAACTGAAAATGCATCATCAACTTTCAATTTATAATTAATGTCTTCTCTTCATCATTAGAGTCATATTTATCTTATAATTATATTATTATATTATTTTACTTCAATCTCCATATATGATAAATAATTATAAGTATGAACTTTTCACTTGTCATATTCTCAACCCGTTATATTTTGTGTAGTAAAAAAATACTATCCTTTCATCCCTACAAATACACAAACTTAAACCTCAATCACTCCACCCATTTGAATATCTTTTTACTTCTATACTGATCTAATTTACCTAAAGAGTCACTTGAGATTAATTCAGAATTTTGGGAGATTTTCTATTGTAATTGAGATTTATTCTTTTGGCAAGAGTTTTTTTTTTTTTTTTTTTTTTTTTTTTTTTTATATGATTAAATAACTTTCCTATGTATAAATTAAGATTTATGTCTTAGCACTTGGTAGCATACATTTTTTATAGTATAAGTTGTTGAGTTTAAAAGTAATTAGATCTTTTATATTAAGCACGATATATGATTACTCCAAAATAAAATAATATATTATGCATTAGAAAAAATATACAATTATAAATAAGACTTTGATTATTTTGTGTTACAGTAACCATAATTCTTATTATAAGAACTAACAAATATATGTGTTGTATTTGTATCGAGGAATGCCTTGCCGACTGTTGCTAGCTACTTCCTCACTTTCTTCTTCGTATTTGTTCGGGTGCAAAATTTGAAACTAAAAGAATTATTAAAAAAAATAAAAGAATAATTTTTTATAGACTAAAAAGGAAAATAGATCAAATAAATTGAAACGGAAAGAGTATAACTTACTTGGATAAAGAATAATAAAAATATTTTAAGTGGAAATTAATTCTTATTTCATTAGGTAAATAATTTAATTTTCACTCAATAGGTAAATAATTTAATTTATATGTATACTAGCATGTAATATTATATCAATTCTATGGACTAGGGAATGATATTTTATTTTTTATTTTAACACAAAGTGAGAGAAAGCACGTGAGGTGTAAACTATGACAATGAGACATGGTCTCATTCCCATTAATTAATAAAAAATAAGAAGAAAAAGAAATAGATAGATACCAACAGAGATCTTGTTCCACTGTCTTTTCCCAATATAGTTTGACACATCAATTCAAAAACAGTTTTCTACCATTAATCATAGGGACTACTTAACCAAATTACCTTTTATCTTTTCTTTAAAAGTGTAATTAGTAATTATGTACCTTCTTGGAGTAGTAAACATGATATTGGCAAAAAAAATCTTCTAAATTAATAGAGGGATTTTTTTAAAATTAAAAATGAAGTAGTAATAATTAAATGGCTTCAAGAGAAGAATATTGTTAGGATTGTAATTTTGAATTTTTTGGTTTCACCGGAGAGTAAAAAGGACAATCTGGTGCATTAAGCTTATACTGTATATAGGGTGTGTGAAAAAGTTGAATCACAAGAGGCTTTTTGATAACATAGAGACAATTTTATCAATTAAGTTAAGGCTCTCGTCTCCTTTAAATATAGTGAGATCCAACTGGAATAGGCTTCAAATATAAAAGGTGATCAAAAGAAGAGTAGTTCGAAACATGATATCTTAAATTGTGGAACATGACATCAATGAAATTGGTTCTTTAAAATGAAAAGAAATAAAGAGTCAAGTAAGGGCCCTCATAGAGTTTTGAATGCAATTATTTAAGAAAAAACATCATAAACATCACTATGGGGATTCTTGATATATATAATGGTTTCAAACAAACAAAGAAGGGAACAACTTTATTTTGTTTTAATAGGATCTAACTTTACCATTTTAAATGTTCTTATCTTCTAGCCTTTCGTAATAAGTATTGATAAACTCTTCATTCAAAATTAAAGCGCTCAATAAAGTAGAGGTTCAACTTTTGGGTTTTGTGGAGAAGCTTCTTTCATCTTTATGCATCTTTTGCTCTAACAAAGTGGATATATGGTGAATGACATTGATAAGAAAAAGATATCATACATATAATTTAACCTCAAAAACTAGCTTAAAAGTCAAAGATTTCGAAATCATATACACAATGAGATAAGTTGTCATGTCACCTACTGGTGTAGATTTAACGTCTCAATATGTGTAGATCTGACAATTAAAATGTGTATAAACTAATATAGGAGTCTAACATCGAGTGAGACAAGAATTGGATTAAGTGTACTCTGATCATGACAAAAAACAAAATAATAGACAACTATATACACTTGCATAATCCTCACCGAAGTGAAACTCAACACATTTGGTGATGCAACTTAATTGCCCCATAAATAATCCCTTTACCTTCTAGCTTATGGGGCAACACTGACCAACATAGGAAAGTGGTTTTGGTATCTTGGGAAAAAATCTAATTGCTAAAGAATTTGGTGATTTAAAAGTTATATGTGGTAGAAAGTGAAATGTCGCAATTGTGGAGAACTTAGTGTGTGGCAATTGGTTGAGAAAAAATGTGTGTTTTCAATGAAATTGATAAATTGAGTATATATGAAGGAAAACACATATATTTGGGACGATTAGACTCCAAAATAATTGTATTGGTATTGAAGAAAATTAAATTCAACAAAGATAAAGATGATGAAATGGTATACCAGAGTTAAGTTACTCTTTGACTTTAAATGGCACACAATTAGTCGCCAGAAAATTCAAATGAAAATTTCACAGACACTACACTGACTTGCAAGCAGACACACTAAAAGTGTTTAGAAAGGAGTTGTCAAAAAACAATGTAAGAATCACTATATACCACACATGAATTGGAATATATTCAAGGAGATTTATGCATTCATAGCACAAGACTTTACTACTCGAGCTGCATTATATACCCACCGCCAATATATCGCAGGATGCTTCCACCTTGACAGGGTGGTGCTCTGACCGATTGAACTACAATCCCAGGAAAATTAACAGATAAAAGTAATGATAACACAAATACAAATTGAGGTAAGAAATAGAATAGAACAACTAAAGTGTACAAAAAGAGCTCATTCATAGTTGTAGATAAGAGTGTTCATGGGTCGGTTATTGGTTTTGGTTCGATTGTTCAGTTATTAATCACGAAAATAAAATCAAAAGACAAAGTGTGGAATAGAAAAGCAAATTAATTAGCAAATAAGCACCTGCCAACTTCACCTGTCATAATGTACTTTTTCCTTTCAATTTTAATTTTCACTAACAGAGGAGAAATTGAAATGAAAACTAGAAGAGCAAACAACTGAATCATGCCCCTAAATTGATTCTATTAAATCCCCCAATATAGTTTTTCTATCCCTTAAATTATTATCTGGACCGCCTTTTTTCCACCATAAAACTGGCTAGTGATATTGTCTGATCTAGGCCTAGACTTGCAAGGCTTTAGGATACGTCACTAGAGTGTCAGGCCTGCTTACTTATAAACCCTATCATATAAAAGATATGTATATAATTCTACATTGCCTTTTTCCCACCAAATAATGACCTAACCCGCTAATGATATTGTCTGCTTTGAGCGTAAACCCACACGACTTTAAAATGCATCGCTAAAGTGTAAACTCTACTTACTTATCATGTGTTTTTCCGGTGTGGACTTCTTATCCACACAAACACCCTCTCTTATGAATTCAATGTACTCGCTGAGGTTTGTCCAACCATATAAAATTTGCCTAAGAATTTCCCCATCAGATGAGATTTGCCTAGACATAGCAAAGATTTTTGCTCCACCTTATCGAAATTTGTGGAAACTCAGTTGAACTTTAGCTCGCATCGACACAGCTGACACAGAAGTGACTCTAATATCATCTGCAACAGTCTAATCCACTAGTGATATTGTTCTATTTGGGCCTAGACTCACACAACTTTAAAACACATTATTAAATTATAAGATTTGCTTACTTATATACTTGACATCCATCCTGTTTTCTGCCGATATAAAATTTCTTATCCTATGTTAAGGGTAACACGTACAACCTCCTTCCTAATTTTCGCTAGCAAATTAAATCATTTTTTATTCTTGAATACTATATTCTTATAAATGATGTAGTAAAAAAATAATTTGAACAAGTGATTCAAAATAAAATAAATATGGGCCTGATAGTTGGTCATACAAGCCTAGACTCTATATAAAATAGAATAATTTGTCTGCAAAATAGAAGATTTTGTGCATTTTGAGCTACACTTACATTGGACAATAGGCCTCAACAACTAGAAGCCCATCCAACACAGACTGAACAACTAATTCAAACATAAAGACCCAACAAAAGACCCTGCATACTGTTTTTCAACCAATAATAGACTCTGCATATTAAGTAATTAAGGATTCAAATGATTATTTTATCTCCAAGGAAACAAAACTTGACCTTTTTTCATATTTATCAAAGTTTTTGATCACAGAGTTTCTTCTTCTTCTTCTTCTTCTCCTTCTCCTTCTTCTTCTTCTTCTTCTTCTTCTTCCTCTTCTTCTTCTTCCTCCTCCTCCTCCTCCTTCTCCTCCTCCTCCTCCTCCTCCTCCTCCTCCTCCTCCTCCTCATCTAGTTCATCACGATATCCTCCATATTGTTGCTGCCAGTGGAGCAAATTCAATTGCCTACTAAACTGATAATTCTCACATGTCATTCCAAAATGTAAAGATTTACAATTGACACAGAAAAGTTTCCAACATTCAGGACATGCCCTAATTGGATATCCCCGTTGATCATCAATCAGTTTACCCATACAATCCATAAAAGGGCAATCAATAATTAGTGGCAAAGGTAGAACTTCCGTTAGTCGATTGATATCTCTTACTCGGATAAGAAAATCAATCGGCATTATTGAATCGATATCCAAAATTTCCCCTCAATCAGAAGCAGGACACTTTATAGCAACCTCATGGATATCCTTATTGAGTTTTTTACCTATATAATTCTGTATGCATTCTTCACAGTAACGGTGATTGCAATTGGTGCCCCACATCATTGTGTTTGGTAGCGGAAACGCATTTGTACAGATTTCACAGAAAGTACATGAAGATTCACCCTTTTCAGTAATACTATTCTTTAGGTTAAGTGAATCTAGAATAACAGAATACTCAATTTCTATAGGTTTCTTACCAACACAGTTATTAGAGCTTGATTCCAAGTTCTTACTGGAATGTAATTGAGCTGAGTAAAAGAGAAACTTTTGCAACTCGATATCATCATCTCCGCTCTCGTAACCGTTGTTATTTTCAGTGATAGCCATTTCAATTTGATCGGAATTCACAATCTGAAAATCAGTTGATTCCATTTCAACTTGATTGGAATTCACTATATTTCTTTGGATATGATATGGTGCTTCACTCTGCCGTCAGTGAAACCCTATATTTCTTTCCAGTATATGCATATATGTTGTATATATACTGCTTTTTCTGGTTCTTGTATTTATTTTACTTTTTAGAGTTTAGAATTAATTTGGATTATATCAAATTTAAAATATATTAATACAATATGCGCGATTTGGTATGATGTGTCGAAAAACGTGTTAGCCAAGTGAAACGGTCAATAAGATCATGCCACGTGTTGAAAGTGATACAACATGTGTAGTCAAAGCAAACACGTATGAAAACATGCCTCGTGTACAATCGACTTGTTTCAAACATTAAAAAATGTAAACTAAAATTTGATTGGTTGAAAAAGATCACCCTAATCACAATTCTTCCCACTCAAAAGAATTGGCTTGTTCAAACCAATCAAATATCATCATGTCAACTTTAGTCTAATCAATTGAAAAAAATTGTCCTCATCATAATTGTTCCGTCCTAGCACAAGTGACAAGTTTCATTTAATCAAATATCATTATAGCAAAATATGGTAAAAAGAAGTTGTCCCAATCATATAGGTTTCATGCTAGCAGAAATGACACATTCTAGCTAATCAAATATTGTCATGAGAGTTTCAATTTGATTGGTCAAGAAGAGTTTGGCATCTCTTCCATCTTGACACGAATACATGCTTGAGCAAATCTATATCATCATGTCAACTTCAATATGATTGAAAAGGGTTTGCCCTTTTCACAATTCTTCCAACCTATAACTATAATAAGGATTTCATAATTTAACAAGCTAGAGGACCTTGAGGATTAAATGCTATAAGTTCTCTATGAAGATCAAGAATGAAGCCAAACTAAATATGTCACGACCCAGACCGTCGTGATTGACACCCACACTAACCCTCCGGTGGGAGAACCATTACTACAATCCAACTAAGCAGCCTTAACCAAGACACTACGCATTTAAAGATACGGAAGTAGGTTTAAATGACCTAAGAAATACGGAGTTCCCATAAACTCCGGAAGTTTAATAAACGACTAACAACTATTGCATAAAAACCACAAATTCTGATTAACTAAAAAGTCTAAGAAAAGGGGTATAACCCCGAAACTAAACAAACACCTTAAACAAATAGTCTGAGTCCGAAAAGAGTGGACTTAAACAAGAAAGATCCATGGCAACCTGAAAGAACTAGCTCACCCTTGAATCTGATCATGCTCAGTAGTCACCTAGTTAGGGTCTATCAATAGCTGCCTGAAGATGCCCTGTACTCAACAAAGAATAAGCAAGTGCAGTGTTAGTACACAACCATAGTGTAATGGTAGGATCACGCGGCTATTTCAGTAAGCGAAATATATATAAGCAGTCACAACAAGGTAAAACACGCATATACAATATATATATATATATATATATATATATATATATATATATATATATGTATATATATATATATATATATATCGATTATCATTTCTGGAGCAATGTAAAATTCCACATTCTCAATAACAAGTATATATGACAAGTCAATGGTCCTCTCATGGAACCCAATTCAATAGATCTCTCATGGAACTCATACCCAAATTGTTAGTATACTGGAACGTGGTACCCAATCCCAATTAGTGTGCCGGACGTGACACATGATCCCATATGTGCGCCGGAACGTAGCACCCAATCCAAGTTATTGTGTCCGAATGTGACACCCATTCCAATATATATGTCGATACGTGACATCTGATCCCAGTTAGTGTGTCGAAACATGACCCTTGATCCATTCAACAAGCCACAATCACAATAACAATGTATATTCTCATAATCATACAATCAAGTGTTGATTCATGGCATACAATCATTCATTCATACTCAATTACATTAGGTGTGATCAATAGACTTCATTCACATGCATACATGCATAACAATGAAGCTATTACTAATGTACATCACGCAAAACATGAAATCACTACCATCACCTACCTCAAATAAAGCTTGAATCCTTCTAAGAAACATTGATTCTTCCATTTCTGGATTCTTTCCGCTTGTTCTTGGTCTACAAACAATCAATATAATGCGAGGATCAACAATTAAGGTCTAATTTACCCGGATTATAACAAACACAGTAACCCAAGATAAACCCATGATTACAATATCCAAATTAGGGCTTTTTCCACCATAATTCCCAGATAAAAACTTTCCCCCAACAATAATTACCCAAGAAACTACGTTCTACAAATCAAAATACGGATTAGGGGAGTAAAATCCTTACCTTTAGTACCAAAAGTTGTGGAAAACAATCAAGAAATCGCCTGGGGCGTCTCCTAGCTCTCAAGAACAAATTTGATAGAATAATGACGTTTTGGGGTTTATTTTCGACTTAAGTCGCGTCTGTCCCACTGTGGCAGACCTCATCCCGCTATAGCCGCCCTGCACTAGCAGCTTGGACGGAAACAGAGAGTTAAATTCATAGTTTAAAACCCCCATTTCACAACACACCTTCAACCCATGACACGCAGAAAATACCCGTTCACGCTAGGATCAGTTTTGGGAGTTCTACTCACCCGAATTCAATTCTGTAAAGTTGTACGGGTTCCTTAACGTCTGAGTTATCTACTCATATGATCAAATTCATAATTAGATCTCTCATTCATTACCAGAATCCCCTAGACCTCACTGACTCAGAATTCATCCTAATCTTCACTAGGCTAGGAATTTCCAAGTTACTACCAAAAAGTTTTTTGACCCCAACTCTTTCCCCTTGGCTTTTCCCTAACAACAAAATCAGGTGGTTACAATAGATAACAATTTACCTATCACTCGTCCCCGAGTGATCAACTAGTAAAGACTGGTTAAAGTAATGGTAGAGTAGTATCTGAATCGCTGAACAATTGGGGATACTTGTCTCGCATATCCTTAGCTTCCAGACATCGCGATCAATAATTTCAATAGATTCTTCCTCATACAGAAGGTCTTGTTTAACAAAAACTTAGTCTCACATTATGATATAATCTCCGTCCCCAAACCAACCAATTGAAAACCTACACATCCTCCCATACAATGCGTCAATGAAGTCATCACCATTTGACTTCTTCATCCTCACCATTTCCCACTTTTAATTTTGATTTGTAAGTATCAGCAAGGAATTTGAACATTTTAGCATCATTTCACAAGTGATGTGTGCAACCACTATCAAAAAGAAGGATTCATTGGTTGAAAAGTATGAAACTACAAATAGTTGCTCCTCATGTGCGTCTTCAATTTCTGCTAGTTGTTCTTGCAAAGCTCCCGAAACCTTTACTCTTAATTTGCAAATTTTGGATATGTGCCCCGTCTGCTTACAGTTGTCGTATATAGCATCAACTTTCCACCAACAATACTTCTCCAGATGTGCCATTTTTTGCAATGTTTGCATGGAGGAAACTTTTGCTTCACATCTCCAGTATTATTTCCTCCATCATGCCCGCCCTTATTCGTTTGGTTGAACAATTGCTTTCCTTTACAAAAATTTTGCTTTTGCACAAAGAAAGCTCCTTCACTTAACTTGTTCGGTCTCATAGTCCTTCTTTTCTCTTGTGCTTGAAGAGCACTCATTAGTTCACCTAGTGAGAGTTTGCTCATGTCCTTGGATTTTTCAAGAGAAGAAATTTAAGATTCAAACCTCTCGGAAAGAGTCACAAGAACTTTCTCCGCAATCCGTTTGTCTGTAAATTCTTCACCAGGAAGTCTAATTTATTAACAATTAAGGAGATTCGATCAACATACTTACTGATTGTTTCATCCTTCTACATATTTAAGGACTTGAACTTTCTTTCCGGGTTCAACACCTACATTTGACGTGTTCTATTGCTGCCTTGATATTGTTCTTTCAACCTATCTCAAGCCTCTTTTGTTGTTTTACAAGCCATGATTTCATAGAACACAAAATCTGCCACAACATTCTGCATAAACAACTTGGCTTTAGACTTCTTTGTCTTCTTTTCACTATTGGATTTAATTTGAGCCAAGGTAGGATTTGTTGGTAGAGAAACAACTGATTTATTTTCTATCATAATTTTCCAAAGTTCATAGGCTTCCAGAAAATCTTGCATCTTCACAGATCAAATTTGGTAATTTCCACCGGTTAAAGTGAATGGTGAATTTAAAGGTAGGTTGAAACTTTTTGGTCCGGTAAGAATCAACAACAGGCTCTAATGAAAATATTAAAACATGGAACTCTCCTACAACTGAATTGAAGTATTAAAGTACAAAGAACTCATTAAAATTTTAGCATATCATTAACATGGAGAACATCTGAAATTATAAACGAAAAAAGATAACTATTTCCTATCTAGTTACAAAGTGGATAAAAACTAAATAAGAAAATGTCTCACTAATCAACCATAAAGGGCAACTAACTTTGACTAAGTCTTTTGCTAGAAAATAGGGAAGCAGTAAAAAATAGTAAAAAGAATAAGCTGGAAGTAAAAATGTCAATTGTCTAACACCTTGCTTCAAGGAAACAATATCCTGAGACAAGGAATATATAAATGAAATACACATCGAATTTAGATCCCCCATCACACTGTCTAGCATGTGAACATCCAACTTCACTTTC
Source organism: Solanum pinnatisectum (assembly GCA_035578085.1). Taxonomy (NCBI): domain Eukaryota; kingdom Viridiplantae; phylum Streptophyta; class Magnoliopsida; order Solanales; family Solanaceae; genus Solanum; species Solanum pinnatisectum. The sequence goes on along the minus strand of JAWPEI010000021.1, from coordinate 782,992 downwards.
ATGCTTCCAAGGATTTTTGGAAATTTTTCTAAACTAGAGCAATCTCGTAGATATATATACTTAAGAGAATCAATGCAAAGACCCGGAAACCTCTTAAGTTTTATACATAAAGTCAAGTTAAACCACAGAGATTTTCAAAAAAATCATTGAGAATGATGAACCTCTTCAAAATTCATTCAATTTGACAAATCTAAAGTCAACAAATTTAACATCCCCGTGAAATCTAGTAACTGTTCTAGATTCATACAATTTGACAGAATCTAAGTGTCAAAGTTTGGCATTCGCGTGAAACCTAGAAACTCTTTGAGCCTCTTGCTATATGATAAGGACAAGCGTTGAATAACACCAAGCTGGGCTAGGCTCTGAGGCAAATGTTCAAAATTATTTCCGGTGAGATTCAACACTTTCAAAGAGAATAAGGATCCAATGTCTTTCGAAATTCCTCCCGCGATTAAATTGATGTATCTGAGATCAAGTTGTTCCAATGAGAGAAACCCAACATTCACCTGAGGGAACACGAAGAACAATCCATCTTGCAGGCCTACTTCTGAATTTTGTTTTGCAGAAGTCAAGTGTTTAAGCTTGTTGAAGCGGACAATAGAAGAGGGAGGTCATGAAATGAGACACCACTAGGCAGCAAGCAGCTCCAAATTTTCTAAATCCCCTATCTCTTCTGGCAAGCTTTCAAGTTTATAGGTACTAAACAGATGATGGTAGTTCAAGCTCCACCAAGCTTTTCAATAAGCCAATGCTGCTTGGAAGTGATACAAAGTTTTCCATAGAACTCAAATTTTGCTTGGTAGTATGAGCTAGGTACTAAACAGATGATGGTAGTTCCCGTATCCCAGAGGTATGCATGATAATCTTTAACTCCGGCTTCACTGTTCCGATGATTTCTAGAAATATCTGTAAACTAGAACAGAAAGATAGTTCTAGAGATTCAAGAGATTCCTTGCTAAAAAATGAAAACCTTTTAAGATTCAAATGCTCCAAATTTAGCATCCCCGTAAAATTTGGTGTTTGTATCAGCCTTTTAGAGCCCCTGAGGTCTAGCTTTTGCAGAGATGGAAAATGTTGTTATTGAGAACACATAAAAACTGAGATAGGAATCTATTTCTTTTTGTATTTGCGGGAATCAAATGACCTTTGTGTCTAATTTACCCCCTCCGATGAAAAATGTACAATGGTGTTTGGATTACAAGAGTCAACACATTATTTTTTATGAAATCAGAAATTGTTTTACATTATTGTTATATCAAAATTTAATGTTAATGTGTAATTATAACTAAAAGATAGAATACCTAAAATCCCTTAAACTTGACAAAAAGAAAAACCTTGTTATAGTGATAGCGTTTGTGTGAAAATTTCATCAATGCTATAGTGAGGTGGTGTTGTTATATATGTCTACTGATATTTGATATTTAAATCTCATTTAGGTGTTATAAACAAAAAATAGTAATTCTTAGGATTATATTCTGAATGGTTGGATAAGGCAAGTTTCTGGGTGATATCGGAGGTCCCATCATCACAAAAAGGAATCAAGTGAACTATGATGTCAATTAATTTATCAGATTAACATACCGCAAATCCCAAGAAGTTATCACGTACGTATCAATTTTCAGGCAAATTGACTGACACACTTTTATCAAATCCCCGATGGTGGAACAAATTTGGGATATTCTCCCCCTGACTCATAAGCGCTTTTAGTGACAAGGAATTTGAAGCAGAGATGTCATGCTGCTGCAATGATGAGATATTCTGAAACAACGAATTACAGATCAAATCATTGCTCCAATCTACAAATATTGTATTTAAGTGCTTTGGAAATTCTGGCAGCTGTGTAATCCTTTCGCAATATGTTAAGTACGAGGTTTATAATTTATACGGATATTGTCTCTAAGTGGAACAAATATTACAAACGACCATTACCAAAATATCTTATATTTATTTCGTATAAAGAAATCCTTAATTATTAGTTGTTTTTATGATATATTTTATAAATACAATTTTTATTTATGAATATATTATAAGTTGAGGTTATTTGCCTAATTCTTATGTTTATTTATATTTTGATTTCTCTTAAAATGTTCACTCCACTACTAAATTACATATTTTTAATTAAATAGTTATTATTCACTTCAAATTATATTTTATATATCAATTAAAATGTAGATGACTTTAGTAATAAAATTTATTTTACTCTAATAAACTTTAAGTGAAAGTTTTATGTTTAAGCTAAATAAGATGGATGCTTTATTTTTAAACTAAATAAGATAAAAGTTTTATTTTTAAGCTAAATAAGATGGAAATTTTATTTTTAAATTAAATAAGATGGAAGTTTTATTTTTAAGTTAAATAAGATGAAATTTTAATTTTAAAAACACACGCACAATCATGAAAATGCAAACAAAAAAATATTTAAGCAAAATAAATGAAAATTTTATTTTTAAGAATGAATAACTAAAACTTGCAAAGAAAATGTAAAAAAAAAAAAAAAAAAAAAACACAAAATAAGGTGAAGGGTATTTTTGTAAACAAACAACTTATTCTTAGAAATTACGCATTGAATATAAATTTGAATATGACAAACCAAATAAACAATAAAAAAAACTACTCCCAATATAACTAATATCAACATAACTTGTATTCAAACCAAATGACTCATTAGTTCTAATGTGGCTGGTGTTTAAAAGTTTTATTATATATATATATATATATATAATAAAAAATATTTCCTAATAAAATCTTCAGCTAGAAAGCCATATTTAAATAAAGATAGACATGTGTGTGTGTATATATATAAATATAGTATATGATGCAATAATTAGGCATAAACATGGTTATTGTCATTCCGTCACATGAACAGAGGTCAGTGCTTTTCGCGCTGTGAAATCATCAAAATGATAGAATATGAATTAAGTCAACAATTTCATTACCGTGTTTGAGTAGTTATAATAGTTTTTATATTTTAACTATTTATGAGTTGCCCAAAAATATTTCTGTAGCTTATACTTTATTATATATTATAATCCAATGGAAAAGTTGGGGAATTCTCCTAACATTTGTATTTTTATTGAACATGGGATCTAGATTTTAAATATTACATAAATATGGACCTTTAATTCCATTAAAAACACGTTCTTGTATTTTTTTTTTCCTCTATAAAGTTTTATTGTTATTATTTTTGAGACACACATGATGACATTGTTAGTTACTGAAAATACAAGGGTGATCTAGGCTTCTATAGTGAAGAGAGTATAAGGTTAATACACATATTTATCACTTAAACATTTTCACTTAGAATTCTTATTTTTTATGGTTAGTTAAATTGTTTAATAATTGTACAATTGGCTTTAAGTATGTACAATTAAAAAATAAATAAGGATCAATTTTGAATTTTATGTGCTTATTTACCGTTAATATTTTAAGATATTTCTCATTAAATAGAAAACCAAAATGATAGGATTAAATTATTCACAATAGCAAATAGTTTTTCCGTTGCACTTTTAACTTTCATTTTGGACTCTGCAAGTCCATATAAATATTGATTAATATGAATATTTTATCACAATATACATAGTAAAATGATGTATAGTCTTAAGTTTGGAAAATAAATTGGAGAAAAATTAATTGATGTGGCAAAACATGTGAGAAAATAATAAAATCTCTTAATATTCTAAAATTTGAATAATATCATTGCTCATTTTGTGCATCGATGAAAATAGTAGTAACAAAGAGTTGACACTCCAATAAAGGTATGCAACTGGTTTTGGGAGAATAACGCAACAAACAATGAACACATTGAACTAATGGTATAAAAGAGTTAACTGACTCAACTCCATTAATATACATAGTATGTATTGAATATATTTGCCAAATAATATACATTTAGATAGAGAAAAATTTGAATCTATTGCAAGTGTGGACATGATTTTTGTTATCGCTGTGGAATGGATCATAACTCTGGACATATTTGTCCTTCAACTGAAAACTCCATTATTGTTGCTCAAGTTTTCTTTCATGCATGTATGTTGTGCTTTGGACAATCAATTTCACCGTTTGATATATTTCAATTAGTTCCGAATATTATTATTCCTTTTAGAGTTTATTTGCTCCGTCTTTTTTTATTTTTAATTAAAACGACTATTCGAGGGATCTTTACTAAGTTTCCTTTGTTATATATTTGCTGCACACTTGTCTTGTTTTCTCTATTGTTTTCCTCTTTTTCCTTTGGTTTACTATATGGTAGTTGAGGTTCTGCTTACCTTCCCTTTTTCGGTTAGAAACGTTTCCTTTTCAAGTTAACGGAGTTGCTTAAAATAAAGTATGAGAACATAATAGACTTTATACTTGGCGAAAAAAGGAATGAATGGTAGACAGTAAATTATGTCTTGATTTCCCAAATTGGATAAGTACTGTTGGACAACTATTTTAATATAATGAACAAGTTTTTAACATAATGAACATTTAAAATTGGATGGAAGAAGATAAAATCTCTACCAGTCTTCTTATTTGTCTTTTCGAATATAAACTCTAGGATTTTTGAGCTTATTTTTGAATTTGTGTTGGCTTTGAACTTGAATAATCAATGTAACACCCCGGAAAATGATAGGTCAAACTAGAGCCTAAACGTAAGGTTAAAAATCGTGAAATGACTCCCCGAATTATTAGTAAGTCCTTTAGGGTTGAAATGAGGCTTATTGAGTAAAGATCAAGGGGCAAGTACCAAAGCCAAGGCTGCCCCTAGCTAGGAGCACACTGCCCCACCTTCACGAGGGGGACCACGAGTCGTGGTCCACTCCACGGCTCGTGAAGGTGGTCGTGAAGCCTCCTTGGCCATGAAAAGGTGGCCACCATTTTCCTTAGCTACTCCCTCAACTTCCATGGTCATCACCACGGTCTGTGGTCATGACCACGACCATGGGAGGTGCTCGTGGAGTTGCCTTAGGCAATGAGCAAAGGCTCCCAAGTGGTAAGGCTACTGCCTCAAGAACCATGAGAGGGACCACGACTGGTGGTCTTGACCATGGCTCATGGAGTCCCTTGTGGTAATACCTTGGGCTCAAGTGCCTCATACCACCAAAAGGGAGCTACTGCCCCAACCTTCACGAGGGGGACCACGGGTCATGGTCCACACCACGGCTCGTGAAGGTGGGTCGTGGTCCCTGACGGGGACCGTTAAAATAAGGGTCAACTTGGTCATTTCCTTTTTAGTCCAATTAAGTGGGGGTGTTTTGGGTATTTTTTAGGGGGAGATATATAAGTGGTTTTTAAGTCAAATTTCATAAGACTTGGTCATTAAGCACACACACCCAAATTGAAATAAAAAACTCCATCCTCTCTCAATATTTCTCTTTCTAAGTTCAAGGAAGAAAAAGAAGCCATTAGAGCTAGGGTTTGTAGTTTTTCAAGGTTCTTCTCCAAAATTCGTGGTGATTCTTAGTCAAGGTATGGATGCTTTTCATTCTTGGGTAGCTATCACCCACGAAGCCCCTTCAAAATATGTTTTCAAATTCCCCAAACCTAGGGTTTTCAATCTACAACATGGGTCTTCTTCCAAAACATTTTCCATTGTTTAATTATGGTTTATTATGATGATTTGTGATGGGAATGTTGAAGTATTGTTGGATGTTGATGAAAATCTCCCTTGGACCCATGATTTCCCCTTCTTCCTAAATTGTGAACTAGGGTATGATTTGATTGATCTTATAAGCTTGTCAATTGACTATGTTTATGTTTATTATGTTGTTGAATCATGAAATTCCCCTATCTAGTGTTGTACTTCTTGAAGTTAGGGTTTATCTTGATTCGTAGCCTTGAAGGGCAATGACTAGGGTTTATGTGTGTTGATAAATATTGTATGTAAACTTGTGATTCACTTAGATAGTGATGAACCTATGGCAAATGTATATGATCATGTTGATGTACTTAAAAGGTGGAGGTGTTTAATTATTGTGTATATTGTGGTATTAATGCAAGATCCTTCTTCCCTATACCCCTACACATGACTACGTATGATATGATATGACTATGTACGATATGATATGACTATGTATGATATGATATGACTATGTACGATATGTTATGACTATGGTAGTGTTGTTGTGTTGAATGGAAGGCCATTCTCATGAACATTATGAATATGATGTGAAAGGTTCACTCACATGTTGATGGTTATAAGGTTGAAAGGAAATGCCCACTTAATGAACTCGAGCTATTACAATGTATATTGGTTTGAGTGCCTAGTGCATTCTTTCATGAACCTAAACTTAAGTAAAGACTCAAAGTGACCTATAAAGGGAATTATGCTTAGCACCGAGCAGATATGAAAATGAGATGAGAGCTTTTATGTTAGAAAGTCCGGCTTCCCTATATATGTAATTTTATGAGATGGAAACCTTTTACCTTAGAAGTCTGGGTTTCTAGTAGCAATCTCCACATAGGTTTAGCTAGTGGATCTACCTAAAAGCTAATATGTACGTCCAACTGTAGGCAAGTAGGACACCTCTTTTTGGTGTAGGGGTAGAACACCGGATTCCATGTAGCTCACATGGTCTATGTCGGTTGAGGCTATTATCCCTATATGATACAAATATGGACTACGATAAGAACATGGACTTAAAATATGACTTCTTAAGGGGTATTACTTAGTATGAGTGGGGGTATGGGACTTCACCAATACATTGCACAAGTGAACTTTGATAGGGGTTATGGTTAGGTTCTCTTATGCTATGAAGGCTTATGAATTATGTATGTATGTTATGTATGACTATTAAGATTGACTTTACTTGTCACAAGTTATGATCATGAATGTCTCCTTACTTATGTATGTTGATTATGGATGAACCAAAAGTAAGATATGTATGTTGTTGGTGATCTAAATGAGATACTTAGCATTTGGTAGGGTTATGGGATCTTACCTTTGCATTGCACTAGTATGACTTTGGGTCGCTTGTATGTAGGTATGGTTTATGATTCTTCATAAATGTGCATATTGGTTTTCTAACTTAATAAAGGCATGATTTCAACTAAATGTCCCTTTTATGCATGTTTCAATGATTTTGTGCATGGCTTCCATACTTACTACTTTATGTGCTAACCCATATTTCTACTTTTTACTACGATTGTAGGTCCGGTCGTTGAGATACTCCTTACTTCAAGTGAAGCTTGGGTTGACTATTCCCTAGGCTGGGTGAGTCCTCAAGTTCGAGGACAAGATGTTATCATTTCTTAGTTTGTATCGCATTTCCTATTTTGAGACTTTATTGATGTAAAGGGCTTTTTGACCCTATTTGTACTACTCTATGTACTAGATGGTGATTGAGAAATGGTCTATATTCTTATTTTCATTTATGAACAAGAAGTTGAACTTCGATTGTAAAAGTTTTAATTTTTCCGCATTATTCTATGACTTATGTGTATGAGTATGCTAAGGGCTTGTATACGACCCCTTCGGGGTCAAGTACGCCGTGTTACATCTAGGGGGTACCCTTGGGTCGTGACAAACTTGATATCAGAGCACAAGGTTTAGAATGATTCTAGGAATGATGTCTCATGAACCACGTCTAGTAGAGTCTTGTTCATGAGTGTGAAACGTACCACACTTACGAATGAGAGGCTATAAAATGTTTAGGAACTTTCCCTTATTTCATTACTCTTTAGTCGTGCTTAGATTTTTTACTCTATGAAGTCCTTTTCCAAACCCTTTTCTTGTGTATATAGGATATGAATACAGGAAGAGGAAATGCAAGAAGGAGGGAAAAGGAGATTGTGAATGAGGGAGTTCCTCCCCAAGGTCCTCAAAAGCCTCAAGTTCCTTAAGCTTCTACTGATAAGGGGGCTATGACTAATGTGCAAATAAGGGCGGCTCTCCAAACATTAAATCAAGTCATGATGGCACAAGCACAAGCCGTAACAACTCAAGCCCAAGCCATGACGACACATGAAAATAGGGAAGTTGAGCCCCGTGTTAATCCTAATGTAAGCACCATGGCATCAAGGTTGAGAGACTTCAAAAGAATGAGCCCTCCTGTGTTCTTTGGTTCCAAAGTGAATGAAGATCTTCAAGAGTTTGTGGAAGAGGTCTACAAGATAATGGATGCTATGATGGTGACTTCTATTGAGAAAGCCGAACTAGTCGGGTATCAATTGAAGGATGTGGCCTAAGTATGGTATACGCAATGGAATGATAATAGGTCTATAAGGGCGGGTCCCATAAGTTGGGAAGTATTCAAGAAAATGTTTCTTGATAGATTATTTCCCCATGAGAAGAGGGCAACCAAAGTTGAGGAGTTCATCAACCTCCATCAAGGAGGGATGAGTGTCCAAGAATACTCCTTGAAATTCACTAAGTTATCCAAATATGCCCCATCTTTGGTGCTAATCCTAGAGATGAGATGAGCCGATTAGTGACGGGTGTCCGATTCAATTGAGGAAGAATGTCGTGCGGCAATGCTTCATGACAATATGGACATTTCACGTCTAATGGTCTATGTTAAACAAGTTGAGGAGACAAGGCTTAGGAAGAAGAATAGAGAGGTAAGAGGGCAAGGACCGATGATGGAAATTCTTCAAAGGGCAAATTTGAGGTCCAAGGTAAACCAAGGTTCAAGAAGAGGTTTTCCAACCAAGGCTCTTCAAGTGCCCCAAAGGGCAACACCCTAAGCCACAAAGAGGTAGTAGTGGTGGTTCTTATGTTGAGAGACCTACTTGTGCCAAGTACGGCAAAAAACATGATGGCAAGTGCTTAGTTGGCATAAATAGTTGCTTTAATTGTGGAAAGAGCGGTCATATGAAGAGAGATTGTCCCATGCTAAAGGTTCAAGGGAGCGAGAGAAAGCAAGTCCCTCCTAGTGGCTCAAATTCCAATGCTCCCAAGAAAACCACTTCTATTCTCTACAATCACGAGGTGACCAAAAGAGCTCTCCGGATGTTATAACGGGTATGTTGCAAGTCTTTTCCATTGATGTTTATGCATTATTAGACCCCGGTGCCACTTTATCGTTTGTTACACATTTTGTGGCAATGAAATTTGAAATGCTTCTTGATGTGTTAGAAGAGCCTTTTTTGGTGTCTACCTCGGTTGGTGACTCGGTAATGGCAAAAAGAGTCTATAGGAGTCGTCCTATTTCTTTGTATCATAAAGTCACTTTGGTTGATTTGGTAGAATTAGACATGCTTGATTTTGATGTAATTTTGGGCATGGATTGGTTGTATGCATGTTATGCTTCAATAGATTGTAGGACTTGAGTGGTTAATTTTCAATTTCCAAAAGAGCCAATTTTAGAGTGGAAGGGGGGAAACTCTATTCCTAGGGGTCAATTTTTCTCATATCTAAAAGCTAGGGAAATGATTTCCAAGGGGTGCATGTATCACATTGTTATGGTTATGGATGTTGAGTCCAAGGTCCCTTCTTTAGAGTAGGTCCCCATAATGAGTGAGTTTCTGGAAGTCTTTCCTGATGACTTGCCCAACATTCCTCCCGAACGGAAAATAGACTTTGGCATTGATCTTTTTCCGGATACACAACCCATATCCATCCCTCTTTATAGATGGCTCCGGCCGAATTGAAAGAGTTAAAGGAGCAACTGAAGGACTTGTTAGACAAGGGTTTTATTCAACCAAGCATCTCTCCATAGGGTGCTCCGGTATTATTTATGAAGAAGAAGTATGGGTACCTTAGAATGTGTATAGACTACCGTCAATTGAACAAGGTGACTATAAAGAATAAGTATCCTCTCCCTAGAATTGATGATTTTTTTGATCAACTACAAGGGGCTAACTACTTCTCCAAAATAGATCTCCGTTCGGGTTACTATCAACTAAGGGTAAGAGGGGTTGACATTCCCAAGACGGCATTCCAAACTAGATATGGGCATTATGAGTTCCTTGTGATGTCATTTGGTCTAACTAATGCCCTGATGGCATTTATGGACCTTATGAATAGGGTTTTTTGGAAATATTTCAATATGTTCATCATTGTGTTTATCGACGATATCTTGATCTATTCTAAGAGTGAGAGTGGCCATATGGACCATTTGAGAGTGGTGTCGCAAGTCCTCAAATATAACCAATTGTATGCTTTAGTAAATGTGAGTTTTGGCTAAGGTTGGTTGCCTTCCTTGGTCATATTGTGTCTAGCAAGGGTATTGAGGTGTATCCGAAGAAGACGGATGCGGTCAAAGGTTGGCCTAGACTTATAACTCCTACTGATATTAGAAGCTTTTTGGGTTTAGCCGGCTACTATAGGAGGTTTGTTAAAGGTTTCTCCTCTATTACTTCTCCATTGACGGCCTTACCCAAAAGAGGGCCAAATTTGTGTCGTCGGAAGCTTGTGAGAAAAGCTTCCAAGAATTGAAAGATAAACTCATCTCCGCTCCAGTTTTCACCTTACTAGAGGGTACCGATGGGTTTGTAGTATATTGTGACGCTTCTCGAGTGAGTTTAGGATGTGTCCTTATGCAACGTGGGAAAGTAATTGCCTATGCCTCAAGACAACTCAAGATACATGAGAAAAACTATTCCACTCATGATCTCGAGTTGGTGGTGGTGGCATTTGCTTTGAAAATATGGAGACACTATCTATATGGGGTGCATGTCCATGTGTTCACCGACCATAAGAGTCTCCAATATGTGTTTAGGAAAAAAGACTTAAATCTTCGACAAAATAAGTGGTTAGAACTTTTGAAGGATTATGATATGAGTGTCCTTTACCACCCCGGCAAGGCCAGCCCTAAGTCAAATGTCCATGGATAGTGTAGCTCATGTAGAAGATAAGAAGAAGGAGATAGTTCGTGATGTACATAGGTTGGCCCGGTTAGGTGTCCAACTAGTGGATTCCACCAAGGGTGGTGTCACAGTTCATCATGGTTTTGAATCCTCATTTGTGGTTGATGTGAAGACCAAGCAACACCTTGATCCTATTTTAATGGAGTTGAAAGAATCGGTACTCAACAAGTCCGTTGAGGCTTTCTCCCAAGGGAGAGATAGGGTGCTTAGGTACCAAGGTAAACTATGTGTTCTAGATGTTGATGGCTTGAGAGAGAAAATTTACAAGAGGCTCATGGTTCGCGATATTTTATTCATCCGAGAGCCACCAAGATGTACCGTGACCTATGGGAAGTTATTGGTGGAATGGCATGAAGAAGGATATAGCGGGTTTTGTGGCCGAATGTCCAAATTGTCAACAAGTTAAGGCCGAACACCAGAAGCTGGGAGGATTGTCCCAATATATAGATCTTCCTATTTGGAAGTGGGAGGATATAAATATGTACTTTGTGGTGGGTTTACCTCGTACTTGAAGGCAACATAATTCTATTTGGGTCATTGTTGATAGGATGACAAAATCAGCCCACTTTATTCTCGTTAAGGTTTCTTATTCCGCAAAAGACTATGCCAAGTTGTACATCAATGAGATAGTGAAGTTGAATGGGGCTCTCTTATCTATCATTTCGGATTGGGGTGCTCAATTTACTTCACACTTTTGGAAGGCATTCCAAAAAGGGCTTGGTACCAATGTTAAGCTTAGTACCGCTTTTCACCCTCAAACGGATGGCCAAGCATAACGCACCATTTAAACCCTAGAGGACATGTTGATGGCATGCGTGATTGACTTCAAGGATAGTTGGGATGACCATATTCCATTAATAGAGTTTGCCTACAACAATAACTACCACTCAAGTATTGCCATGGCATCGTTTGAAACATTGTATGGTAGGAGGTGTAGATCTCCGGTTGGGTGGTTTGAGGTAGGTGAAGTTGCTCTACTTGGTCCCGAGTTAGTCTAGAAAGATACGACCTTAAATGACTTAGGTTTGTACCCCTTTCCCACTCTAACCTTTCCCTACCCGGGATCTTTAGAGTTATTGACTTAGCATTACCATTAAGCACAACATAATAGGGAGACAACCAAGTCATGCCTAAGATTATATCAAGTTAGTCATATCCAGCATAACCAAATCAACTAGAGTCTGAAAATTCATAAACACGATAGGACAACACAATATATATTTGTGACTATGACTGACTCTTCACCTGGGGTAGAAACATGGATGGGGGCATCAAGTGTATCCCAAATCATATCAAATTCTGAGGCAAATCGCAATGACATATAAGAATAAGTAGAACCCAGATCAAACAACACCTTAGCCATCTGGTCATAGACAATAATAGTACTTGTGATCATTGCATCAGACACCTCACCCTCGTTCTTGCCCAAAAAGGCATAAAATTGAGCCCTGTCATCTTGATGAGTAACCTCCTTGCCTGGCTGCACTGCTCCTCTACCTGCATTACCATTTCCCTGACCTCTACGACCTCGCTGATTTCCTCCTCATATGCCCAGGTTCTCCACAATTTTAACACACTTAATAACTTAACCAAGTAAACATTGCTGCTATTGGAGCAGTCGTATCCTGACCCTCCTTGATATACAATCAACCCATGAAATCGTAGTATAGCTTCTAACCTCAATTGACATAACTTAATTTCATCAATCGGTAAACAACCCATACATGATATGACAACAATACTAAATGCATTTTCCAAAGTAATGGTGTTCATTATCTAGCTGCCCCTTACCAAAACTTCTTGAATGTTGTCACCTATAAACTTGAATATGCAAATCTAACCTTAATCCCTTCACAAGCGACGATTGTAGCTAGCGAGCCATACAAAACTCCTAATTTCAGTAACATAACTAGGTCGGACCCAATTTTTGACTAGTTCAATATTTTGGCGATCTACCATCACCGCTTCCTTTGAAACTACATGCCCCAAAAAGGCAACGGAAGTCAACCAAAATTCACACTTAGAAAATTTCGCATACAACTTTTGTTTCCTAAGAACACCCAGAACAATACGAAGATGGTTGGCATGCTCCTCCTCACTTTTTGAATAAACCAAAATGCCATCAATAAACACTATCACAAACAAAGCAAGAAAGGGTTTGAACACACCATTCACCAAACTCATGAAAGTTGCAGGCACAATTGTCAACCCCAACGACATAACTAAAAACTCATAGTGCCCATAGCGGGTCCTAAATGCCATTTTTGGTATATCCTCATGCCTAATATTTAACTGATGGTAACTAGACCTTAAATAAATCTTAGAAAAAACTGATGCACCCTGTAATTTGGTCAAAAAGATCATCTATCCGAGGCAATGGATACTTATTTCAAATGGTGACCCTATTCAATTGATGACCGTCTATGCACATCCTCTCTTGTGAGTGATAGTATTACTACTTATGTTGCTCTAGTTCGAGCCATAGAGTGAAGGAGGAAAGATACTAATTTGTATCACCTAGATACCAATTGGATTCAAGTCATAGCACAAAAGGAGTATAAATAAGTGAGTTTTTCTTAAAGTCCTATAGCCTCTCAGAGAAAAGTACAGACGTCTCCGTACCTCTACCCAAGACTTTACTAGACTCGTTTTGGTGCAATGAGATCAACGAACCTAGGGCTCTGATATCAACTTTGTCATGACCCAGACTGTTGTGATTGGCACCCACACTAACCCTTTGGTGTGAGAACCATTACTACAACCCAACTAAGCAACCTTAACCAAGATACTACACATTTAAAGATACAGAAGCATGTTTAAATGACCTAAGAAATATAGAGTTCCCATAAACTCCAGAAGTTTAATAAACGACTAACAACTATTGCGGAAAAACCATCCCTAGAACCTGAAAGTCATTGTACCAAAACTCTGATTAGCTAACAAGTCTAAGAAAAGGGGTACAACCGCAAAACTAAACAAACACCATAAACAAATAGCCTGAGTCCGAAAAGAGTGGACTTAAATAAGAAAGATCCATGGTAGCCTGAAAGAACTGGTTCACCATTGAATCCGGTCATGCTCAATAGTCAACTAACTGGGGTTTATCAATAGCCGCCTGAAGATGCCCTATACTCAGCAAAGAACAAGCAAGTGCAATATCAGTACACAACCACAATGTACTGGTAGTCTCACACGGCTATTCCAGTAAGCAAAATATATATAAGCAGTAACAACAAGGTAAAACACGTATATATATATATATATATATATATATATATATATATATATATATATATATATATATATATATATATATATATATATATATATATATATATATATATATATCAGTTATCATTTTTGGAGCAATGTACCGTTCCACATTCTTAATAATAAGTATATATGACAAGTCACTGGTCCTCTCATGGAACCCATACCCAAACTGTTAGTGTTCCAGAACGTGGTACCCGATCCCATTTAGTGTACCAGAAGTGAACCCGATCCCATGTGTGCGCTGGAACATGGCACTTGATCCAAGTTAGTGTGTCTAAATGTGACACTCGATCCAATATATATGTCGGTACGTGATATACAATCCCAGTTAGTGTGTCAAAACTTGACACCCGAGCCATTCAACAAGCCACAATCATAATCATAATCACAATGTACATTCTCATAATCATACAATCAAGTATTAATTCATGGCATGCAATCATTCGTTCATATTCAATTGCATTAGGTGCGATCAATAAGTTTCATTCACATACATACATGCATTACAATGAAGTAATTACTAACATACATCACGTAAAACATGAAATCACAACCATCACCTACCTCAAACAAAGCTTGAATCCTCTTAAGAAACATTGATTCTTCCCTTTTCGGATTATTTTCATTTGTTCTTGGTCTAGAAATAATCAATATAATGCGAGGATCAACAATTAAGGTCTAATTTACCGGGATTATAATAAACATAATAACCCAAGACCAACACATGATTCCAATATCCAAATTAGGGCTTTTTCCACCATAATTCCTAGATCAAAACTTTCCCCCAACAATAATTACCCAAGAAACTATGTTCTACAGATCAAAATACGGATTAGGGGAGTAAAATCCTTACCTTTAGCACCAAAAGTCGTGGAAAACTGTCAAGAAATCACCTAGGGTCGTCTCCTAGATCTTAAGAATGAATTTGGCAGAATAATGACATTTTGAGATTTATTTCTGACTTAAGTCACGTCTATCTCGTTATGGCGGACCTTATCCCGCTACAGTGGCCCCACCCTGGTGGCTTGCATGGAGATAGAGAGTTAAATTCAGAGTGTCAGACCCCCATTTCATAGCACACCTTCAACCCATGACACTCAGAAAATATCCGTTCACGCTAAGATCAGTTTCGGGAGTTCTGCTCCCCTGAATTTGATTCCGTAAAGTCATACGGGTTCCTTAACTTCTAACCTATCTACTCATGTGATCAAATTCATAATTAGATGTCTCATTCATTACCAGATTCCCCTAGACCTCACTGACTCAGATTTTGTCCAAATCTGGACTAGGCTAGGAATTTTCAAGTTACTACCAAAAAGTTTTCTGACCCCAATTCTTTCCCCATTGACTTTTCCCTAACGACAGAATTAGGTTGTTACAAAATACCTAGACATTCAAAACAAATCTAATGAAGGCAAATGTAATACCAAGGTTTTAAATGAACAAATTCACTAATTTTTGTCCATCAAAGTTTTTTTTTTTTTTATGAATCAAGTTCAAATTCAACAAAAAAAATCCATAAATTTATGTTCAAAGAGACTGATAAGAGGACTACTAGAGACTATAACACCAATTATTCTTAAATATAATATCATAATTACTATAATATTTCTCATTCTTATTATTTACCTTGCATGAAATTTATTGTCTACCGCTCATTCTTTTTCGCCAAGTATGAAAACTATTATATCCTCGTACTTTTATTTTTTAAGTAACTCAGTTGACTTGAGAAAGGAACGTTCCCAACTGAAAAAACAAAGGTAATATAGAATCACAACTACCATATGCCTTTTTAGAAAATTAGATGGAAAATATATGAAAAAAAAAAAAAAAAAAAAAAAGAAAACAATGAAGTGAACAAATAATGACTTCTACATCAGATTTATAATAAAAAGAAGCTTAGTAATGATCAGCCGAATAATCATTTTAAATTTAAGAGAAAAAAATGCTAACTTCTAAGAAGCAAATGAACTTTAAAAGAAATATTAATATTCTGAACTAATTGCAATATGTGAAGCGTTGAAATAGATCATCGAAAAAACAACAATTTGCATGAATGAAAGAAAATTTGAGTGACCATAATGGAGTTTTAGTTAAGTTGAAGGATAAATATGTTGAGAGTTGTGGTCCATTCCACTGCAATAGCAAAATACATGTCCACACCTACCACAAATTCAAAATTTTCTCAATTTAAATACATATACTTATAAATCTGCTAAGATTACTCTCTCTCTCTCTCTCTCTCTATATATATATATATATATTAGTTTAATGTGTTCAAATCGTTTCTTGCTTTATTCTCCAAAAACTATTTGCAAAATTCTATTGGAGTGTCATTTCATTGTTACTTTCTTCATTGTTACACAAAAAGAGCAATGATATCATTCAAAATTTAAGTATAAGTAATTTTAATGATTTGACATTCCAACTATAGTTATTACTAATTTATTTTCAAGTTATCATGTCGAGGCATGTTATGAAACAAATAACAATTACTCCCTACTTTCAGTTTTTGCTTGTCCTCTATATAAAATTTAAAAAATATATTTAGTTTTAACATATATTAAGATAAAAACAAACATTTTTCATGGTTTGCGGCATTAAGCACTTAATTTTCAAAATATAAGTTTACATATCAATTAAAATAAATATTACGATAAAATTCTCATGTGTTCAAAGTCTAAAATGAATAAGTAAAAGTGAAAAAGGTTAAAGGGAGTACTAATATTATTATTAGTCTAATATAATCAAGTCAGGTTGCTGTAATAAGAATTTGAGAAGAAGAAGAAGAACAAGAGAAGATTCTAGCTATTTTCTTGATGTTTCCACTTTTTTGCTATTTTAGTTTGTTTCCTTTTTGTTGGTTTGGATTGTGGGCCTTGTGTGCTTGTAAATATGGGTTGAGAAGAAGTTGGGCCTATTTGGGCTGTTTGATTCTATCATGTAGAACTTACATAAATCACATAGTGTAAGGAGTGAATTATATCGTATCCCTAATATTTTTTTTAATTACATTAATCCCTTAAAATTTGTATCTTCCGGATGCATAAGTCACCATCCGGATACATAAGTCATCATCCGTATACATTAATACTGATACAAAAAGAATTCTTCTGTTGTGCTAAAAATGGAAACAAAATCTTTTCTGTTGCACTTAAAAGGAAAAGAAACGTAAAATTAAATATCAAATTCATAAATCACGTAATTACTTTGATTTCACTGCTAATCAATCTTTCCCAAAGCAAAACAACTTCAAAAAATTCAAATTTCAAATTTCTTCTCCCAAATTATCAAAAATATTTTCAATTTCGATTCAAAATCACTAAAAAATTGAGTTGATACATCATGAATATCTTTATTTTGTTGAGACATTCAAGAATATGAGAAAGTGAGATGAGTTGAATCAGTCATTGCAGATAGAGATCGATGAGTTGAGGAAAATGTGGAGATTCAATATATTACAAAGACGAGCATTGTTTTATCCCTATACAATTGCTTGAAGATCTTCTCAATTTTTATTCAAAATTGTCGAAATTTTTTGAGTTTCTCTCTGTTCATCGAAGATTTTTTCAATTTTGATTCAAAATTATCCAAAAAATAAAATAAAAATTGAGATTCAAAATTCTTCTCCCATTTCATCGAAGATCCTTTCAATTTGGATTCAAAATTGTCAAAATTTTTGAGAAAATACATTATAAATATCTTCGTTAGTCTGTACTTGGAGGTAAAGAAACATGAGCTGATATTTGCAATGTATCTACTATGCATTGACACAACACACAAAAAAGCTGGAGAGATATTGTGTATTCAATTTTTTGATTTGTGATCTTGAGAAATTGTGTAGTCGATTTTTTGTGAATAGTTATAGCATTGATTATTGTAATGTATCTGGTACTTGATTTTAAATCAATACACTATTGTGTGTTAGTTATTAAGTATCAGATACATGTAGTTTTAGTTGCCAAAAGAATTGGCATTTAGTAGTATTTTGTATGAATGTATCATGGTCATTAATGTATATCAAATACATGTGATACACATTAACCATTAATATATATCTGTATTGGTTGCCAATCTGAAGTTTTGACTTCTTCCGGTAGTAGAAAATTACATCAATGCAATGCACAATGAATCATAAAAATTGAAATATAAAAGTTAAAAATATAAATATCATAATTTGATACATAATAAAGTAGTCAAAGTTGCCACTGTTATGTATCATATACCTATTATTGGAACCGATACATAGTGCTTTAATTATAGAACATTATGATTTAGGTATCAAGATTATTATTGAATAATATATACATATACATAGCCTTCTAAGTTGGATAAGTCTGAACAAACATTAAAGATTGTAGATACATAACACACAATTGATTTGGTACTGTCTGTATAGCCTTTTAAATTTGAATAGGATTGAAGATACATTGTAGAACTTGATACATATAAATGATACATTAGGTAGTGTTTGTGTATCAAGTACATTTATATTGAGCAGGATAAACACTACTCAAAGATTCAACAACATTGTGGTTATATATCAATACCTTAAATGTAAACATGATACATTGTATAAAATAAAGGCTACTATAGTGGTGATGTATTAAAGTAGTGATAACACTAACAAAATCTAATTTATGAATCAAAATAATTGAGATACATTGAAAATCTACAAGTTTGATAGTGACGGCCGTGTAACGACAAATCCAACTTTTCTCTCCTTTTTTGGGCGTTTTTCCAACAGTAGATTTAAAACTCGAGCATGCAACCTTTTTCTACTTTTTTAATCTCAAAGTCTTCATGATTAATGAGTCATTTCATTATTTATATCTATTTGCATGAAAGTTTTCATTATCAGAATCCATATGTATCAAAAATTGTAGATGAAAAAGTTAAAAATAATTTTTTAAAAATGATAATTCAAGAACTGGAAAGAAAAAAAATTGATGAAGAAATAGTTCTACCTCTATAGGAACTAGAAATCGATGAACTGAGAGAGAATAGATTTGAAATTCAAAAATGGAGTGATGAAAGCAATTAATGATCGGTGGGAGTGATTTCAGGAGTGAAAATAGGAACAAAAATCACTGGATTAAAGGACGGTGAGTTATGTATCTGTAGAAGGAGAGAAGCAAAGGAAATGTCACGCCTTAAGCCTACACTCTAGACGTGGCCGACACTCGAGAATCATTGTTGGCCTAAAGCAAACCCTTGAGCTGGCTCAATTCTCAACAGAAGACTTGCTCAACAACCTATGAACTCAAAAGTAAACTTTACTCAACTGTCTTAAAATATAAACTCAAAATATTTAAGAAGTAAAACATTCAACTAGCCAAAGAGGCAACTCAAGTCTTTAAACATTAAACACTGGAAATGAAAAAGACTCATGAACTACCACTATCTATCTATCTATAAAGCCTCTAATACTATGAGGGATATCGGAACAGGACCCCCGATCATCCTAACAAAACTGAAATAGATGAAAATAGATAAGGAATCCTCTGAAAGCAAGGAGGCTCACCAAAAAATTCTGGAACTACAAATGGTATCAACGAATCGCTTATTGATGACCCTAATCTCCTGTATCTGCATCATGAGACGATGCAAGCCAAATGACATCAGTACATTGAATGTACGAGCACATAAGAGGAATACTGAACATAACATAAAAGCTTGAACTTGGAAAGAATGAAACATACTTACCTCGACTCTACTCAACTCAACCTCAACTCATGGATACTCAGCTCAAAGAAGTATAAAACAACAATAAAAATGTAGTTTATATAAAGCATTTTAAAACAGTAGATAACAGATCAATGTATTGAAAAATACATAATAACTAAGTTTATATGTAAAAACAATACAAAACAACTATATTTGTGAGATTGTCTAACCAACAATCATCACTATGAGCTATATGATGATACAACATCTCACCCACGCTATTAGAACATTCCTATACCTTGTCGGGACATAGAAATCCTCAACTAAGTGGATCCACTATGATATGCTTAAAAAGCAACAAGGAATCATCTATAAAGTATGACCCTTTCTACCTATGTTGGCTACATGGTTTATGAGGACTTTGAATTATCTGAACTCGTCCCCATATCGGTGCTCATTACTACTCCTAAAATATAACTTAGCTCGTATGTTTAAAAACATTTCCTCAAAACTTCTCATGAACTCTTTTGGAAATCAGTGTTTCCTCTAATCTTAAATGTAAAAACATTTACTCTTGGGAATAATTAGTTCCCATATATTATTTTGAAAAAAATGAACTCAACTCTCCTCATTGACGATATTTTTATCTATTCAAGAAGTGAGGGTGAACATATGGATCATTTGAGGATCGTATTACAAGTCATTTGAGGATCATATTTAAGAAGTAAGTGCGGATTTTGGCTAAGGTTGGTTTCCTTCCTTGGTCATAGTGTTTTGGGCATGGGTATTGAGGTAGATCCTAAGAATATGGATGCAGTCAAAGGTTGACCTAGACCTCTAACTCCTACAGATACTAGAAGCTTTTTGGGTTTGGCCGGTTACTATAGGAGGTTTATTGAGGGCTTCTCCTTTATCGCTTCTCCATTGACGGTCTTGACTCAAAAAAAGGCTAAGTTTGTGTGGTCGGAGGCATGTGAGAAAAGCATCCAAGAATTGAAGGATAGGCCTACATCCGTTCCGGTGTTGACCTTACCAGAGGGTACTGATGGGTTTGTGGTATATTGTGATGCTTCTCGAGTGGGTGTGGGATGTGTGCTTATGTAATGGGGTACAGTGATTGCCTATGCCAAGGTACATAAAAAGAACTATCTAACTCATGATCTCGAATTGACGGTTGTGGTGTTTGCCTTGAAAATTTGGAGGCACTACCTTTATAGGGTCCATGTAGATGTTTTCACCGACCACAAGAGTCTTCAATATGTGTTTAGCCAAAAAGGCTTGAATCTCCAACAAAGAAGGTGGTTAGAACTTTTGAAGGATTATGATATAAGTGTCCTTTACCACCTCAGCAAAGACAATGTAGTTGCGGATGCCCTAAGTAGATTGTCCATGGGTAGTGTGGCTCATGTAGGATATAAGAAGAAGGAATTGGTTCGTGATGTGCATAGGTTGGCCCGTTAGGTGTCCAACTTGTGGATTCCACCAAGTGTGGATTCATAGTCCATCATAGTTTTGAATCGTCCTTAGTGGTTGATGTAAAGTCTAAGCAACACCTTGATCCTATTTTGATGGAATTGAAAGAATCGGTTCTTAACAAGTCCATTGAGGCTTTCTCTCAAGGGGGAGATGGGGTGCTTAGGTACCAAGGTAGATTATGTGTTCCGGATGTTGATGACTTAAGGGAGCAAATTTTAGAAGAGGCTCATGGTTTGCGGTATTCTATTCATCCAGGAGCCACCAAGATATATCGTGATTTATGTGAAATATATTGGTGGAATGGCATGAAGAAGGATATAGCGGGTTTTGTGGCCAAATGTCCGAATTGTCAACAAGTTAAGGCCAAACACCTAAAATCGGGATGTTTTTCCCAAGTTATAAACATTCCCACTTGGAAGTGGGAGGATGTAAATATGGAATTTATTGTGGGTTTGCCCCGTACTCGAAGGCAACATGGGTCATTGTTGATAGGATGACTAAAGCAACCCACTTCATTCCCATCAAGGTTTCCTTTTCGGTAGAAGACTATGCCGAGTTGTACATCAAGGAAATAATGAAGTTGCATAGGGTTTCTTTGTCTATCATTTCGGATCGGGGTACTCAATTTACTTCACATTTTTGGAAGGCATTCCAACAAGGACTTGGTACCAATGTTAAACTTAGTACCGCTTTCCACCCTCAAACGGATGGTTAGGCGGAACGCGCCATTCAAACCTTAGAGGACATGTTGAGGGCGTGTGTGTTTGATTTTAAAGGTAATTGGGATGACCATCTCCCATTGATAGAATTTTCCTACAATAATAGTTACCACTCAAGTATTGCTATGGCACCATTTGAAGCACTATATGGTAGAAGGTGTAGATCTCCGGTTGGGTCGTTTGAAGTAGGTGAAGTTGCTCTACTTGGTCCCGAGTTAGTCTATGAGGCCATTGAAAAGGTCCACCTCATTAGACAGAGGTTGAAGACGGCCTAAAGTTGGCAAAAATCCTATGCCGATGTTAGAAAGAGGGATCTAGAATGTGAAGTTGGTAATTTTGTCTATTTGAAAATCTCACCCATGAAGGGTGTGATGAAGTTTGGCAAAAAGGGGAAACTTAGTCCCCGGTTTGTGGGTCCCTATCAAATCTTGAGACGAGTTAGGAAAGTTGCATATGAATTAGACTTGCTGAATGAGTTGGCCCCGGTTCACCTGGTGTTTCGTGTTTCCATGCTCAGGAAGTGCATTGGTGATCCGGTATCTATTCTTCCTTTAGAGGGTTTGGGTGTTGAGGAGAACCTTTCTTCTAAAGAATTCTCGATTGAGATTTTGGACCAGCAAGTGAAGAGGTTGAGAAATAAAGAAGTAGCCTCCGTTAAGGTCTTATGGAGGAATCACTTAGTTGAGGTGCTACATGGGAGGACGAGGCCGATATGAAGTTCCATTATCCCCATCTTTTTCCTCCTATTCCTATTCAAACTTGATGTAAGTAATTCCTCTTCAGATTTAAGTGTTTTGGGAGTCATGAGTATTGTATGAGTTTTTCATGATTTCCTTATGTTGTGCATGTTCATGCAAGAATTCATGATTTGCATAAATTGAGTTTCATGATATATATGTTCCTCATGTTGATTTGCATTTTTGTATGATGATTGCATTTTTGACTTCATGAGGTAAATTGATGGACATGCTTATTTATGTTTTGATGGAATGACATATTGGCTCCATATTATTATGTTGAGCTTGCATAGGTGGAGAAGGTAGTTCCTCTCATGCTTATGTGAATTGATGAGTTGCATGCATATTGAGTTGGTGGATGTAGTTCCTACTTTCTTGTATTGCATTGACCATGTTGTGAAATGGAGTTGAAGTTTTCTCATTTTAAGGAGTGCATAAAGTGAATAGTGCATTTATGAGTTTTGCACATTTTTGATGTTTCATGCATGATGGGCTGTTAGTCTAGAGTATCTAACTTAGTTTGGTGTCTAGATCATCATTCGGGGACGAATGTTCCCAAGGGGAGAATAATGTAACACCCCGGAAATCTAATGACCTAAGCTAGAGCCTATCATGTACTCTAGTGTCCTAAAAAGGGTTAACGTTAAGATAAGAGTTAGTCTCCTCACCCGTAGGTGGGAGTCGTGAGTCAACACTTGGTTTTTTTCCTAAACTCCCAAAATCTCCAAGTCTCAGACCCAAACCACGACTATGCAGTACGTGGCATCACCCAACCTACGGACCGTAGGTGGGTGTCGTGGGTTGAGACTTAGTCTCCTCACCCTTGCCTTGATCTCACCCTCTCTGACCCAAAGCACGAGGCGTATTCCCACCTACGGTCTGTAGGTGGGGGAGTCGTGGATGGGTCTGCAATTCTGCCCAAAAAGTCGTCCAAGGGTCAGATAAATTAGGTAAGTTCTATTTTAATTATTAAAAGGTAGGGATGGTTTAAATTAGTTATTTAGACATATATAAGTATATATTAACTATTAAACTCTCTTTTAAAATACCTCACAACTCACAAACTCAAAACTCAACCAACTCTCCTCTCCAAGATAATTCTCTCTCTAGACTCCATTGAAGAACATCAACAAGGTCAAGCTAGGGGCTCAAGATCCAACCTTTTCACTCCAATTTCGTGAGCAAAACATCAATCAAGGTATGAGAGACTTGATTCATGGAACACTTTTCTCCATTAAGCCCTTTCAACTCTTTAATTTCAAATTCATAAAACTAGGGTTTTCATTCTAACCATGGGTTTTTCCTAAAAACAATTTCATTATATTAATTGTCTTATATTATGGATGATTTGACTTTTAATGGTGAATTTTATTGTGAAATTCCCCATAAACCCATGAATTACTCCATGACCCCAATTTCATGAATTGTGATGGGTTTATTGATGCAACATGAATACTATAAATTATATCTATTATGTTTTAGTTATTGAATCTTGTTTTATTCATGCCTAGTCTAGTAATTCTAGGTTTAATTGTGATACATTATTCATGACCCTTGAGGGGGTAAATTGCTAGGGCTTATACATGTTGATGAATGTTGTGTATGGACTGATGATTCACTTAGAAAGTAAAGATCCTATGACTATTGTGTAAATTGAGGTATTGTTGAAAGACCATTCTTCCCTTACCCTTAAACTTGATTATGTATGAATTTTCTAGGATGATGATAATGTTGTTATGTTGATCGAAAGGCTATTCTCATGAAACACTATAGACCATAATGTGAAAGATTTACTCACATGGTAATGTTGATTCTCAGGTTGAAAGTTAGTTCTCACCTAAATGAATCTATGAGCTATTTTATGAGTTGTATTATATGAAGGGTAAAGTATTCCTTCAAACATGTAAATTCAATTCAAGAGTAATTATGTATAATTTGGGAAATAATGCTTAGCACCGAGTGGATATGGTCAATGAGGTAGAGGCCTTCCTGTCAATACAACAGGCCGGGTCTTCTACAAATGATCTCATGAGAAAAAAGCTCTTCCACCAATACAATAGGTCGGGTTTCTAGAAGCAATCTCCCTATCCCAAAACTATGTGCCCACATAGGTCTTTAGCTAGTGGATCCACCTAAAAAGCTAAACATGTTAGTTCTACCTTAGGCAAGTAGGACACCTTTTTTCGGTGTGGGGTTATACGACACCGGATTCCATGTCGCTTACATGGTCTATATCGGTTATGGCTAATCTTCCCTATATGATAAAATAATGAATAAGACATGAGCTATATTATGACTTTTTGGTGAGTTTTACTTAGTAGGAGTGGGGGCATGGGACATCACTTTTACATTGCACAAGTAGACTTAGTACGATGTTGTGGGATGGTTCCTTTATGTTATGATAAGACATGAATGTATGCATGTATGTTGAATGGAGAGTTGCCATGAATACTTTCCTTACGTTCAAGTAACGTACATGACTATTTCCTTATTTATGACTATTGATTATGATGAGGTCTAAAGATGATATGTATGACTAAGGTAGCTTCAAAGGAGTACATAGTATGGTTGGTATTATGGGATGCTAACCATACATTGCACTAGTGTTCCTTAGGGGTTTCTAAGGTAATGGTTTCACTATGTTATGATATAAATGTGATTATGGCTTGTTTGTTACATTGAAAGTGCATGTTGGTTTCCAAACTTGGCAAATGCATACTTTTTAACTAAAATGTCCTTTTATCATATTTCAAGGATTTTTATGTATTCTTCCATACTTGGAACTTTATGTGCTAACCTATTTCTTCTACATCTACTATGTGTGTAGGTTTCGATTGTTGAGACGTACTTCTACTTCCTTCAAGAAAAGCTTGGGTTGACTATTCCCTAGGCTTGGTGAGTCCTCAAGTTTGAGGACAAGATGCTATTGTTTCTAGTTTTTATTGTACTTCCTATTTTGAGACTATTATTGATGTAAAGGGATTTTGACCTATTTGTACTCTCTTTTGTACTAGATGGTGATTGACAGAAGGTGTAAATTTTATTTTCTTTTATGAAAAAGAAGTTGAACTTCGATTGCAAAAGTTTTAAATTTTCCGCATCGTTCTTATGACTTTATGTGTAGGATTATGCTAAGGGCTTGTATGCAACCCTTTCGGGGTCAAATACGTTGTGTTACGTCTAAGGGGTACTCCTCGATCGTGAAAAGCTAGGTGTCCCATAAGATATCAAATGAAAGGTCCTAGAATCCTCTTTCCAACGCCACCGAGTTTGCTAAGTTTCGAGTTCGGATGAGTGAGATATGCCTATTTGAAGTTAGCCGGTCCAGTTAAGAAAAGTTACCCGCATTAGTGGGGTGTATTTTGGTTTTTTCCTTACCTTATCAGTTTAAAATGTTTTTAGTATTATTTTAGGGGACAAAACTGATTTGGCTAGTTTTCACAATCCAAATTTACGCTTTGGGTTTTAGAAGAGAGTTCAAGAAGAGAAAAGCGGAGAAAAGGAAGAATGATTGAGGTTTCTTGCGAATCGAGGATTTGTTTCGCCAAATCGAGGTATGTAAGTTTTCATAGTGTTGGGTTCATTCACCCACACGCCAATCATGATTTATATATTCGAATTCATCCATAAAGATTTAAAGATTTAAGTTTTTAATGAGTGTTCTTGAAGTGTTGTTTTCATTCTTGAATTTGAATGGGTTTGATGAGTTCTTGAGATAATTGTATTGAGTTTGAGAGTTGTTGTTTAGTAGATTCTTGTTTACTTGTATTGGGTAATTGAATCTAAAGAAAATTTGAGGAAAGAAATCGATTTTAGATGAATTAGGGTAAGAAAATGAGAAGAAAAATTTGTCGGAATGCTCTATGAGGAGGGCTGGGGCAACACCGCAGCAGTGCACCAGAATAGAGTC
The DNA here is from genome assembly GCA_035578085.1 of Solanum pinnatisectum. Taxonomy (NCBI): domain Eukaryota; kingdom Viridiplantae; phylum Streptophyta; class Magnoliopsida; order Solanales; family Solanaceae; genus Solanum; species Solanum pinnatisectum. Next base: position 756,422 of record JAWPEI010000021.1, on the reverse strand, counting down.
TCTGAAAATCAGAGGCTAGCGCGTTGTACCAGCAGTGCGCCAGGGTCGCCTACCCCCACCATTTTTCTGTCATTTGCTCCGTCTAAGTCCTTTTAAAGTGTACCATTACTTCTTATTGATTTCAACTACTCTAAACTACATCTAAACATCAGAGATCATTCATAATATGAATCGTAACCCTTGAATTCATAATTCAAATTCAAGGTAGAGTTAAGAGTAAAGTTTGAGAGTTCTTTCGAGTCATTTTGAAAAGTCTTTTACAATCTTTTAAAACTTGTATTAAGACTTGAGTACTTGAGCGTCACAACACAGGGGTAACCCCTAGACGTAACACGGCGTACTTGACCCTGAAGGGGTCGCATATAAGCCCTTAGCATATCATAAACATAAAACTCATAGAATAATGTGAAATTTAAAATTTTCTTTATGATCGAAGTCTTTCATAATAGAGAATGCGAGTCTAGACATTGTCTCATTTAGCCATCTAAATATAATCGAAGTCTCAAAATAGGGACATCGCCCTTACAATAGTTGTGAAATGACATACTAAAAGAAACTACTAAGTAAAGATACTCATCCTCAAATCTTGAGGACTCACCAACTAGCAAGGAGAATTATCTATTCCAAGCTTGAACTAATAGAGAATCACCTTCAAGAACCAAACCCTACACTTATAGAAAATGTAGAAATATGGGTTCGTAAAAAAATGCACTAAGTATGGAAGCCATGCATAAAAATAATTGAAAACATACGAAAAGGGACATTTTGAAAACATGCTATATGCCAATTCGAACATCTTCTTTGAAAGAGTTGGAGAACATCACTCATAAGGCAACTCATAAATAGTTCATCATAGCACAAAGGATAACATCATAATCATAAGCATAGTCTCCAATCATAGACATAGTGCAAAATCAATCATCATAAGACATAATGCACATACATAGTCAAATACCAAGATCATCTTATCATAATAGAATCATCACATAAGTAACCCTAAGTTATACTTGCATCATGCATAGATAAGATCCCATAACCCTATCTACACTAAGTACCAATTTTAGGTCACCATGCTCATACATGTCATACATTAGTCTCATCCATAGTTAATACTCATAGACAAGGAAACATTCATATTCATTAGCTCGTGTCAAGGAAATTCAATCATAACAACAATCCAAATGGAGCATGCATTAATTCATAAATCATCATATTTTAATGGAACCACACCATGGGTACTCTCAAAGTCTACTTATGCCATGTATGAGTGAAGTCCCATACCTTCACTCAGACTAAGTTGATCTTTTTGAGGAGTCATTAGTCATAGTTCATGTTTCTTGTTCATAGTTCATTTACATAAGAGGAACATACCACGGCTACTCTCAAAGTCTACATATGCCATATATGAATGACATCCCATAATACCACTCATACTAAGTAGATCCTCTTGAGGAACCATAGCACATGACTCAGTTTCTTGTTCATGGAGGGTAATAGCCTTAACTGACATAGACTATGTGAGCTACATAGAATTCGGTGTCGTGTAACCTCACCAAAAGAAGGGGTCCAACTTGCCTAAGGTAGAACTAAATGTATTAGCTTTTAGGTGGATCCACTAGATAAAGACCTATGTGCGCACATAGTTATGGGATAGGGAGATTTATTCTAGAAACCCGACCTATTGTATTGAAGGAGGAGTTCCATCTCATGAGATCATTTGTAGAAGACCCGACCTCTTTTATTTACGGGAAGGCCTCTACCTCACTTTCCATATCCACTCTCATAAGCATTATTTCCCAAATTTTCTTGTTTAATCTTTGAATTGAATTTACATGCATGAAAGAGTATCTTACCCTTCATTCAATACAACTCATAACATAGCTTATAGATTCAATAGGTGAGAATGGACTTTCAACCTTAAAATCATCATTAGTATGTGAGAATAACTTTCACACCAAGATCATGTGTTTTCAACACAATAGGATCATCATGGTCATGTATATTTCATGCATAGTAATGTGTAAGGTGCATATGAGAATTAGCCTTTCAATTAACACCATAGATACATCATAATCATGTTTATGCATGGAGTGTGTGTGTGTAACTGTCCTTGTAATAACACAACAATAACATTATCATCATAGACACTTCCCTCTCAAAGTGTTCATAAGCATGTACATAATATCACAATCATGCATAATTCACATATATGGCATTCAAGGATCATAGACCAAATAAATCAAAAACATCTAACATTCATTATAGTAGACATGGATATAATCGTAGTTCAAGTAGTTCATCATTGCATGTATTAGCTCATATACTCATATTGTAGGTCATGTGGGTAAAGTCCTTCCACAATTATACCATATACAATTCAATATGCATAATAGCTTTCTTCTTAAAGCCTCAATATTTATAGCTCATTCATTTTGGATTTTACCCTTAAATCTTTAATAGTCATCTTCATATTATGAGCATTACTCTTAAGCAACACTTCACATGGTCAATCATGTAAACCTAACTCTCAAGATAAACTAATCACATGCTACATTCTTGCTCAATTATAGACATATAGCATCAAGTAAACTAAGTCTCTATACTACTTCAACCATGATACATCATGTAAGACCTAATCAAGTTAGTTCATGTCTACAAGATTTACTCATAACCAATTCATTTCTAGGTGACCTAATCTAAGACAATTCATCAAGAGGTTCATCAATTTTGGAAGGCCACATCTAAACCCTCAATTTGCCTCTTTCATGACATAGCCCTAGGCCATATCAATTTCACCCTAGAATCTTAGGTTAATCAAGAATACATGTATATTCATACTAAAATCATGCAACTACATCATAATCAACCCACATCCACTCAATTGGAACAATTACCACATACATAACTCTATCACACTCTACTAGTATCAACCAATACCCATACTCGAGATCCAATTTGGGGAAAAAGGGGAATCCATTGATTCTTGGGTAATTCATCATTAAAACAGTAGTAATTCATCACTTTAATCATAATATAAATCAATTAGGTCATTGGAAACTTTTTTAAAAGGGAATCCAAGGCTTAGAGTGAAAACAAACTTTTGGAGAATTTCAACTTTGAGAAATAGAATTTTGAAGGGCTTTATGGAAGGAAACTATCCATAAATCAAGACTACCATACCTTGATTGTAGCTTTCCTCACGAATTGGAGTTGGGAAGATGAGTTCTTGAGCCCTAGTCTTCAATTCCTTCTTCTTCTTCTTCAATGGAGGTTTCTAGGAGAGAATATTTGGAGAGGAGAGTATTTGGGAATTGATTTGGGATCTTGGGATATAATGAGTTGATAATGTGTTTAATGACATAAAATACTTTATATAGGTCTATCAAACCAGTATAAAACGCCCCAATATAATTAACTAATTAACGCTAAACCCCTTCCTTAATCCCCAACTTACAAACTAAAGGACCATTACAACCCTCACTCACGAAACCCCTATCCACGGACCATAGTGGAGTCACAGAGCATGCTGGTTGGTTCGTGCATCACCAATGGAGCTAGGTGAAGTATGGGAGGCCAAGCCTAGACCCACGACCCCCACCTACGGGGTGTGGGTCCACCCACGGATCGTGGGTGCCCATCCGTAGGTCAAGCTGTTTTTTTGACAGCTTTTTGGGCAGCCTCTTGGTCTTCCCCAAGGACCCTTGGTTGGTCCTTAAGGGTCGTACCTTGACATTTACACCCAAAAACATTTATTCTTAGAACAGAAGGTTATTATACGACTCTAATCATTACGTTAAACCCCAAATAGGCTACTAGTTTTACGTTAGGCTCTTGCTTAGTCTCACCAGTTTTACCGGGTGTTACATTATCTCCCCCTTGGGAACATTCATCCTCGAATGATGATTTAGACACCTTACGAAATTAAAGACTCAAGACTAGCAGCCCATCATGCATGAAACATCAAAATAATGCACAACTCAAGATACACTATTCACAATGGGCACTTTTTCAAATGAGGAAACATCAACTCCAATTCAATATGTTCAATGCAATACAAGGAAGTAGGAACTACATCTACCAACCCATTATGCATGAAATTCAACATTTCTAGTCATGTCCAAGGAAGAACTACCATCTCCTAGTCATAACTTGCTCAACATACTCTCATGGAGCTCATGTGCAATTTTACTCTGAAAAAGCATTTTATTCAAGGAGGAATCTCTCAATTCCAAACTAAAGCATGCTTATATATTCTTCTCATGAAGTATAATAGGCAACTCATACTCAATGCACTACAACATGAGGAAAACAATTCACATAACTCATTGTCTTTCAAAACAAAAGTTTTCATGAATATGAATTATATAAGGAAATCATGGCAATATATAAATACACAATAACCTTACTAGCTAGGCACACCATCTCCCCCTTGGGAGTAAGCCTACACATATTTTTCTAAATATCATCTTGTCACATAATCATAGGAGGAACTAGCTTCTCCAACTAAAAGCAAGATCAACACAACATTATAGAGCCAATTTGCCATTTCATCTAAAGCATAACAAAGTATGTTCATCAAATCAACTCATGAAGTCAAATATGCCATCATCATACTAAAATGCACAACATTATGAGGAACATATAAATCATGGAAACTCATTTTATCCAAAACATGAATCCTTTCAAGAACATGCATAACATAAGTAGATCATGGAAACACATAAATCACACATGACCTCAAAGACATGAAACAAGTCACAAGGAACTCTTGGTTTCAAGCTAGAATAGGAATAGAAGAAAGGAATGAGGATATCTAGACTCTCAAAATCTTGATATCTAAACATACTATCTCCCCTTTTGGAGTAAGGCCACTACTAAAACCTCAATTACCACTTCTTTCAACCAATCCCTAAAGACATAGCCAAAACTCATAATAACCTTGTCGGGTTCTAACACCATTAGAGGTCTAACAACAATGCATCTCAACCTTACTAATTCCACTTGAGATTTCATATGAGCCTACAAAATTGGGACTAAACTTCCTAAACTCAATATACTTCTCAAGGTGAGAATTCCAAGCCAATCTAAATCATGGACATCAAGGACACTCAATGACCTTACTATGTAAGCATATCATCTCTTTCAACTCTAAGGTCACCCCAAGCCGGAACTATTAAGAGGAACTTGCTTACCCTCACTTCATCTAGCCTTAAGCACCGGGCAATCTCTCATTTTATGAACTTTATCACCACAACCATAACAACACTTCATGTCAGCTAGACATTTACCATCATGCCTTTTTCCACACCTACCACAAGTGGAAAACATGGGTCTACTATCCTTTCCTTAGGACTTAGGGTTTGACACCCTCTCTTGGTTAAGCCTTGGGGGAACCTTAGAAGAGCTTTGTCCATGAAACCTTTGTCTCTTCTTTGGATAGATTTATTCATTCACACTTTCTTGAGGGAAATTATCATTATCTAGCCTATACCTTATTGTTCCTCTAGACCTCTCTTCAAGTTTCTCTAGTTCAAACCATTGAGCATGAATCACAAGAAAATCAATTTGCATATTATTATCCAATATGGCCTCACGACATTGTTTTTCTATTAAGTCGGACATATCCGATATGAACTTACTCATCTTCATCTTAGGGTTGGCCATAATGGTTGAAGCATACCTTGACAACATAGTGAAAATCCTAGCATATTCCTTAACACTCATTTCACCTTAGTGAATGTTAATAAACTCAAGTATCTTAGCCTCTATCATCTCTAAAGGGAAAAACTTATCAAGAAACCCATTCTTAAATCTTTCCCATTCCATAGGACCCGCTTTAGCCGGCCTTGCTTCTTTCCATTGGTTAAACCAAAGTTGAGCAATACCCTTTAATTAACAAGTGTCCAATTCTTGTTTTTTTTACCGGAGTTACTCCCACAAAATTCAACACCTTAGAGATCTCATCTATGAACTCTTGAGGATCTTCCTCCATCTTTGACCCATAGAATTATAAAATTTCTCTCCCGACTTAAGTCAACAAATGAAAACCATACCTAATCTTCTCATTAGACATTAAGTCAACCCAAATTTGAAGAGATTGAGGAGGAGGTCCCTGATCAACATAGTCTCCTTCAAATCTATCGGTGAAAGCCCCTTGAGTACCACCGGATAAGGATTAGAAGAAAGACCCTATAAAATAGTACTTTATCGCACGACTTAAGAGTAATAAAGAAGTGGAATTTCCTACTCATTTTGTAGCCTCTCATTCATAAATGTGACATGCTTCACACTATGAACAAGACTCTACTCGACATGACTTATGAGACATCAACCTAAAATCATCCCAAAATTTTATGCTCTGATACCAAGTTTGTCACGACCTAGGGGTACCCCCTAGACGTAACACAACGTACTTGACTCCGAAGGTGTTGCATACAAGCCCTTAGTATGTCATAAACATAAAACCCATAGAATAGTGCAGAATTTAAAATTTTCTTTACAATCGAAGTCTTTCATAAAAGAGAATGAGAGTCTAGACAGTATCTCATTTAGCCCTTTAAATACAATTAAAGTCTCAAAATAGGGACACCGCCCTTACAGTAGTTCTCAAATGACATACTAAAAGAAACTACTGAGTAAAGATACTCATCCTCGAAACTTGAGGACTCATAAACTAGCATGAAGAATTATCTATTCCAAGCTTGAACCAATAGGGAATCACCTTCAAGAACCAAACACTACACTAATAGAAAATGTAGAAATATGGGTTAGTACAAAAATGCACCAAGTATGGTAGCCATGCATAAAAATCAATGAAAACATACTAAAAGGGACATTTTGTTGAAAACATGCTATATGCCAATTCGAACATCTTCTTTGAAAGATTTGCAGAACATCACTCATAAGACAACTCATACATAGTTCATCATAGCACAAAGGATAACATCATAATCATAAGTACAGTCTCCAATCATAGACATAGTGCAAATATCAATCATCATAAGACATAAGGCACATACATAGTCAAATACCAACATCATCTCATCATAATAGAATCATCACATAAGTAACCCTAAGTTATACTTGTGCCATGCATAAACAAGATCCCATAACCCTATCTACACTAAGTACCACCTTTAGGTCACCATGCTCATACTTGTCATACAATAGTCTCATCCATAGTTAATACTCATAGACAAGGAAACATTCATATTCATTAGCTCATGTCAAGGAAAGTCAATCATAACAACAATCCAAATGGAGCATGCATTAATTCATAAATCATCATAATGTAATGGAACCACAATATGGGTACTCTCAAAGTCTACTTGTGCCATGCATGAGTGAAGTCCCATACCCTCATTCACACTAAGTATATCTTCTTGTGGAGTCATTAGTCATAGTTCATGTTTCATTTTCATAGTTCATTTACATAGGAGGAACACACCATGGCTCATCTCAAAGTCTACTTGTGCCATGTATGAATGACATCCCATAATACCACTCATACTTAGTAGATCCTTTTGAGGAACCATAGAACATAACTCAATTTCTTGTTCATGGAGGGAAATAGCCTTAACCAACATAGACCATGTGAGCTATATGGAATCCGGTGTCGTGTAACCCCATATCGAAAGAAGGTGTCTGACTTGCCTAAGATAGAACTAAATGTATTAGCTTTTAGGTGGATCCACTAGCTAAAGACCTATATGGGCACATAGTTATGGGATAGGGAGATTGCTTATAGAACCCGACCTATTGCATTGACGGAGGAGCTTCCATCTCATGAGATCATTTGTAGAAGACCCAGCCTCTTGTATTAACGGGAAGGCCTCTACCTCACTTTCCATATCCACTCGGTGCTAAGCATTATTTCCCAAAATTTCTTATTTAATCTTTAAATTGAATTTACATGCATGAAAGATTATCTTACCCTTCATTCAATACACCTCATAATATAGATCATAGGTTCAATAGGTGAGAATGAGCTTTCAACCTTAGAATCATCATTAGTATGTGAGAAAAAGATTCACCCCAAGATCATGTGTTTTCATAAGAATGGACTTTCAATCAATACAATAGGATCATCATGGTTAAGTACATTTCATGCACAGTAATGTGTAAAGGTGCATATGAGAATTAGCCTTTCAGTTAATACCATAGGTAATCATAATCATGTTTATGCATGGAGTGTGTGTGTGTAATTGTCCTTGCAATAACACAACAACAACATTATCATCATAGACACTTCCCTCTCAAAGTGTTCATAAGCATGTACATAATATCACAATCATGCATAATTCACATATATGGCATTCAATGATTATAGACCATATAAATCAACACATCTAACATTCATTATAGTAGACATGGATATAATTGTAATTCAAGTAGTTCATTTATTGCATCTATAATCTCATATACTCATATTGTAGGTCATGTGGGTAAAGTCCTTCCACAATTATACCATATAATTCAACATGCATAATAGCTTTCGTAAAGCCTCAATATTCATAGCTCATTCATTTTAGCTTTTACCCTTAAAGCCCTAGTAGTCATCTTCATATTATGATCATTACTCTCAAGCAATACTTCACATGGTCAATCATGCAAACCTAACTCTCAAGGTTAACTAACCACATGCTTCATTCTTACTCAATTATAGACATATAGCATCAAGTAAACTAAGTCTCAATAATACTTCAACCATGATTCATCATGTAAGACCTAATCAAGTTAGTTCATGTCTACAAGCTTTAATCATAAGAAATTCACGACTAGGTGACCTAATATAAGGCAATTCATCAAGAAGTTCATCAATTTTAGAAGGTCACATCTAAACCCTCATTTTGCCTCTTTCATGACATAGCCCTAGGCCACATCAATTTCATCCTAGAATCTTAGGTTAATCAAGAATACACGTATATCTATACTAAAATCATGAAATTATATCATAATCAACACACATCCACTCAATTGGAACAATTACCACATACATAACTCTATCACATTCTTCTAGTATCAACCAATACCCATACTTGAGATCCAATTTGGGGAAAAAGGGGAATCCATGGATTCTTGGGTAATTCATCATTAAAATAGTAGTAATTCATTACTTTAATCATAATATATATCAATTAGGTCATTGGAAACGTTTTTGAAAAGGAATCCATGGCTTAGAGTGAAAACCCACTTTTGGAGAATTTCAACTTTGAGAAACAGAATTTTGAAGGGCTTTATGGAAGGAAACTATCCATAAATCAAGACTACAATACCTAGATTGTATCTTTCATCACGAATTGGAGTTGGAAAGATGAGTTCTTGAGCCCTAGTCTTCAATTCCTTCTTCTACTTCAATGGAAGTTTCTAGAGAGAGAATATTTGGAGAGGAGAGTATTTCGGAATTGATTTGGGGTCTTGAGATGTAATGAGTTAATAATGTGTTTAATGACATAAAATACTTTATATAGGTCTATTAAATCAGTATAAAACACCCCCACATAATTAAGTAATTAACCCTAAGCCCCTTCCTTAATCCCCAACTTACAAACTAAAGGACCATTATAACCCTCACTCACGAACCCCCCATCCACGGACCGTGGGTGGAGTCACAGAGTGTGCTGTTTGGTTTGTAGATCACCACTGGAGCTAGGTGAAGTAGGGGAGGCAAAGCCTCAACCCACAACCCTCACCTACGGGGCATGGGTCCACCCACGAATCATGGGTGCCAATCCGTAGGTCAAGCTATTTTTTTGATAGCTTTTTGGGAAGCCTCTTGGCCTCCCCAAGGACCCTTGGTTGGTCCTTGGGGGGTTGTACCTTGACGTTTTTACCCAAAAACATTTATTCTTAGTACCGGAGGTTATTTTACGACTCTAATCATTACGTTAAACCCCAAATAGGCTACTAGTTTTACGTTAGGCTCTAGCTTTGTCTTACTAGTTTTACCAGGTGTTGCATTGAGTTTGAGGATGTGGAACGTTGAGTTCATTTTTTTCAAAATGATATATGGGAACTAAGTATTCCCAAGAGTAAATGTTTTTACATTTAAGATGAGAAGAAACACTGATTTCCAAAAGAGTTCATGAGAAGTTTTGAGTACTATCTCTTTTAAGAGAAATCTTTTGAGTAATAATCTCAAAATTGAGGATGAGGAAATATTTTTAAACATATAAGCTAAGTTATTTTTTGGGAGTAGTATTGAGCACCAATATGGGGACGAGTTCAGATAACTCAAAGTCCTCATAAACCATGTAGCCAACGTGGATAGAAAGCGTCATATTTTTTAGATGATTCCTTATTGATTTTTAATCATAGCTTAATGGATCCACTTAGTTGAGGAGTTCAATAACCCGACAATTTTTAGGATAGTTCTGGCAGCGTGGGCGAGATGTTGTATCATCACATAACTCATAGTGATGGTTGTCGGTTAGAGAATCTCCCAAACAAAGTTATTTTGATTTTTTTTTACATACAAACTGAGTTATTATTGTATTTTTGAATACATTGAGTTCTTATCTACTGTTTTAAAATGTTTTATATAAACTACATCGATATTGTTGTTCTATACTGGTTTGAGTTGAGTATCCTGAGTTGAGGTTGAGTTGAATAGAGTCAAGGTAAGCATGTTTCATTCTTTCCAAGTTCAAGCTTTTACGTTATGTTCAATATTTTCCTTACATGCTCGTACATTCAATGTACTGATGCCTTTTTTCCTGCATCATTTCATGATACAGATACATGAGATCAGGGTCATCAACAGGCGATTCGTTGATACCATTTGCAGTTCCATAATTGTTTGGTGAGCCTCCTTGCTTTCGGAGGATCCCTTATCTATTTTCATCTCTTTCAATTTTTTTAGGATGATCGAGGCTCTTGTCCCGATATCCCTCATAGTATTAGTGGCTTCATAGATAGATAGACAGTAGTAGGTAATGAGTCTTTTTCATTTCCACTGTTTAATGTTTAAAGACTATAGTTGCCTCTTTGGCCATTTGAATGTTTTAATTCTAAAATATTCTGAGTTTATCTTCTGAGACAGGTGAGTAAATTTTACTTTTGAGTTCATATGTTGCTCAGTAAGCCTTCCGCTGAGAGTTGAGTTAGGCCAAGGGTTCGCTTGGGGCCAACAATAGTTCTCGAGTGCCGGCCACATCCAGGGTGTAGGCTCGGGGTGTGACAAACTTGGTATCATAGCACAGAGTTCAAGAGTCCTCGGGTGTCTATGAAGCCGTGTCTGTAGAGTCTTAGTTATCGGTGTGAAGTGTGCCACATCTATAATTCGTAGGCTGCGACATTTAGAAACTGTCTTACTTCTTTCATACTTTTTTCGTGTGATAGAGTTTAACTCTATAAAGTTTCTTTCTAATTCGTGCTTGCGCATATCTTTTAGATCATGCCTCTATGAAGATCTATCTGAGGTCGTCCTGCTAGGAGAAATGTTGATCCTCAAGATCAAGAGGTACCCAATGCACTAGAAGTGCAACCCCAAGAAGAGATCACTAATGCTGAGTTTTGGGATGCTATCCGAATGTTGAGTCAAGTGGTGACCAACCAAGCTGCATAACAAAGAAGGGTTCAATAGGATGTGGCTGATACATCCAGGGTCCGTAAATTCTTAAGGATGAATCCTCCAAACTTCACTGGTTCAAGTGTCACTGACGATCCAGAAAACTTTGTGGAAGAGTTACAGAAGGTTTTTGAGGTTATGCATGTTGTTGATGTTGAGCAAGTGGAACTAGTTGCACACCCACTGAATGGTGTTGCTAGAGTATGGTACGATCAATGGAAGAAAAGTGGAGCTGAGGGTGCACCAATTGTGAGCTTGGCTGCGTTCGAAGAGGCCTTCCTAGGGCATTTCTTTCCCCATGAGTAGAGAGAAGCAAAGGTAATGGAATTACTTACTCTTAAGCAGGAATCCATGAGTGTGCATGAGTACAACCTCAAGTTCACCTAATTTTCCCATTATTCTTTGGAGATGGCTGTTGATATGAGGTGCAGGATAAACTTGTTTATATATCTGGCTTGTCTTGTTTGTCAAGCAAAGAGGGTAAGGCTGCGATGTTGATAGGGAAAATGGACATAGCAAGGATGATGATCCATGTGCAGCATAATGAGGAAGATAAGCTGATAGATAGAGAAGAGTTGCGAAACAAGAAGGCTAATGCAACAAGAAATGAATCCACGCAGTAGAAGAGTAATGCAAATCGGTCATCTTTTCAATAAAAGAAAAATGGACTCGCTCTATCATCTGCTAGTGCACTTGCACCAAAGAACAAAGGTGAGTGAAGAATCAGAACTCTTAGAACTTCAGAGCTAGACCTCTACAATCTCAAGGTAGTGTGGCACAAAGAGGTAATGGGGCTCTTACAAGTGCTAAGTCTAGTAGGATCCATCCAGGAGTGTGTCGTGATGGTTCCACTAGTTGCTTAAAGTGTGGTCAAAATGGTCACTTCAGGAGAGAGTGCCCAAAAAACAAGCAGGGTAACAATAATGGGGGCAATAAAGCCCAATCTTCTTAAGTGGCTCTGCCAGACAAAGCTTCACCTAGAGGAGCTACTTAAGGGCAGGCGGAGGGCGCAAATCGTCTGTATGCTATCACCACTCGCCAAGAGCAAGAGAATTCACCTAATGTTGTCACTGGTATGATCACAGTCTTTACTTTTGATGTATATTCATTGCTAGATCCAGGTGCAAATCTATCTTTTGTGACTCCATATGTAGCTATGAGGTTAGATATTATTCCTGAATAACTTCTTGAGACCTTTTGTGTTTCCACACCTGTTGGTGAGTCTATTCTAGCATAGAGAGTTTATCATGATTGTGTCATTTTTGTCAATCATAAGGACACAATGACTGACTTAGTTGAGTTACACATAGTAGATTTTGATGTTATTCTAGGTATGGACTGGCTTCATGCCTGTTATACCTCAGTTGATTGTAGAACTTGAGTAGTTAAGTTCCAGTTTCCTAATAAGCCAGTTATAGAGTGGAGGAGTAGATCAGCATTGCCTAAGGGTCATTTTATTTCATACCTTCAAGGCGAGAAAGTTAGTTTTTTCAAGGAGTGCATCTATCACTTAGTTCGAGTTCCTAACTCTAGTTTTGAGACACCGCCTATTCAGTCAGTTCCAGTTTTGAGTGAGTTTCCAAAGGTGTTTCCCGATGATATTCTTGGAGTCCCTCATAAGAGAGAAATAGACTTCGTTATAGATATTCTTCCTGATACTCATCCTATCTCTACTCTGCCATATAGTAAGGCTCCAGCTGAGTTGAAAGAGTTAAAAAAAAATAGCTGAAAGATCTTCTTGATAAAGGTTTCATTCGACCAAGTGACTCACCTTGGGGTGCTTCCAATCTTATTTGTCAGGAAGAAAGATGGTTCACTTAGGATGTCTATTGATTACCACCAATTGAACAAGGTTACTATCAAGAATAAACATTCTCTTTCGAGAATTGATGATATTTTAGATCAACTTCAGTGCGCCACTTGTTTTTATAAGATAGACCTCAGATCGGGCTATCATCAGTTGAGAGTAAGGGAGAGTGATATTCCACGCTATGGTCATTCTGAGTTCCTAATCATGTCTTTTGGTTTGAGTAATGCTCCTGCAACATTCATAGACCTTATGAATAGAGTGTTTAAGCCTTATCTTGATATGTTTGTTATCATTTTCATTGATGACACTCTAATTTATTCGAGGAATGAAGGGGATCATACTAGTTATCTAAGAGTAGTTCTCTAAACTCTAAAGGATAAGGAGTTGTATGCTAAATTTTTCAAGTGTGAATTTTGGCTTGAGTCTATGGCATTCTTAAGCCACATTGTTTCTGGTGATGGGATTCGAGTTGATACTTAAAAAATTGAGGCAGTGCAAAACTCACCTAGACCTATATCTCCAACTGATATTAGGAGTTTCTTAGGATTGGCTGGTTATTATAGGAGGTTTGTCATGGGGTTCTCATCTATTTCATCCCCATTAACTAAGTTGACTCAAAAGAGATCAAATTTTCAATGGTCTGAAGCTTGTGAGAAGAGCTTTCAGGAATTGAAAACTAGGTTGACTACTACCCAGTATTGACCTTACTAGAGGGTCCACAACGCTTTGTTGTGTATTTGATGCGTCATGAGTTGGACTGGGTTATGTATTGATGCAAAATGGCAAAGTTATAGCTTATGCCTCCAGACACCTTAAGATTCACGAGAGGAATTACCTAACCCATGATCTAGAGTTGGCTACGATAGTGTTTGCTATGAAAATATGGTGTCACTATCTCTTTGGTGTTCATGTAGATATGTTCACCGATCACAAGAGTCTTCAGTATGTATTCAGTCAGAAAGAGCTTAATCTCAGACAGAGGAGGTGGTTGGAGTCACTCAAGGATTATGACATGAGTATTCTCTATCACCCATGTAAGGCTAATGTCGTTCCTAATGCTATAAGCAGATTATCTATGGGCAGTACTTCCCATGTTGAGGAGGACAAGAATGAGTTAGCAAGAGATGTGCATAGACTTGCACAATTAGGGGTTCAGTTGATGGATTCCAATGAAAGAGGAGTGGTGGTGATGAATGGGGCTGAATCATCACTAGTGTCTGAAGTGAAAGAGAAACAAGACCAAGACCCTGTTTTTCTTGAATTGAAGGCAAACATTTATAAGCAAAAAGTGATGGCTTTTGAACAAGGGGGAGATGGTGTATTTGAGGTATCAAGGTAGATTGTGTGTACCAAGGGTGGATGAACTTCAAGAGAGTATCATGGAGGAAGCCCATAACTCAAGATACTTTATCGATCCAGGTTCCACATAGATGTATCGTGACTTGAGAGAGGTCTATTGATAGAGTAGTGTGAAGAGGTGTATTGCATATTTCGTTGATAAATACCCAAATTGCCAACAAGTCAAGGTGGAGCACTGATGTTTTATACGTAATCAAAGACACAACTTCCAATTCAAATGTCAACAATCGCATGCAGTAATATAACCCAACCAAATGGGTTGGGGTCGAGTCCTAAGGAGTTGTTGCAAAAATTAATAGAAAAGTTAAATCAGGTTCTAATCAAGCATAGCTATAAACATTAATGAATAAAAGCATACTAAATCTAAAGGTGACACGAATGTCAATTATCAATGGGGGGGTTTGTATTTAACTAATGAACAAAAATAGCGAAAATATAAATATACGAGATAGGGAGACGGGATTCTTAGGATATGATATGAATATGGGATAAATTATACTATTGGGTAAATGCTATTGATAGTAAATTGCTGAATATTTGTAACTAGGCTAGACTTTAGTGGGGGTAAATTCTCTCTCGAGCAACTTACCCCGAATCAACTCGGTTTCTCTCGAACACCAAGTTGCACCACTTAAGCACATCCTCCACCTTAGCCCATTCACTCTCTCTAGCTGAATGTGTGGGAGAAGGTCTAGGATTCACTCTCTCGAGCTGAACCCACGACGGCCCAATAACCACTGGCTATTGATTTAGTAGTCTTAGTTTTAAAACCTATCTCTCGAGCAAGCAAAAAACACTAAGATGAAATTGTATTTGCAACTACAATCCCATTAAATTCAAACACAACTACTAAACGAAATCACATTTAAATAGTAAATAGACTAACAATAAGTAATACCCAATAGGAAATTTAACCCATATTCATAAAATCACACCCCAAGAATTGGAGTTTTAGCTAGACATGAAAAAGAGATAGAAATCGATACCAACAAGTGTTTCCATCAAGTGGGTACGATAGAAAATGTCTTTAAACACGTCTAGGATGAAGATTCTTTTAATACCCACTTCTAATTTCTGGGAGTTGAAAACCTTCAAAACCTTCAAACTCAAGAATAATGTCTCACAAAAACTCTAAGAACTAAAAACTAAAAATTTTCTAAGTCTCAGTAATAATTCTCTACAACTTGATACTAAGCTACAAAATTAAATAGGTATTAATAGTTTTTGAAATTTTGTGCTGCGAAGGACCACTCGGCGCGGTTAGTCGGGATCTCCGATACACTCAACGATTTGCCCTTTGGTCTGGTTCATCGCCTTTCAGCTTTTGCCTTCAGCATCTTCGCGTTTTGATTCATTAGGCGATAGGGAACTGCTTCGCGGAACTGCTCGACGATGCGCTGACTGCTCCCTTTCCTCACAGACTTAGATCTTTTCCTTCAGGGCTCAGCAGACTGGAACTTTTGGCGAGGTTAAGGCCATTCGGTGACTCGCCTAATGCATTAGGCGATCCTCAGGCCTTTTTTTCTTCGTTCTTTTCAGCTGCCTTGTTCCATTTTGCTCCATAGTGTCCATGCTTTGTCTCTAACTCCAAATACCTGAAACTCAAGGATTTACATCAGTTTTGAGACAAAATATGCATTTGAGGACATTTAATTCATTAAAATAAAGCCCTAAATGAGCCCAAATCGTGGACTCATCAACACCCCCAACTTAAACTTTTGCTTGTCCTCAAGTAAAACTCAAGTTCAGCAGTTCAAAAAGGATGTCTCAAACAGTGCTACACAAGACTTAATCATGAATGTACACACAAGACTCAACTTACTCATGCAAGGATCAATTGTGTATTAAACGACTCAAGTTGTGACACACCATTATCAAAGATTCTCAAGCTCACAATACTTGCTTCAAATGCAAGTTCAAGCTCAACTAAGGTATTCAAATGCCCTCACACAAAGAATGATTCCATATTCACACACAATGGTTCAATAATTTAAAGCTCCAGAATCAAATGCAACACTCACACTCATAAAGATGAACATAATGCATGCTTTCACCTATAGGTTTGCCCGTATTTTCCAATCAACATTTGCTTTAGCTCACTGAAGATCAAAAAGGTCTTTTCAAGGTTTGTAATGGGGTTGAGTGCAAACGTATGGTCATTTAGGCTCAATGACTTTTATCCTCATGAATGTGGTGCTCACAACACTTCCTTTCCTCTTCTTTCATCATTTTCTTTAGTGCTCATATGTCAAACCATTATTCACTTTCCATTGATTGTTCGGAAACTCCATTTCTTTTATATTTTCATAACTTTATTCCATGACTTTTTCTTTTTCATTCTTTTCTTCTCTTTTTTTCTATTTTTTTTTTTTTGTATGGAGGGGTTCCATTTTTTCAACACCATGGGTTAAAGAATAGTTTTCTAGCACTTCTTGACTTGCATTCTCTTTTCACCACACCCCCAACTTAGGCTTTTGGCCTAAGTTGGCTATTCAATTAGCCACGAATCAAGAGGATTATAGGTAATGGATTAAGAAAGGTCATGTTTTCATTAGGTTTCTTCCAAAGAAGGGTAAGGCTCAAGAGGTGTTTAAAAGTGATTCACACACACTCACAAGGTAGGCCACAAAAGAGGTATATGTCAAATTGGCTCACACTCTTCGAAGTTGCCTAAGATCAAATCAAGAGATAGCCTTACTTAGTCGACCGAACCAATGGGGAAAATTCTAAGTGTCATCATGCATGGTTCATGGTAAGCACATCACACAAGGCATCGACACCAAAGTCAAATAAGACTTCACACTTTTGCTAGTGTGCAACGATCAGCACAAGAGAATCAATTTGATACTTGGCTAGTCACAATGAGATGCGAAGAGTTCACATATTGTCTATGTAACTTCACTTGGTCTCATCATAGCTATATATTCATGTTCGTTCGATTATGAGCAGTATTTGAGTCATCGATATTGATCAAAATTGAGACTCAAATTTACTAAAGAACAACCACATTCAACACATACAAGAGGTGGCAAAAAAATTTTGAAAGGGTCGAAAATCATTTATAATTAAAGCAAGGACCCACAAGCTCAAACATCCACAAAAAGCAGTGTATAACACAACACTATGGCTCACAACCCAATTACACGATCAAAACATCAGGTAGAAAAACATATAAAGGTGGGCCTCACTCCACCACAAATAAAAGTATTTGTCCTCAAATGCAAATAACATTATCCAAAATTTAAAATAAAGTAAGACAGAGAGGGAGGTAAAGAGGGGATCCTGTCTAAGCAGTCGCTCCATCTATTTAGGCATCAGTGCTTGGAGTAGTGTTCGAGATCTGGGCATCAGTATCCAGAACTATCTCAAAAGCATCATTAGTGCCAGGTTCACTAGGAGTGGTCACTGTGAATCCGTCCAAAAGGCTTGCACAGTTGCATAGAACCCCCGGGCCCATGAAGGAACATTAGGGTTTCATGGAATAGTTGAAATGGGCTTTCGATAAGAAGATGCATAGACTCTCTGGGCTTCCTTACCCTTTCATTTATCCTCATTCCCACCAGATGTGGGAGGTTTGGTAGCTTTACATTTTGATGTAGTTGCCTCTACATTGGTGACGATTCTCTTTCCCTTTGTTCGGGGTGGCCTGCTTCCACCTGCAACCCTAGGTTCGGCCATGTGTGCAACTTCGGGACAAGGTTAGAAAAACATTTTATAGATGCACAGAAAATCAGTTGTAGGCTAACTCGCCGACTTGGTCGGTGAATCATCGATGTCATTCGGCGATCAAAGGTTAGTTCGTTGAAAGCTATAGTGCAAAGGGATACAGGGGAGCATACGAGAGTGAGAAAGAAGACTTTCAGCATGTCACTGAGTTCCTTCGGTGACCTCAGGTTCCTCACTGAAAGTTACAGACTCCAACAACACATTTAGCAAGAAATTAACGGCGAGATGGGGACATTAGGCAAACCGCTGAGTGGTTTGGTGAGCTTGACCCATCTTTCCAAATGGCCCAACGTGCCTATTTTTAACCCAACTTCTCGAATTCAACCCCGCAATCCCTGATAACAACATCAAAGCATGCACTAGTTAAATTAAGCTTAGACCCATAACACCCAAGCATGATACCCACAAAATTTACTTTATTTTAAGCACAAACTTACGGGATTTCGACAATCAACACATTACGGGCAAGAATATCAATTTAAATCAGGCATTCAAACCTTCTGATTCTGTGAGAAAGGTCCACCACATAACAACACGATAAGATTATTATTGCAAATGAGTACAATTTGATAAAACTAGCTCAGGGTTTGGAAACCAACCTTTAATGATGACTAAATTGGGATTAAATCTCTAGAAAGCAATGTTCCGAGCACAAATCGAGAATTAACACACTTAGAGAATGCAAAAATATAGGGAATAATGTGCAGGTGTAAGGTTGGAAGAATGAAAATGCATAAAAGTGAAAGAGTTTGAGAATTTAAACCTTTAACTTTAGAAACCGTCTAGTTCTTCCCCATTTGGCGACATTAGTCAATTTGGGAGTCCAAACAGCGGTAAGAATCAGAATCGCCTACAAGGTCAGCGACTCGCAAATAATTTTGTGTGCCCGCCGAGTTTTATAAATTCTCCCTCAAAGTTATCTTTAGTCCAACAACGGTCTGAGTCTAGTTCGCCGACCTCTTCGGCGATGCGCCGACTTGGACCATTTTGATTGCCAATCTCTTTCTTTCCTAACACTTCCCACACTTTATCCTGCACAACCAACACACCATTATTTTACAAACAAACAAAAATCAATAAAAGGGTTTTAGGTTGCCTCCCAAACAATGCCTTAGTTAACATCGTGGCACGATGCAAGTCCACCTTCAAACCTCATTCTTGGGGTTATCAATAGTATCACTAGGCAAACGCCCCTGCTGTCTTGGATTAAGATGCGACAATATATGACCCATTCGGGTCTCCAACTGCTTGATCGACACTGAATGAGAGGTGACGGTCTGGCTAAAGGTAGACGTGTCTTCTTTTATTTTTTTTAAAATCTTGTCTGACACTTTAACTTTGTTGAGGATACGAGAGAGCATATCCTCAGACCTACCACATTTCGAATCCTTCGACTTTTAGTGCTCATGGGGAGGCATATACATGTCCTTCTCCCCATCCTTCCAGTTAAGATATCGGTCCCTCCATTCTCTGTCGTGATCCTTCCAACCATCCTCTCTAGCCCAATCTGTGTTACCACCCTTCCTAGGGTAGTTTGAACGATAACCACTGCCTTGGTTGGCTAGAAAATTTACCTCCTCATTATACAAGGCTTCAAACTGTCTCCTCAAGATTTTGAACACTCGACCCCCACGACATTGACACCACGGGCACCAGCCTCCATGACATTTTGAGATAAAATTTCAGGTTGCGTCATGATCTTGGCCATGTTTTGGTCTTTCTCTATCTGCTCCTTAGTTAGCTTGAATGTGAGAGGGGAGACCTGGTCTTCACGGGTGTACCACGCCTTGTTTATGGTAGTCATGCCATCTAAAGGTTGAGCAGCTATCACATAAACACAACAGGACAACATGATATACATTGGTGACTATGACTGACTCTTCAACTAGGGTAGAAACATGGATGGGGGCATCAAGTATATCACAAATCATATCAAATTCTAAGGCAAATCGTACGGACACATAAGAATAAGTAGAACCCAGATCAAACAACACATTAGCCATTCAATCACAAACAATAATAGTACTTATGATCACTGCATCAGAACCTCAACCTCGGTCTTGCTCGAAAAGGCATAAAACTGAGCCCTGTCATCTTTACGGGCAACCTCATTTCCTAACTGCAAAACTCCTCTACTCGCATTACCATTTCCCCAGCCTCCACGGCCTCGCTGATTTCCTCCTCATATGCCTAGGTTCTCCACAATTTTAACACACTTAATAACTTAACCAAGTAAACATCCCTGCTATTGAAGCGGTCATATCCTGACCCTCCTTGATATACAATCAATCCATGAAACGTAGTATAACTTCTAACCTCAATTGACATATCTTAATTTCATCATTCGCTAAACAACCCATACATGTTATGACAACAATACTAAATGCATTTTCCAAAGTAATTGTGTTCATTATCTAGCCGTCCTTACCAAAACTTCTTGAATGTTGACACCCATAAATTTGAATCTATAAATTTGACCTTAATCCCTTCACATGCGATGATAGTAGCTAGCGAGCCCCACAAAACTCTAATTTCAGTCACAAAACTAGGTCGGACGCGATTCGTGACTGCTTCAATCTTTTGGGTATCTACCATTACCCCTTCCCTTGAAACTACATGCCCCAAAAAGGAAACCGAAGTCAACCAAAATTCACACTTAGAAAATTTCGCATACAACCTTTGTTTCCCAAAAACACCAGAATAATACGAAGATGGTCGGCATGCTCTTCCTCACTTTTCTAATAAACCAATGTCATCAACAAATACTATAACAAACGAATCAAGAAATGGTTTGAACACACTATTCATCAAACTCACGAAAGCTACTGGCGTATTTGTCAACCCAAACGACATAACTAAAAACTTGTAGTGCCCATAGCGAGGCATATCCTAGGGCCCAATCTTTAACTGATGGTAGCCAAACCTTAAATCAAACTTAGAGAAAACTGGTGCACCTTGCAATTAGTCAAACGGGATCTCTATTCGAGGTAATGGGTACTTGTTTCGAATGGTGACCCTATTTAATTGTCAGTAATCTATACACATCCTCTCTTGCTAGTGATGGTGTTATCCCTTTTATTGCTCTAGATCGAACGATAGAGTGAAGGAGGAAAGATACTAATTTGTATCACCCAGATACTAATTGGATTCAAGTCATAGCACGAAGGAGTACAAAGAAGTGAGTTTTTCCTAAAGTCCTATAGCCTCTTGAAGAAAAGTACGGACGTCTTTTTACCATTCCATAAGACTCTACTAGACTCGTTTTGGTACAATGAGATCAATGAACCTAGGCTCTGATACCAACTTTGTCACGACCCAGACCATCGTGATTGGCACCCATACTAACCCTCCAGTGGGAAAACCAAAACTACAGCCCAACTAATCAACCTTACCAAAGTACTACACATTTAAAGCTACGGAAGCATGTTTAAATAACTATATAATTAATACGGAGTCCCCATAAACTCTAGAAGTTCAACAAACATCTAACAACTAATGCGGAAATACCCCTAGAACCTAAAAGTCATTATACCAAAGGGTATAACCCCGAAATTAAACAAACACCTTAAAAAAATAGTCTGAGTCTGAAAAGAGTAAACTTAAACAAGAGAGATCCATGGCAGCCTGAAAGAACTGGCTCACCCTTGAATCCAGCATGCTCAATAGTCACCTAGCTAATGTCTATCAATAGCCGTCTGAAGATGCCCTGTACTCAACAATGAAAGAGCAAGTGCAGTATTAGTACACAACCACAATGTACTGGTAGGATCACGCGGCTATCCTAATAAGTGAAACATATGTAAGTCATTACAACATAATAAAAAAGACATATACCGAATATATACAATATTAGTCATCTTATCAGGAAACATGTTCAATTCCTCATTATCAAGGTTACCATAATCATTTATCAACTCAGGAGCAATGTAACATCCCACATTCTCAATAGCACAAAAAAATGTATAACAAGTTAATGGTCCTCTCATGGAACCCACACCTAAACTGTTAGTGTACCGGTTCGTGGTACCCGATCCAATGTTTATGCCGGAGCGTGACAATTAATCCCATATTTATGTTGGAATGTGACAACCGATCCAAGTTAGTGTATCGGAAGGAAACACCCGATCCATTCAACAAGCAACAATCACAATCACAAGTATATTCTCAAATCATACAATCAAGTCATGATTCATGGCACTCATCATTCATCTATCATCATTTACAATTAGTGTGATCAATAATGCAACATTCGAATACAATATTATAATAAAGCAAGAATAAACATACATCACACAACATGAAATCAAACCATCACCTACCTCGAATCCAAGCTTGAATCCCCTAAGGGATTTGAATATTCCCTTTCCAATTTTTCCTGCTTGTTTGTGGTCTAAAAGCATACAGTTAACGCAAGGATCAACAAATGAGGCCTAATTACCCGAATTGTAATCAATTATATCAATCCTAGGTCAAACCCTTGATCCCCATACCAAGATTAGGGCTTTTCCCACCATCCAAACAGTTCCAAAACCCTTCCCCAACAATAATTACCCATAAATTTACATTCTACGGATCGAAAAACAGATTTGGGGAGTGAAAACCTTACCTTTAGCCTCAAGAATGGTGGAAAACTGTCAATATAACACCTGGGGTCGCCTCTTAGCTATCAAAGTCGAAAAGTGCAGAATAAAATGAGTTTGGGGTTTATTTCCAACTTAAATTATGGTTGTCCCGCTATGGCAGCCCCCAACCCGCCCCAGCGGCCCCTTCTTGGCGGGAATAATCCTACCACTACGGCTTGCACGGAACCAGTAAGCATATTTAAGGATTCCAAACCCCCATTTCACAAACACACCTTCATCTCATGACACTCTGAAAATACCTGTTCACACTAAGATCAATTTCGGGAGTTCTACTCTCCCAAATTCAATTCTGTAAAGTCGTACGAGTTCCTTAACGTCTTAGCTATCCACTCATGTAATCGCATTCCATATTAAACCTCATTTTGTTACAAGATTTCCCTAGACCTCACTGACTCCGATTTCATCTAAATCTAGACTAGGCCAGAAAATTTTAAGTTGCTACCCCCAAAATTTTTCCCCGTTGGCTTTTCTATAAAGACAGGAACAGGTCGTTACACTCATATACAAATTAAATTATACATGTATCGATTAATAAATAGGAAAACAAACTGAATACCTGAAAATCTTAAATTAAATTATACACATACAGTAAAAAAATGAAAACAATGTTATACCTCAAAATCTTCTAATTCTTGTTAGTCCATGGTATATAACCTTTTCGTTGTAATCTGATGAATAAAGTATCATCAATGGAATTTGATGTTGAACTCTTACAATGTTCTTACAATTAGATTTGGCAATGGAATCTGCAATTTTTTTAAAAAAAAACTTGAGTTAAACCCAAGAAAAAGACGGAGGAGGGATGGATGAAATTCTTAAATTTTGATTCGCTTGAGCGATTTAGGGGGAACTGAGAAATTTTAGGAGAAAATTAAGTGGGTGTGATAAGAGAGAGAATGTTAATTAGTATAAAAGGAGAAAAAGTTTCTACATGTTTTGTATCAAAACTAGGGACCTGACTCATAGCCATTTTCTTAAACAATAACCATTTTCTATAATTAATTTAAACTATAGTTATGGAGTATAATTAACTACTAAATATTAGCTTAGTTATGTAATTTTCCCTTTTAAAATAGTAGTTTAAGTTAAGGTTCGTGGATTTAGGTCAACATTCAATCCAAGTTATATTGGATGCAAAAATCTTAAGTAACTTGTAAAATTACCCGCACCTTGCGCGGATATTTAATACCACGAAACTTGTAAAATAATACTTAAAAACCTATCAGTCAATAAAACTAAAACATTATATTATCTTACATACAAGATTACATAGTAACGAATATTAATAATGTAAAGAAAAATAATAATTATAATATCTTATTATTTATCCTTCAATCAATCATCTTTAATTTGATTTTACAATTTATCCTTTTGTTTCTAGGAAGTGTTACTATTTGTTATTTTGGGGAATCAAATGCACATCAATTTGAGATATATATATATATATATTTTAATAAATAAATAATAGTTGGTGAAGGGATAAATAAATTTTAAAAGGCTAAAAGTGAACAAATATTCTAATTTTAATGTGTAGAAAGTTCAGCCCTACCTTTTGCTTTACATATATCATTTTAAAGTTCCTCATTTAAATGTATCATAAGGAGTTATTAAAATGGAAAATTAAAGGGAGAATGCATCATATGAGACAACAATTCAACTTATTATATATACTTGAAAGGAAAAAATATTACAACAAACTATTCAGTTTGTTTGAGTGCTTTTTAAAAATCAATATAACAGAGTGATGAAGTTCAATTTGAAACTACACTTCTATTCCAATCGCAGTATCGAGCAACACATCTATTAGTTCAAGAAAAGTATTTACAACTTGCAGTAAACTTGAGAATCTATCTATACTTCATATTCAATATGAACAATTAATTTATTGTGTAGTTATCTAAGTCTTTGGGATCAAAAGAGGCTCCAGTCTAGTCATATTCCTCTATAGGTCATCTTGCATAGTATCCTTAAAGCCATGTCAAAAGTTTATTAGTTATTGTCTTTTTTTTCCTGGTTCACTTCGCACATTAAGGTGCGATAAGGTTTTTAAGGTCTTTATGTCCTTACAATGGCATACCAAATTTGATTTTTTTACTTCAAGAGATGGTAGTATAGATCTTTAAGGAATTTTCTTATTGTACCTTCAACAGTTTCAGTAGAGAAAACTTGTGTGGATACTCAATTAACGTGTGTTATTGAATATGTACTAACAAATACTTATATAAAAATAAATTTGCAGAAACATAAACGACAAATTTTAAAGCATGTACTCAAATATAGTAATTAATAACATAAGCATAAATTAATGATTGTAAAAACATACTAAGATCTATAACAATAGAATGAAACAGAAAGAAAAAATCGAGCCATTGAATGCACAGTGTCCCATTAGGAAATTATTCACCTCTAGTACCGAGGTTTAAGGGAATTGATCCTCTCAGGATAGAACGATTCTATTCACCAGTGTATTGATATAAAAGCAATGGTATTGGTGAGCCACTCAATAGGAGCAAAGTACATGAATATTTAATTTTGCAGAAGAAGAAGAAGAAGAAGAAGTTTAGAATTTTTGTTGTTTTAAAATGAGAGAAAACCTCTCAATTTATATACAACAAAGGGTAGTGTGAACAAATGCTTATTACGCCTTATCGGGAAGGTCACAACTGTATGGAAAAGTTACAACCTTTCAGAAATGTCATAACATTTCATAAAAGTCACAACTTTTCATAAAAGTCACAACTCTTCATAAAAGTCGCAGCTTTTCATAAAAGTCACAACTTTTCATGAAAGTCGAACTTTTAATAAAAGCCACATTTTTCATGAAAGTCGCAACTCTTCATATTTCATTCACACCTTTTAAAATCCAACTACGTGTAGTTAATATATCAATTTGAAGCTCTAATAAATTACATTGACCTTCAATCTATATTGAACCACCCTAGACAAAAAAAATGATTAACTCAAATCACCAAAGGTAAAGTAAGATTATGGAGAAACGGTAGACTAATGCATGCAATAATGCAAGTATACATATGTAACGACCGGTTTTTGTTGTTATGGAAAAGGCAATGGGGAAAGAATTGGGCCAAAAAAACTTTTGGGTAGTGACTTGGAAATTCCTAGCCTAGTCCAGATTTAGACAAAATTTGATTCAGGTGAGGCCTAGGAAAATATGGTAACGAATGAGAGATTTAATTATGAATTTGATCGCATGAGTGGATAGCCAAGACGTTATGGAACTCGCATGGCTTTACGGAATCAAATTCGAGCGAGTAAGCTGCCAGAGAGGGATTAATCCCACCATGGTGGGGCCACTGTAAAGGGATAAGGTTCGGCGTAGCGGGCCAGTCGCGACTTATATCAGGTAAAAACCCCAAAAATATTATTTTTGTGTAACTTTCATTCTTGAGAGCTAAGAGACAACCCAGGGCAAGTTCTTGACAGTTTTCCACCTCTTCTAGCGCTAAAGGTAAGGTTTATACTCCCCTAATCTATATTTCAATCCGTAGAACTTAGATTCTTGGGTAATTATCATTGGGGGGAGGTAGTTTGACCTGAAGTTAATGGTGGAAAAAACCCTAAGTTGGGTATTGGGATCTTAGGTTTGGCCTAGGGTTGATAATGTCTATTGTAATCAGGGTAATTAGGCCTCGTTTATTGATCCTTGCTTAAATGATTGTTTTAGACCACGAACAAGTGAAAATAATCCAGAAATGGAAGGCTCAAGAGTCTTAGGAGGATTCAACCTTAGTTTCGACATAGGTAATTGTTTGATTTCATGTTTGTGTGATACATGTCAAAAATTGCTTCATTGTAATGCATACATGTATGTGAATGAGGCACTATAGATCAAACCTAATGAAATGAGTACAAATGAACAATTGCATGCCATGATCCTAATACTTCATTGTATGATTATGAGTATGTACATTATGGGTGTGATTGTGATTATGGTTGTGCTAATTGGATCGGGTGTCACGTTCCGACACATACATTGGATCAGGTGTCACGTTCCAACATATTTCTTGTATCGGGTGTCACGTTCCAATATATATATTGTATCGAGTGTCACATTCCGACATGTATATTGATCGGGTATCACGTTTCGACACCCTAGCAGTTTAGGTATAGGTTCCATGAGAGGACCATTGTACTGTCGTATTTACTTGTTATTGAGAATGTGGAATTGTACATTGCTCTTGAAATGATAACTGATTTATATATTATGTATATGCGTTTTCACTTTGTTTTGATTACTTTTATATGTTTCTCTTACTAAAATAGTCGCGTGATCCTACCAGTACACTGTGGTTGTGTACTGATATTGCACTTGATTGTTCTTTATTGAGTAAAGGCCTCTTAGGCGGCTACGGATAGACCTCAGCTAAGAGATTAGTGATCGAGATCGGATTCAAGAGTGAGCCAGTTCTATTAGGTTTCCATGGATCCTTCATTTTTGTTTAGTCCATTCTCTTCGGACTCAAACTAGCATTTAGATATTTCTTATGTTTGGTTGGGGTTGTACCCATTTTTCTTAAACTTGTTGCACTTTAGATGTTTTGGTAAAATGACTTCCATTTCTACAGGTTAACTTCCGTAATAGTTGTTAGTTGTTTTGTTGAACTTCCAAAGTTTATGGGAACTCCATATTTCTTTAGTCATTTAAATCGGCTTCTGTATCTTTAAATTCTTAGTTTTTGGTTAAGGTTGCTTAGTATGGTTGTATTAATGGTTCTCCCACCAGAGGGTTAGTGTGGGTGACAATCATGACGGTCTAGGTTGTGACAAAGTTGGTATCAGAGCCCTAGGTTCGTTAACCTCATTGTACCAAAACGAGTCTACTAGAGTCTTAGGAAATGATACGGAGACATCTATACTTTTCTTCGAGAGGCTATACGACTTTAGGAAATCTCTTTCTTTCTACTCCTTTCATGCTATGACTTGATTCCAATTGGTATCTGGCGACTCAAAATGGTATCTAATCTTCTTCCTTCTTTTATCTACAGATGGTTAACACGCGTTTCAATGGCATCAGGCCTGTAGCTTTCGTCAATGAGCTAGCCGAAGAGTCCGTAGCAAGAGGCCGCAGTCGAGGCAGAGGTAGAGGAAGAGCAAGGGGAAGAGGTCGAGGAAGAGTGGTACTCGCTAGGGGTGGAGCTTCACTTGAGAATTCTCCCAGAGATGAGGCTCCTCCTACGCATCACAAAGAGGTAGAAAAGAATATGGAAATTGAGGACGAGGAGGAGGTTAGACCAGAAGTGGATGCACAGGCAAAGGCTAAAGGTGTTCCTCTCTTAGACCCCATGTTAGCTCAACAAATTATGACTTTTCTAAAGGGATTGGTCAGTCCTGGAGTCCTTTCCACAGTCCAAGTGACTCAACCTCCAATCAATTCCTCCATTGTTATTACTGGTCCTATGATGACTGGTAATGGCCATGAGATGCTGACTAAGTTTTTGAAACTAAAGTCGCATGTATTCCATGGTTCTGAGAGATAGGATGCCTATGAGTTTATTTTGGACTGCTACGAAAGGCTTCAAAAGTTAGGTATTGTACACCAGCATGGGGTAGACTTCATGACCTTCCAGCTTCAGGGTGAGGCTAAGCAGTGGTAGAGGGCCTATGTAGAATGCAGATCATCAGTTTTACCCCCACTCACTTGGAAGCAGTTTCATGCCCTGTTTCTAGAAAAACATGTGCCCCGAACTTTGAGAGACCACAAGAAGGATGAGTTTATTGCTTTGGAGAAAGGTGGTATGTTTGTAGCTGCTTATGAGGCTAAGTTCCATGTTTTTTCTACATAATCGACACAATTAGTGACTACTGAGGAGGAGAGGATTCGTCTATTCGTCAAGGGATAATCGAATTACAAGTATTGTATGTTCACATGACTTCTACAGGAAAAAGTTTTAATAAGGTGATAGACCTTTTAAAGAAAGTAGAGGGAGTTCAACATGATGGGCTGGCCAAAGCTATGGCTAAGAAGACCAAGAGCAGAGGTAACTTCCACGGTTCCTACTCCAGAGGTTCAGGTAGGATAATGCTTGCAGCCTGGCCAATTGAGTTAGTCTTTCCCACTTCTAAAGGTAGTGACTCAGGATCTCCACAACATAATTTTATTGAGGATAGACAGGAAGCTGCGCCTTCGGCTTGCGGCAGGCCGTATTTTGATCGTAGTTGCTATAATTATGAATAACTCAAGAAATAAGGATATATTGTCCCTAACCGCGCATGTTTGACCCCACACAACAGCATATTAGAGAAGTGGTACATGTGGGCAACGATAATAATGGTAGAGGACGTCCACAAAGTGGGCGATTAGTGAATCAGTGAGTACGTGGAGGTCGGGGAAATGGTAATGCAGGTAAAAGAGCAGTGCAGCCAGGCAAGGAGGTTGTCTGTCAAGATGAAAGGGCTCAGTGTTATACCTTTCTAGGTAAGAGCGAGGCGGAGTCATTTGATGCAGTGATCACAAGTACTATTCTAGTTTGTGATCGAATGGCTACTGTTTTGTTTGATCCGGGTTCTACCTATTCATATGTGTCAGTTCGATTTGCCTTGGGATTTGATGCAGTTTGTGATGTACTTGTTGCCCCCATCCATGTTTCTACCCTAGTTGGAGAGTATTTCATAGTCACCCATGTATATCGTGCTTATTTTATTTTATTTATAGATTTTTAGACTTAGGCTGGTTTGGTTTTTTGGATATGACCGACTTTGATATAATCTTAGGCATGACTTGGTTGTCCCCCTATTATGTTGTGCTTAATTGTAATACTAAGTCTTTGACTCTAGAGATCCTGTGTAGGGAAAAGTTAGTGTGGGAAGGGATGTACAAGCCTAAGCCAACTAAGGTCATATCTTTCATTCGGCTAGGAAATTGGTGGGGTAGGGGTGTTTGGCGTTTTTTGCTCATGTTCGGGATGTTGATGTTGAGTCTCCCTCTATTGAGTCTATTCCTGCAGTGTCTAAATTTAGGGAAGTGTTTCCTACCGATTTGCCTGGTATGCCTCCGAATAGAGATATAGATTTCTGCATTGATTTGGAGCCAGACACTCGCCCCATCTCCATTTCTCCATATCGTATGGCTCCGTCAGAATTGAGAGAGCTTAAGGCTCAAATCTAAGAGCTTCTTAATAAAGGTTTCATCCGTCCTAGTGCTTCCCCGTGGGGTGCTCCTGTCTTGTTTGTTAAGAAGAAGGATGGTAGTATGAGGATGTGCATAGACTATTGACATTTGAATAGGGTCACCATTCGAAATAAGTATATGTTGCCTCGGATTGATGACCTCTTTGACCAATTGCAAGGTACGTCGATTTTCTCTAAAATTGATCTAAGTTCTGGTTATCATCAGTTAAAGATTAGGCCTGAGGATGTACATAAAATAGAATTCAGGACCCACTATGGGCACTATGAATTTCTAGTAATGTCATTTGGGTTGTCAAATGTGCCTGCAGCTTTCGTGAGTTTGATAAATGGTGTGTTCAAACCATTTCTGGATTCCTTGGTTATCGTCATTATTGATGACATATTGGTTTATTCAAAAAGTGAGGAAGAGCATGTTGTCCGTCTTCGTATAGTTTTAAGTGTCCTTGGGAGACAAAAGTTATATGCTAAATTTTCCAAGTGTGAGTTCTGGTTGACTTCAGTTTCCTTTTAATTTGGGGCATGCGGTTTCAAGGGAAGGGGTAATGGTAGATCCCCAAAAGGTTGAAGCAGTCAGGAATTGGGTCCGACCTAGTTTTGTGACTGAAATTAGGGGTTTTGTGGGGCTCGCCAGCTACTATCTCCAGTTTGTGAAGAATTTTGTTTCCATCTCCACGCATTTGACAAGGCTGACAAAAAATGAGGTACCTTCGGAGAGGACTAACAAATGTGAAGAGAGCTTTTAAAAGCTCATGACTCTTCTGACCACAACACCTATTTTGGCACTACCGGTGGAAGGTAAAGATTTCATTATTTATTGTGATGCTTCATATTAAGGCTTGGGTGATGTATTGATGCAGGATAAGAATGTCATAGCTTATGCATCACGGCAATTGAAGGTGCATGAGCAAAATTACTCGACACATGATTTGGAGTTGGCAGCGGTAGTATTTGCCCTTATGATCTAGCAACATTACCTTTATGGTGTCAAGTGTGAGGTGTTTGCTGACCACTGTAACCTATAACATGTATTCAATCAAAAGGACATAAATCTGAGACAGAAAAGGTTGATGAAGTTACCTAAGGACTACGATGTCACCATCCAGTGTCATTTAGGTAAGGCTAACGTGGTGGCAGATGCAATAAGAGGAAAGGCGGTGAGTATGGGCAGTCTAACTTGCTTGGGTATATCCAAGCGAAATTTGGCCAAGGAGATCCATACTTTGGAGTCTAAGTTCATGCAGTTGGGCATATAAATGCAAGAAAGGTGGGGTGGTAGCTAGCATTGAGGTTAGGCCCACTTTCATTAAGGAGATCAAGGCCAAATAGGTTGAGGATGAGAATTTGAATGAGCTCAGAAAGAAGACAGTGTCTGGCAAGGCACAAGATGCGACTCTTGATGCGGGTGGTGTGCTCAATTTTAAGGAAAGAGTGTGTGTTCCCCGAGTGGATGACTTGGTTTAGAAAATTTTGACAGAATCCCATCTCGCGGTATTCCATTCATCTGGTATGACCAAGATGTATCGATATTTGAAACGATTTTATTGGTGGTCTGGCATGAAGAAAAACATAACGGAGTTTTTGGCTAAGTGTCAAAACTGTCAACAAGTAAAGTATAAGCACCAAAGGCCTACATGTTTGCTTCAACGAATGCCAATTCCGGAATGGAAGTGGGAAAGGATAGTTATGGATTTTGTGGTTGGTCTTCCCACGACCTTGGGGAAGTTTGATTCCATTTGGGTAGTAGTTGATAGACAGACTGAGTTCGCCCACTTCATACCAGTCAGAGTGGATTATAATGCGCAGTAGTTGGATAATGTATATGTGAATGAGATAGTGAGGATGCATGGAGTGCCCATTTCTATCATCTCGGACCGTGGTACGCGTTCACTTCCAAGTTTTGGGGAAAATTGCATGAGGAGTTGGGCACTCA
The DNA here is from genome assembly GCA_035578085.1 of Solanum pinnatisectum. Classification (NCBI taxonomy): domain Eukaryota; kingdom Viridiplantae; phylum Streptophyta; class Magnoliopsida; order Solanales; family Solanaceae; genus Solanum; species Solanum pinnatisectum. The sequence goes on along the minus strand of JAWPEI010000021.1, from coordinate 724,236 downwards.
ACTCACTTTTAGCACAGCCTTCCATCCGCAAACGGACGGGCAGACAGAGAGGACTATTCCAGTGTTAGAGGACATGTGTTATTGACTTTGGAGGACATTGGGATAAGTTTCTACCTTTGTGTGAGTTCTCCTATAACAACAGTTACTGTTCCAGTATTGATATGGCACCGTTCGAGGCGCTTTATGGGAGGGGATGTAGATCACCCATAGGATGGTTTGAGGCTGGAGATGTGAAACCTTTGGGGGTTGATTTGGTGAAGGATGCTCAGAATAAGGTAAGAAGCATCCAAGCTAAGCTTCTAGCAGCCTAGAGTCGACAGAAAAAGTATGCAGACCGTAAGGTAAGAGGTATGTTATTTCAGACCGGTGAAAAAGTTCTTCTTAAAGTGTCACCCATAAAAGGGGTGATGAGATTCGGCAAGAAGGGCAAGCTTAGTCCTCGATACATTGGACAATTTGAGATTCTTGACTCTGTAGGTGGCTTATAGGTTGACCTTACCTCCTAGCTTATCTAGATTTCATCTAGTGTTTCATGCATCCATGTTGAAGAAGTATCATGGGGAAAGGGATTACATCATTAAATGAGACTCAATTTTGTTAGATAAAGACCTTCAGTATGAGGAGGAACCGATTGCAATTCTTGATAGCAATGTTCGGAAGCTGAGGATCAATGAGATAAAGTCCGTGAAAGTTCAATGAAAGCATCGTCCGGTTGAGGAAGCTACTTGAAAAATTGAGAAAGATATGCAAGACAAGTATCCTCAGTTGTTCAATGATCCAGGTACTACTAATGAGAGATTTAATTATGAATTTGATCATATGAGTGGATGGCCAAGACGTTAAAGAGACTGTACGGCTTTACAAAATCAAATTCGGGCGAGTAGAACTCCTAAAACTGTTCTTAGCATGAACGGGTAGTTTTTGAACGTTAAGGGTTGAAGATGTGTCGTGAAATAGGAGTTTGGAACTCAAATTCTGACTCTCTGTCTCCATGGAAGCCGCCAGGGCGGGATTAATCCAGCCAGGGAGAGGCTGCTGTGGCGGGATGGGGTCCGCCGTAGAGGGCCAGTCGCGACTTAAATCGGGTAAAAACCCCAAAAATGTTATTTTTCTGCAACTTTCATTCTTGAGAGCTAAGAGACGACCCAAAGGTAAAGTTTTTACTCCCCTAATCCATTTTTCGATCTATAGAACTTAGATTCTTGGGTAATTATGATTAGGGGAGGGTTTTGACTTGAAGTTTATGGTGGAAAAATCCCTAAGTTAGGTATTGGGATCTTGGGTTTGGCCTAGGGTTGATAATATCTATTGTAATCCGGGTAATTAGGCCTCGTTTATTGATATTTTCTTAACTGATTGTTTTAAGACCATAAACAAGCAGAAATAATCCGATAAGGGAAGGCTCAAGAGTCTTAGGAGGATTCAAGCTTGGTCTCAAGGTAGGTGATGGTTTGATTTCATGTTTGTGTGATATATGTCGAAAATTTCTTCGTTGTAATGCATGCATGTATGTGAATGAGGCACTATAGATCAAACCTAATGAAATGAATACGAATGAACAATTGCATGCCATGAGCCTAATACTTGATTGTATGATTATGAGTATGTACATTATGGATATGACTGTGATTGTGGTTGTGCTTATTGGATCAGGTGTCACGTTTCGACACATATATTAGATCGAGTGTCACGTTTCGACACATACCTCGGATTGGGTGTCACGTTCCGACACATATATTAGATCGGATGTCACGTTTTGACACATATATTGGATCGGGTGTCACGTTTCGACAAACTAACAGTTTGGATATGGGTTCCATGAGAGGACCATAATACTGTTGTATTTACTTGTTATTGAGAATGTGGAATTGTACATTGCTTCTGAAATGATAATTGATTTATATATTCTGTATATGCGTTTTTATTGTGTTGTGATTACTTGTATATGTTTCGCTTACTGGAATAGCCGTGTGATCCTACCAGTACATTGTGGTTCTGTACCGATACTGCACTTGCTTGTTCTTTGTTGAGTACAGGACATCTTCAGGCGGCTACAGATAGACCTTAGCTAGGATATTAGTGATCTAGATCGGATTCAAGGGTGAACGGGTTCTTTCAAGCTGCCATGGATCCTTCATTTTTCTTTAGTCCATTCTCTTCGGACTCAAACTAGTGTTTATATATTTCTTATGTTTGGTTGGGGTTGTACAACTTTTTCTTAGACTTGTTGCACTTTAGATGTTTTGGTACAATGACTTTAAGTTCTAGGGATTAACTTCCGCAATAGTTGTTAGTTGTTTTGTTGAACTTTCGGAGTTTATGGGACCTCCATATTTCTTTTGTCATTTAAATCTGCTTCCGTATCTTTAAATGCTTAGTTTTTGGTTAAGGTTGCTTAGTCTGGTTGAAGTAATGGTTCTCCCACCGAAGGGTTAGCATGGGTGCCAATCACGACGGTTTGGGTCATGACAACATAGGATTAAAGGAGAAGAATTCACAATTCCAAAATTAAAAAGAAAATTTTCAAGGTATAATTGTTATATATACATCTGAGCCAACTAACTCATATAGTTTGGCCCAATATTTCATTCTGGTACCAGTTGGTTAAACTTAAGTTTGACCTAGCATTTCTATCTGGCGATCAATTGCTTAAGTAAGTTCAAAGGGAGGCTAATATTTATACATATGTAAGATTTGGTGGTGGCTTAATTTGTACTATGGTGGTGACGGTTGTGAAGGTTTCTGAGAGGAGGGAAGACTAATTTTGGAAATAAATAAATTAAAATGAAATCATAATTTTTGGTGGTGTCACGTAGGTGGGCCTAGAGTTCTTTTTTATATATATATGATAGATATATGAATCTGATTAAATTCCTTTTGCTTTAAAAAAGAGATAGAAACAAATTGTTGGATGAAGGCTTTTCAACCTCCGTGCGGGGTCTTTTTCTTTGACAGAAATAAAGAGAGGAAAAAGACTACAATAACTCCATGTTCATCTCTTTTCTGCCAAAGGAAAAAGTCTTCTTCCAACAAAATATCTCTATATTTTTTTCTAATTATTTTATTGATATTTTTAGTTGGGTATCTCTTTTCATAAATTTTCAATTACTTCTATTCAATGAATGAAAACCTAGCTACCACATTTAATGTTACAGCATATACCAGTTTAATAATTCCTTTGTAGAAGTTTCTCTTATTTAAAGTTACCAACCACTATCTCTATTCAAACACTTTTTATCTAATTACTTCTCAATTTTCAACAAATTAACTGAATTCATGGCATCTTCTTCTGCAAGTTCTTCACACTACTCTCCTCAATGGAAGTATGTTGTCTTTGTAAGTTTTAGAGGTGAAGATACTCATAAAAAATTTATGAGTCCTTTGTTTAAAGGTTTGAATAACAAGGGAATATTCACTTTTCAAGATGATAAAAGGCTAGAGTATGGCGATTCGATCCCAAAAGAACTCATGAAAGCTATCAAAGATTCTAAAGTTGCCCTCGTTGTATTCTCATAGAATTATGCTACATTGAGGTGGTGCTTAGATGAACTAGTGAAAATCATGGAATGCAAGGACAAAAATGGACAAAACAGTCATACCGATCTTCTATGCTGTGGATCCATCACATGTTCGAAACCAAAGGGAGAGCTTTGCAGAAGCATTTGCCCAACACGAATTGAAGTATAAGGATGATTGTGAGGGGATGCAGAAGGTGCAAGGATGGAGGACTGCCTTAACTGCAGCCTCAAATCTAAAAGGACATGATATCCGTGGCAGGTGAGTTAAAAACACATAATTACTTTTAATGATAAAAGAATGGAACTGCATATACAATCTAATTTCATTAATTATCATATAGACGTAAGAAATGTTCTATATTTTTTCCGGAAAAGAGAGTGATTGTAGATTATATATGTTTCTATCAGTAAGAATGCATAGTCCTATCATACATAAATTAATATTTCCTATTTAATACTCTCCTGAATATTAACAATGTGAAATACTTTCTCAAATTTCCCACAATTAATCTTTTTATATTTATGTAGGATTGAATCTGAAAATATTCAACAGATCATCGACCACATCTCCAAATTATACAAGAGTGCTTATTTTTTATTTTCTTCGCAAGCTGTGGGAATAGATACTCATTTAGAGAAAGTAGAGTCCTTACTTGAGAAAGAAATGGATGATGTTCGGATTGTTGGGATATGGGGAATGGGCGGAATCGGCAAAACGACAATAGCAACAACCATCTTTCATATATATAATCTATCTGGTCAATTTGAAGTTGCTTGTATTGTTGATGATGTTAAAGAAAATGCAAAAAAGAATGGATTATGTTTTTTACAAAATATCCTTCTTTCTGAACTATTAGGAGAAGAAGATAATTACGTCAAGAGTAAGCATGTGGGGAAAGTCATGATTCCAAGCAGACTTTGTTCAAAGAAGGTGCTAATTGTGCTTGATGACATAGATCATAGTGATCATTTGGAGTATTTAGCAGGTGATATTTGTTGGTTTGGTAATGGAAGCAGAGTTATTGTAACAACTAGAAATAGAGATCTAATAAGGAATGATAATGCAATATATGATGTTCTATGCTACCTGATCATGAAGCTATGCAATTGTTCTATCAACATGCTTTCAAAAAAAAGAAGCTCCAAATGAGCTTTTTATGAATTTCTCCTTGGAGGTTGTAAATCATGCTTAAGGCCTTCCTTTGCCCTCAAGGCGTGGGGTTCTTTGTTGTATAACAAAGACCTAAGTCAGCGGGAAAGAATTTAGTCAAAATTAAAAAAACTTCTAATTTAGAAATAGTTGAAAAGCTCAAAATAAGTTATGATGGGCTGGATCCTGAAGAGCAAAAGATATTTCTAGATATGGCATGTTTCTTTCGAGGATATACAAAAAAAGAAGTCATGCGAATCCTTGAGAGCTGTGATTTTGAAGTTGAATACGGATTGGATGTCCTAATTGACAACTCTCTTGTGTTTATTTCTAAAATTGGTACGATAGAAATGCATGACTTGATGCAAGATATGGGTAGATATGTGGTAAAATTGCAAAAAGATTCGAGAGAACCTAGCAGACTATGGAATGCTAAAGATTTCAACGAAGTGATGGTCAACTATACGGTAAGTAGGATAAACAATGCAATAATATTCAATTTCTAATTTTCATATTCCAAGACTCATAGGGCGGTCAATTCCAATTATTTGTTCCTCTTCTTCATGTTCTTGCTCGTACCACCAATTTAGTATTTTACTTTAATATATAGGAGAAAATAAAATAAGTTAATTGCCTAACATTTCTATTTAGTCAAGTAGTCATTTTTAATCAACACTACCTAATTCGTTTATCTTATGTTATTAAGTCATGAATTTGCCTAGTAGCCACTTAATATGTTTAATCCAATTTTATTCTTTGGATTAACTTGAACGTCTTTATATGATATTTTGTACGTACTAATGCAATCATAATATCACACAAATATTTATCTTGAGTAATCTTTTATTAATAAACACTCTCGAATGGAAAAACTACAAGGAGGGTGAAAATTTATCTTACCAATACTTGATCCGGAATTCACTTGATCATTGATTATTTTTTATTTCAAAGATGACAATTATTGGTACTGTTTCAATCACAATTTCGTTCTATCATAACATAAAACTTTTCAATCATCCGACTATGAAGGACTTGTCAGAAAATGTATTATTAGCAAATAGAATTATAGAATTAATTGAACAAAGCATTTTTCTTAAGCGACATATTTCTTAAGAAAGACTTAACTAATATTGTCCCTTATATTTCGTTTAATGGTGCTAGCTCTTCAAGAAAATAGTGATCGATATTGTACATGACATCTAAAATTATTATTTGTTGACGTATAATCTTTTTACCAGGGGACCATGGCAATGGAAGTAATATGGTTTACTTATTTTTGTTAGGACCGAAATAAGCAGGTGTAATGCGGAAGCTAGCAAAGCAAACCTCGAAAGACCACGAGTATGAAGACAAACGAGAAACATACCAAAAGAGACAAATTTAATGTGGTTCGGTCAATCAACCTACATCCACAAAAGAGATGAGCAATCCACTATAAATATGAGAGTACAAAATATAGAGAGAAACAACCTCAACCAATTCACTCGGAATACAAGGAGGTACACAAAATTCTCCTCCATAACCGCAACTCTCAAAACCCTAGGACTACATTGTGAATACTGATTAAATTAGAAGGAACAAGCCTATATTTATAGAGTTCTAAAACCTTTCCTACAAGAAAAGGACTACTCAAAATATTAAAACATTTTCCTAAAAGGAAACCTATTTAGGGCAAATAAACCCTAACAATTTTGAACAAATATACTTAAATAAAGAGGCAATGGAAAATATGAAAAAGCTTAGGGTATTATACATAGATGATGGTAGGCCACACCGCTTGGCGGCTTCACCCCTCTCTCAGATTGATTCGAAACACATTCCCAATGGCTCCATTGATTTCTTGTCCAACAACTTGCGGTGGGTTTTCTGGAAGCACTATCCTTGGGAGTCATTGTCAGAAAATTTTAAACCTCAAAGGCTTGTTCATCTAAATCTCAGTCGGAGTTTGTTGCATGATTTATGGGCAAAAAGAGAGGTACCGTTTTATTTGAAATACTTTCTATTTTGACTTTGCCTAGAATTATGATGTTTTGTGTTTAAGCGACATAAGATATTAGTTCCATAAACTCGAATTAAAGTCAGACACATTCTTGATATATATATATATATATATATATATATATATATATATATATATATATATATATATATATATATATATATATATATAAAAGATGTTTAATGAGCAAAATTCAATATAAATCCATCGTTAGGGTTAATTGATACTAAATGATGAAACATAAAAAATTTGGCAACATCTAACAGTTAATTAATATTTAATGGGATTTTATTAAGTTACATAACTATGATTAATCTTTAAATTGCTTATATTCATCATAAATGTGAAAAGTTCTTGCATGTTATTAATCAATATTATTCTTATTATTAGTGCAAACTAAATGCATGCTGGGAAGCAATGTGTTAAAGAAAAAAAATCAGCTTGCAATAAAATGATTTTATTTAAAAGTTAACAAATAAATTGACCATATTCATCTACAAATGTTTTTTTATTTACTAATCATATGTTATTAACTGGTCAACTTTGTAACTTACGAATGAATATGATCACTTTATGACTCACTAGCTTGCAATTAAGTTAGGAAGTAAAAAGGTTGTGAAAACAGTTTAATTAATTAATAGTTAACTTATGTATTAGATACTTTATACCATTTTGAATAAGGTTAGGGCTAAAATGGTATTTCAACTTTTAATTTTGTAGCTTCCCACATTTAAAACCATTTTCTTGAATTATATATAAGTTTCACACATTGCTTCTAAACTTAACACTTTGTTTTTCTTGTTTTATATTACACTTATTTTTAAAAAAAAATTGAAAATATTTTCTCTTGGGCTACATTCCTCCTTATGAGTCTTAGGTTGAAAGTCACATCTTTCTTAAATACATGTTTGACAGGGTGGAGGTAGAATATGAATTATAAATTCGGTCGAACTCAATAACTTTGATTAAAATTTTGTATTTTTTCAAGAAATTTATTGAATATTCATAATTATTAATTTAGAACCCAATAATTCAAATGGAATAAAATTTCGAACTCATAAACTTCAAATCCTAGTTTTGCTTCTGTAGATTTTGGAACTACATTACTTGGGCTAAACTTTTTTCATTTTACAAACTACAAAGCTACTTAATTAGACATACATACATACCATATATACTAATCTAACATATAATTTCAAATAATGACATATTATTCTACTATTTAATAATTTTGTACCATATTTGCCTAAAATGGAGACCTTAACTATATACCGGCTTAATTCTCTACATAATTTCCACTCCAAATCAACCCAATCTCTGTCACGCCCTGAGCCTACGCCCTGGGCAGGACTAGCACTCGAGAACCATTGTTGCCCCAAGCGAACCCTTGGTCTAGCTTAACTTATAGCGGAAGACTTAACTTAACAAAGATAAACCCATATAACTCAAGAATGTTAATAAGAAAACATTTTACTAGCCAATAAGGCAAACTCAAGTCTTTAAATAACATATGAAATGAATAAGACTAAAGAACTATGACTAATCGTCTATGAAGCCTCTAAAACAATGGGGGATGTCGGGAAAAAACCCCGATCTTCTTAACAACTGAAGTACTAAAGCAATGTAAAAGGAGTCCTCCAGAAAGCAAAGAGGTTCACCAACTAACTCTGAGTGCTCAACTGGATCAACGAGGCACTAGATGTTGATCCTGGTTACCTGTTTCTGCATTATAAAATGATGCAGGCCAAATGGCATCAGTACATTGAATCTACGAGTATGCGAGGGGAAAACTAAACATAACATAAGCTTGAAAGGAATATGAAAGGAACACTTACCTTGGATTTACTCAACTCAAATACAAAGTAAAAACAACAATAAAGGTGCAGTTTATACAAAGCATTTAAAATAGTAGGTAGCAACTCAATTTGTTAAAGAAATGCAATAACAACTCAGTTTACATGTTAAGTGATATATTACTGTGGGAGTTTCTCTAATCGACAACCACTATTATGAGCCTAAGTGATGATACAATGTCTTGCCTATGCTGCCAAAACTGTCTTGTAACACCTCGAAAACTAGACCCAGAAAAAAATTATAGAAATATACCTGAACCAGTGAACCACGACAGGGTTCACGGACCATGAAAGGGTCCACGGTCCGTAGTCTTGATGACGGGCCTTGGTAGCGCTCGTGGAGTCGAGGCAGTGAACCTCCCTAGCTAGCCCCTTAGACCCCCACGCCTAAGTAAGGACCACGAGAACCTTCACTGTCCGTGGCCCTTCACACGGCCTGTGGGAGAGTCCATGGAGCCTTACAAGTAAGCCCTCTAGCCAGTCCCTCCAGACCATAGCCAAGTGGAGACCACAAACACTTTCATGGTCCGTGGTCCTTCACACGGGCCATGTTAGGGCTCGTGGACTCAGACCCTCAGCTAGTAGTCACCAAGTCCAGACCACGACCGACTTCACGGTCTGTGAAGGTGGCCGTGTCAGCCCGTCTGCAGTTTAAGTCAGGGTTATTTCGGTCTTTTCCTTATTCATTGGATACCTAAACTGCATTATTTTAACCCTAAATTATGAGGTTTTAGTCAGTTTAAGCCTAGAAACATAACTAGAACTTACCTAAGTTAGATCATTAATCAAAACATAGAAAATTAGAAGCGAAAGAGGAGAAAAGGTCGAGCAACCCTAGTTCAAGAACGTAGCAAGTTTCCTCCAGTTCCAGCCCAGAAATCGAAGGATTTCTTCGTGGAATTCGTTACTAGGTATGTGGGATTTCACTAGTGGGTTCCTTTAACCCATTAGGTCCTTAGTTTTCAGTCAATTTCTTGATTCCCTTAGTATAACTAGACCTAGGGTTTCTTGAATGTTAGAATTATTATGTTCTTAGCTGTTAGAATGATCCAAATTAGATGAGTATGTTAATATTCAGTTTATTGCATGAATTCTAGCATCCTACCTATGTATTTCTTTAGTTCTTGAATTACACAAGCTAGGTAAGATATTTCAGTTATTCAGTTATACATGCCTCAGTTATTAATGCATCAATATCAGTTTAATTGTTGCATACTCAGTTTGCATGTTCAGTTTGAGCTATCCAGTAACTTACAAAAATTTAGTCATAATGTGTTAATTACTTAATCCATGGGGAGTAGCATAATACTGAGTTGGACTAGGGTTCAACGTACCCAAATAGTCCCAGAACTACTAGCCATGTAGGTTGTAAGTACCCTTTGTGGGCATCATTTCAATGATCTCGCCACCATGCCTCTATACTTTTGGCAAGGTATATTGGGTCCTCTCGATGGGGCGTATACATCAGACTCCACATTTAGCTCATGTGGTTTTACTATCGATTATTAGTAGCTCCCACAGTTCAGTCAAATTCTATTTCATTGACCATTTATCAGTATATCCAATACTTAGTTTCAACATGTTATAAATTGGTCACTGCATTCAGTTAGCTCAGCATTTAGTATCTATATCATATTCAGATTATATCATTCCTTATATGCTTTGTTCAGTTATATGTTATTTCAGCTTTATTCTATCCTGCATGCTCAGTACCTTCAAGTACTGGCACATACTCTGTGCTACATCTTCTCGTGATGGTTTAGATTCTCAGCATCCAGATCACGCATAGATCACTTCCCGATCGTCAGTTCAGCAGCATCAGTGGTGAGTCCTCATTCTTCGAGGACCAGTGACATGTTTATTTTTTCAGTACTTTCAGTCCTTTAGGTTTAGTTTTGCAAGATCTAGTTGGTGCATGTCCTAACATTTCTAGTTAATTTAGAGGCTTATTTCAGACATAGATAGATTCAGCTTAGTATTGAGTTAATATCTTCATTGTATTAAACTCATCAGTTTTCGTATATCTCAGTTATAGTATATGGGTATTCCCCATCTTTTCATTTTGTTTATGATTATAGCTTCCACACAGTTTCTATTATTCAGTTTATATTTAGTATGCTCATGATCATGGCAGCAGGGTTCCAGTTTAGGCAAATGCCAATGTTGGGTCAGCTGCAGCTAGAGTGCGAGACTTTATTAGGATGAATCCATCAGAGTTCTTAGGATCTCAAGTTAGAAAGGATCCCCAAAACTTCATTTATGAGGTCAAGAAGATCTTTGAAGTGATGCGGGTAACTGGGAATGATCGGGTTGAGTTAGCATAGTATCAACTGAAAGATGTGGCTCATATCTGGTATACTCAATGGAAGGAGAAAAGGGGTACAGATGCAACTCCTATTACTTGGGATTGTTTTAGCGAAACCTTTTTGGACAGGTTTTTCCCTATAGAGTTGAGAGAAGCAAGGGCCCAGGAATTTATGAACTTAAGGCAGGGTAACATGACGGTCTAAGAGTATGGGCTCGAATTTAACCAACTCTTTAGGTATGCTCCTCACATGGTTGCTAACTCCAGGGCACAGATGCATAAGTTTCTTTATGGGTGTTAGACTTAGTGATAACAGAGTGCAGGAATGCTATGTTGTTGGGAGACATGAACATCTCTAGGCTCATGACTCACGCTCAGCAGGTTGAGGGTGATAAGCTTAGGGAACATGCTAAGGAGAGTAAGAAAGAAAGAACAAGCAACTATGAGTATTCCCAACAGAAATTGGCTAGTGGAAATCGTTCATGGTTTAAACAGAAGTTTTCGACTCCAGCACCTTCATCAAGTAGTGTTCCATCCTCCAAGTTCCGAAATAATCAGAAAGGTGGAACTTCATGCTCTAAGTCTCAAGGTAGTATTTCAGGCACCAAAACCTACCCAACTTGCCCTAAGTATGGTAAGAACCATCCGGGCGAGTGTCTACTTTGGGTGTGGTCAGTCTGGTCACAGGTTGAAGGATTGTCCTTCTGGACAAGGTCAAGGAGGTAATAATGGTAGAGCTCAATCTACAACTTCAGCAGCACCAGCAGGTCACCCAACTCAACAGGGTAACTCATCTGGTACAGGTGGCAGATAACGCCAGAACAGGTTGTATGCTCTTCAGGCTCGCCAAGATCAGGAAGATTCTCTTAATCTAGTCACTGGTACATTGCGAGTCTTTGATCTTGACGTTTATGCATTATTAGATCTAGGGGCTACTTTGTCATTTGTAACTCATTTTATAGCGGTCAAATTTAGTGTTAGTTTAGAAACTCTCCCAAAACCTTTCTCAGTCTCTATTCTAGTCGGTGACCCTGTTATAGCTAGACGGGCATACAAAAAAACTTCGATACCATTCTAGGCATGGATTGGTTACATTCAGTTTCTAGACAAACCAATCTTAGAATGGAAGGGTAGTAGTTTAGCGCCTATGGGTCGATTCATTTCTTACCTTAAGGCCAAAAAGATGATCTCTAAGGGTTATCACTATCATCTAGTTTGGGTTAAGGATTCTAGTTCTGAATTCCCAACTCTTGAGTTAGCTCTTGTAATCAGTGAGTTCCAGAAGTGTTTCCAGAAGATCTTCTCAGAGTTCCTCCCAAAAGGGAAATCGACTTTGGAATAGATCTCCTTCCAGATACCCAACCTATTTCGATTCCTCCCTACAGAATGGCTCCAGCGGAGCTTAAGGAATCAAAAGAGCAGCTGAAAGACCTTCTAGATAAGGGCTTTATCATACCTAGTATTTCGCCATATGGTTCACTCAGAATGTGTATTGACTACAGACAGTTGAACATGGTCACCATCAAGAATAAGTATCCCATCCCTAGGATTGATGACTTGTTTGACCAACTTCAGGGTGCTAGTCATTTCTCAAAGATAGACTTCAGATCCGGTTATCATCAGCTTAAAGTCAGAGATAGTGACATTCCAAAGACTTCCTTTAGAACTCGGTATGGTCATTATAAATTTGTATGGTCATTATGAATTTGGACTAACCAATGCTCCTGCAGCTTTCAGGGATTTGATGAACAGAGTGTTCAAGCAGTACTTGGACTTGTTCGTTATTGTTTTTATTGATGATATCCTCATTTACTCTAGGAATGAGGAAGAACATGCGAGTCAGTTAAGAGTTGTTCTGTAAATTCTCAAAGATCGCCAGTTATTTGCAAAATTTAACAAGTGCGAGTTTTGGTTAAAATCAGTTGCTTTCCTTGGGCATATTGTGTCTAGTGAAGGAATTCGAGTAGATCTCCAAAATATAGAAGCAATAAAACAATGGCCCAGACCTACCTATGCTACAGATATCAGAAGTTTCTTAGGTTTAGTGGGCTATTACAGATGGTTCATGAAAGGATTTTTATCCATAGCCTAACCATTGACTAGGTTGACTTAGAAGGTGGTCAAGTTTCAGTGGTCAGATGATTGTGAAAAAAGGTTCGCAGAATTGAAAAATAGGTTGACTACATCTCCTGTTTTAACTCTACTAGAGGGTTCAGATTGTTATGTGATTTATTGTGATGCATCCAGAGTCGGCCTAGGTTGTGTGTTGATGCAGAGAGGTAACGTTATAACTTATGCTTCCAGACAGCTTAAGGTTCATGAGAAGAATTATCCGACTCATGACCTCGAGCTTTCAGCGGTGCTGTTTGCACTCAAGATTTGGAGGCACTACTTGTATGGTGTTCATGTAGATATGTTCATAGACCATAAGAGCCTTCAATATGTGTTCACCCAGAAAGAGTTGAATCTTCGCCAGAGAAGATGGCTTGAGTTCCTCAAGGATTATGACAATAGTGTGCATTACGATCTTGGTAAGGCAAATGTAGTAGCAGATGCCCTTAGCAGACTATCTATGGCTAGTGTAGTACATGTTGAGGAAGAAAGAAAGGAGCTAGCAAAGGGTGTTCATAGACTTGCTTCCCTAGGAGTTCGTCTTATAAGCATATCAGATGGTGGGGTAACGGTTCAAAATGGGGAAGAATCTTCTTTGGTAGTGAAAGTTAAGGAAAAGCAAGACAATTATCCAATATTACTTGAACTCAAGGGTAAAGTCCACCAACAGAGAGTTGAGGTTTTCTCCCAAGGGGGAGATGGTGTGCTTCGCTACCAGGGTCGATTATGTGTTTCTAATGTGGGCGAGTTGAGACAGCATATTCTTGCAGAGGCCCATAACTCCAGATATTCTATTCATCCAGGTGCCACTAAGATGTATCACAATCTGCGGGAAGTCTATTGGTGAAATGGTATGAAAACAGATATAGCAGATTTTGTGGTTAAGTGCCCCAATTGCCAGCAACTCAAGGTAGAACATCAGAAACCAAGAGGTATGACTCAAGAGATTGACATTCCTACTTGGAAGTGGAAAGTGATCAACATGGACTTTATCACAAGCTTACCTCGTACTCGCAGACACCATGACTTAATTTGGGTGATAGTTGACAGAGTTACTAAGTCTTCTCATTTTTTGGTGCCCAAGACTACAGATTCAGCGGAGGACTATCCCAAGCTTTATATTAATGAGATTGTGAGGTTTCATTGGGTTCTTTTGTCTATCATCTCAGATAGAGATCCTCGGTTTACCTCATTTCTGGAAGTCATTCCAGAAGGGTCTTGGTACTCAGGTTAACTTTAGCACAACATTTCATCCACAGACGGATGATCAGGCAAAGCATACCATTCAGACCTTAGAGGACATGTTGAGAGCTTGTGTGGTCGATTTGAAGGGTAGTTAGGATGATCACCTTCCTCTTATTGAGTTCACCTACAACAGTAGTTACTATTCCAGCATTCAGATGGCCCCTTATGAGGCATTGTATGGGCGTAGATGCAGATCTCTTGTTGGTTGGTTTGAAGTAGGTGAAATATCCTTGATAGGGCCAGATTCAGTATTTTATTCTATAGAGAAATTACAACTCATTAGAGATAGACTTAAGACAGCCCAGAGTCGCCAGAAGTCCTATGCAGATGTAAGGAAAAGGGAACTAGAGTTCCAAGTTGATGATTGGGTTTTCCTGAAGGTGTCACCTATGAAGGGGGTGATGAGGTTTGGTAAGAAAGGGAAGCTCAGTCCCAGATATGTAGGCCATTACCGGATCTCGAAAAGGATTGGTAAAGTGGCTTATGAGTTAGAGTTGCTAGCAGATTTGGCAGCAGTGCATCCAGTCTTCCATATCTCGCTTTTGAAGAAGTGTGTGGGTGATCCAACATCCGTGTTGCCATTAGAGAGTGTGGCCGTGAAAGATAGTCTTTCTTATGAGGATGTACCAGTTGAGATTCTTGATCGTCAGGTTAGATGATTGACATACAAGGAAGTCACTTCAGTTAAGGTTTGGTGGAAGAGTCAGTCCATAGAGGGAGCTACTTGGGAAGTAGAAGTAGCCATGAAAGCCAAGTATCCTTACCTCTTTCCTTTTGAATGCATTCCAGCTTGAGGTAATAGTTTCTCTTCATTTTTTCAGTCATTCATGGATGAAATCAGTCTTAGTATCATGTTCCTACAGTCTATACTTGCATTTTTAGCGTATTTGCATGTTTTTGGAACTCAGTTCAGTCAGAAATTAGCCTTCAGTGTTTAGTAATAGGGTGGCAGCTCATTCCCTCCATTTCAGCTAGTTTAGTCTTTATTCGAGGACATATGATTCCAAGGGGGAAATATTGTAACACCTCAAAAACCAGACCCAGAAAAAAAAATGCAGAAATATACCTAAAGCAATAAACCACAGCAGGGTTCACATACCATGAAAGGGTCTACGGTCTGTAGTCTTGATGACGGGCCGTGGTGGCGCTTGTAGAGTCGAGGCAGTGAACCTCCCTAACCAACCCCTTAGACCCCCATGCCTAAGTGAGGACCACGAGGACCTTTACGGTCCGTAGTCCTTCACACAGCCCGTGGGGGCGTCCGTGGAGCCTTACTAGTAAGCCCCTAGCCAATCCATTCAGACCATAGCCCAAGTGGAGACCACGGACACTTTCACGGTCCGTGGTCCTTCACACGGGCTGTGGTAGGGATCGTGGACTCAGACCCTCAGCTAGTAGTCACCAAGTACAGACCACGACCGACTTCACGGTTCGTGGTCCCTTTCATGGTCTGTAAAGGTGACCTAGTTAGCCCGTTTGCAGTTTATGTTAGGGTTATTGCAGTCTTTTCCTTATTCATTGGACACTTAAACTGCATCATTTTAACCCTAAATTATGAGGTTTTAGTCAGAGAAACATAACTAGAACTTACCTAAGTTAGATCATTAATCAAAACATAGAAAATTATAAGGGAAAAAGAAGAAAAGGTTGAGCAACCCTAGTTCAAGAACGCAACAAGTTTCATCCAGTTCCAGCCCTGAAATCGAAGAATTTCTTCGTGGAATTCATCACCAGGTATGTGGGATTTCACTAGTGGGTTCCTTTTACCCATTAGGTATCTAGTTTTCAGTCAGTTTCTTGATTCCCTTATTATAACTAGACCTAGGGTTTTTTGAATGTTAGAATTATTGGGTTCTTAGCTGTTAGAATGATCCAAATCAGATTAGTATGTTAATTTTCAGTTTATTGCATGAATTCCAGAACCATAGCTATGTATTTCTTTAGTTCTTGAATTACACATGCTAGGTAAGATATTTCAGTTATTCAATTATACATGCCTCAGTTATTAATGCATCAATATATGTTTAATTATTGCATACTCAGTGTGCATGTTCAGTTTGAGCTATCCAATAACTCACAGAAATTCAGTCATAATGTGTTAATTACTTAATCCATTGGGAGCAGCATAATACTGAGTTGGACTAGGGTTCAGTGAATCCAAATAGTCCCAGAACCACTAGCCACGTAGATTATAAGTCCCCTCTGTGGGCATCATTTCAGTGATCACGCCAGCATGCCTCTATAACTCTAGCAGGGTATTTTGGGTCCTCTCGATGGGGCGTATACATCGGACTCCACATTTAGTTCATGTGGTTTTACTATCGGTTATTAGTAGCTCCCACAATTCAGTCAGATTCTATTGCATTGACCATTTATCAGGAGATCCAATATTCAGTTTCAATATGTTATAAATCGGTCACTGCATTCAGTTAGCTCAGCATTCAGTATCTATATCATGTTTAGATTATATCATTGATTATTTGTTTTGTTCAGTTATATGTTATTTCAACTTTACTTTATCCTGCATGCTCATTACCTTTCAAGTACTGATGCATACTCTGCGCTACATCTTCTCGTGATAGTTCATCTTCTCAGCATCTAGATCATGCTTAGATCACTTCCCAATCATTAGTTCAGCAGCATCAGTGGTAAGTCCTCATTCTTCGAAGACCAGTGGCATGTTTATCTTTTCAGTACTTTTAGTCCTTTAGTTTCAGTTTTTCTAGATCTAGTTGGGGTATGTCCTAACATTTCTAGTCAGTTTAAAGGCTTATTTCAGACATAGATAGATTTAGCTTAGTATTGAGTTGATATATTCCTGGTATTAAACTCATCAGTTTTCGTATATCTCAGTTATAGTATATGGGTATTCCCCATCTTTTCATTTTGTTTATGACTATAGCTTCCGCACAGTTTCTATTATTTAGTTTATATTTAGTATGCTCATGATCATGCCAGCAGGGTTAGCTTGAGATCACTTGTGGTCCTTGGTCCCGTGTCTACATCTCGGGGGTAGCTTGGGGCGTGACATGTCCTTTACTTTGCCTTCATATATAACGCCTTAACTAAGTGGATCCATTAGTCTATGCTAAAAAGCACTAAGGAGTCATCTAAAAAGTATGATCCTTTTCTACCCATGGTGGCTACATGGTTTATGGAGACTTGAGTTATTATGAACTCGCATCTCCATATCGGTGCTCAATACTCTCCCAAAATATACTCAGCTCATATGTTTATAAAACAAAACTCTTTCTTTGGTTTCAGATAATTACTCAAAACTTAGCTTAAAAGCTCTCTTGGAAATCGGTGTTTCCTTTCTTGCTCAAATGTGAAAAACATTTTAACTCTTGGGAATACTTTGTTCCCATATAATCTTTGAAGAAATGAATCTTTACTATTACTCTTTACTCAACTCAAAACTCAAGCGTTATAACAAAGTTAACATATTTGTTAAAGATTTTGGAAAACTCTTTGAACTCATATTAACTTGACTCTTAACTTTCCATGAATTGAAGTATGGATTCAAGTCTCATGATCTCATATTTATGGATTATTTCATGACATTTAGACATACCTTTGAGTGTACAAATCGACTATAAAACTTAGGTAAATTGCTAAGGAACTCATACGGAAAGAAGTGAGAAAGGGTGGAAAGCCTGGCGTGCCTGGCGCTCTAAGTGATGTGGGGCGCCAGAGGTAAAACTTAAGAGAATGGGTTGGGGTGCTCTGGCTGGCACGGCGCCCCAAAGCCCAAACTTCAGAGCCCTTGTTGGGGCGCTCTGGCTGGGACAGCGCCCCAGTACCCTGTCTAGGTGACCTCCAACTTTTCTTCTTCGTTTTTCAACTCTAAACCCCCTATTTCAACTTAGTTCTTTTTCCAAACACTTAGAATAAACTATACCATCAATATATGTAAGATTCTACTTGGAAATACACCTAAACTCATGAATCAAACTCAAGGAACTTCAACAACAAGAATCCACAAGATTTCAAATGAATTATCATCAAGAACTCATAAGATTTGCTTTCAAAACAATACAACTTCACTAAATTGAATCATGATTGGTGCATGGGTGAACTAACCCAACGCTATGTGATCTCACATACCTCGTAGGATTGAATTCTTGGAGAAATCCACAACCAAAAGTGTACGATCTTGACGAATCTTGACTTTTGTTCTCCTTTCTCCTCTTTTCTCTTTTATCCAAGCCCTAGTGTGAACTTCCAATTTTATAAACTGATATAATTATGATTAGACCCTAATTTAATTACCAAAAATAAAATAAAATAATTGGTTAAGGAAAAGACCAAACTACCCTTCCAAAATCTAGATTGGACTTTCCTTATCCAAACAACCCAACTTCCAATGGGTATATCACACTTACACGAACTCAGAATCGCGCAAAATTGGCAGCGTTGGAAAAATAATTCTAAGATATTTCGTACGGTATCTGGAAGCACACCTAACTCATCTTGAGCTAGAATTTATGGTCTTTTGACGTTGACCCAAAACTCATTCTTAACCAATTTTCTAGATTTTTCATTTTTTCCGAAAATCACTCTTTCTAATTCTAGCTCTTTATAGTTATTTCAAATGGCGAGGTATAACAATATCTCCCCCTTGGGAACATTCGTCCTCGAATGAGACTACTCTTAGTAAGCTAAAGGTCTAATGTCTAACATTCAGCTCAAACACCCAACAAGAAAATCTAACACATCAAGTATATAAATTAAAGAGTACTAAGAAGAGAATTAGTACCTTGGTCTGGAATTTCTCCTGGTTCAGAGAGATATGAATATCTCTTCTTCATGTCCTCCTCAACTTCCCAAGTAGCTTCCTCAACAAACTGATTCATCCGAAGGACTTTGATTGATGCTTCTTCCTTGGTACTCAACTTGCAAACCTAGCAGTCTAGAATCTGAAAAGGGATCTCCTCATAAGATAAGCTATCCTTGATACCAATATCTTCAGTTGGTATGATAAGTGAAGGATCTCCATGCACTTTTTTGACATAGAGACGTGAAAACTGGATGAACCATTGCTATTTCTTGTGGTAGCTCTAACTCATAAGCTATATTGCCAATCCTCTTGGATATTCTGTAAGGACCAATATATCGGGGACTAAGCTTCCCTTTCTTACCAAATCTCATAACACCCTTCATGGGTGAAACTTTCAAGTATACTCGATCATCTACTTCAAACTTTAACTCCCTTCTCCTGACATCAGTGTAGGATTTTTGACGACTCTGCGCCATTTTCAACTCTCTTGAATGACTTTCACTTCTCCATAGCTTGATGAACTAAGTCTGGTCCTATTAACCCAGCTTCACCAACCTCAAACCATTCAATAGGAGATCTGCATCTCTTCCCATAAAGAGCTTTATAAGGAGCCATTTGGATGCTAGAGTGGTTACTATTGTTGTAAGTGAACTCAATGAGAAGTAGGTAATCATCCCAATTCCCTTTGAAATCAATCACACTGGCCCTCAACCTATCTTCTAAAGTCTAAATAGTGTGCTCTGCTTGACCATCTGTCTGAGGATGAAAAATAGTACTTAAGTTCACCTTTGAACCCAAGCCTTTCTGAAAAAATTTCTAGAATTGTGCAGTAAATTGTGCTCATCTGTCTGAAATAATCAAAACTGGCACCCCTTGAAGTCTAACCACCTCTTGAATATACAACTTAGCATAATCTTCTACCGAATAGGTAGTCTTTATCGGCAAAAAGTGGTCTGATTTGGTCATTCTATCCATAATCACTTGAATAGAATCATGCTGCCTGCGAGACCTAGGTAAACCTCTGATGAAGTCCCTATTGATCATCTCCCACTTCCACTCTAGAATTTCAATATTCTGAGCCATACCACCAAGCCTTTGATGCTCTACTTTAACTTGTTGGCAATTCGGACACTTAGCAACAAACTCTGCAATGCCCTTCTTCATACTATTCCACCAATAAACTTCTCTCAAGTCTTGATACATTTTTGTGGAACCTGGATGAATAGAATATCTGGAGCTATGAGCTTCCTCCATGATCCTCTCTTGGAGTTCATCCACCCTTGGTACACACAACCTACCTTGATACCTCAATACGCCATCTCGCCCTTGTTCAAAAGCCAATACTTTTTTCTTATGAATATTTGCCTTCAATTCAAGAAAAATAGGGTCTTGGTCTTGCTTCTCTTTTACTTCTGACACTAATGATGATTTAGCCTCATTCATCACCACTACTCCTCCTTATGTGGAATCCATCAGTGGAACTCCCAATCGGGCAAGTCTATGCACATCTCTTGCCAGCTCTTTCTTATCTTCCTCAAAATGGGCGGTACTACTCATAGACAACTTGCTCAAGGCATCAACAACAACATTATCCTTACCTGGGTGATAAAGAATACTCATGTCATAATCCTTGAGTAATTCTAACCACCTCCTTCATGTGATATTAAGCTCTTTCTGAGTAAACACATATTGAAGACTCTTGTGATCGGTGAAAACATTCACATGAACACCATAAAGATAATGGCACCATATTTTTAAAGCAAATACTACGGTAGCCAATTCTAGATCATGGGTTGGATAATTCTTCTCATGAACTTTCAACTGTCTGGAGGCATAAGCTATAACGTTGTCATTCTGCATTAGCACACAACCCAAACAAACTCTAGACGCATCACAATATACAACAAAGCTTTGCATACCTTCTAGTAAGGTCAATACTGGGGCAGTAGTCAACCTCTTTTTCAATTCCTGAAAGTTTTTCTCAAAATCTTCATACCATTGAAACTTCTCTATTTTCTAAGTTAACTTGGTTAAAAAGGGATGAAATAAACGAGAACCCCTCTACGAACCTTCTATAATAGCTAGCCAAACCAAAGAAACTCCTAATATCAGTTGGAGATGTGGGTCTGGGCCAATTCTGCATTGGCTCTATTTTCTAGGTATCAACTTTAATTCCCTCTCCAGATACAATGTGACCTAAGAATGCCACAGACTCAACCAAAAACTCACACTTAGAGAACTTGGCATATAACTCTTTATCCTTCAAAGTTTGGAGAACTATTTTGAGGTGACCAACATGATCTTCTTCATTCCTTGAATAGATTAGTATGTCATCAATGAATACAATAATAAACATATCTAAATAAGGTTTGAATACTCTATTCATAAGGTCCATGAATGTTGCAGGCGTATTGGTCAAACCAAAGGACATAACTAGGAACTCATAATGACCATGACGGGTCCTGAATTCTGTCTTCGAAATATCACATTCCCTTACCCTCAACTGATGGTAGCCTGATCTGAGGTCTATCTTAGAGAAACAGGTAGCGCCTTGAAGCTGATCGAAAAGATCATCAATTCTTAGAAGAGGATACTTATTCTTGATGGTAACCTTGTTCAACTGGCGGTAATCTATACACATCCTAAGTGAACCATCTTTCTTTCTCACAAATAAGACCGGAGCACCCCAAGGTGAGACACTTGGTCGAATGAAAACTTTATCTAGGAGGTCTTTCAACTGCTTCCTCAACTTTTTTAACTCTTCTAGTGTCATTCTGTATGGTGGAATAGATATAGGATGAGTATCTAGGAGAGTATCTATACCAACGTCTATCTCTCTCTTAGGAGGGACTTCGGAAGATCATCAGGAAAGACTTCTGAAAACTCTTTTACTACTGAAATTGTTTAAATAAGGGAAATCTCAACACTAAAGTCATTAACTCAGACTAAGTGATAGACACACCCCTTTGAAACCAACTTTCTCGCCTTAAGGTACGAAATGAAACGACCCTTAGGCACTATTGAACTGCTACTCCACTCTATAACTGACTCATTAGGAATTTGGAACCTAAAAACTCGAGTTCTACTATCAATGGAGGCATAACATGCATGAAGCTAGTCCATACCAAGAATGACATCGAAATCTACCATGTCTAACTTAACTAAATCAGTCATGGTGTTCTTGTGATTGATGGAAATTACACGATCACGATATACTCGCTCAGCTAGAATAGAATCCCCAACAGGTGTAGAAACACAAAAAGGGTTCATAAATTTTCTCAGGAAGAACATAAAAATTATTTGCAACATAAGGAGTCACAAAAGATAAACTTGCTCCTGGGTCTAGCAAAGCATAAACATCAAGAGTAAAGTCTTTGATCATACCAGTGACAACTTCTGGAGAATTCTCTTGCTTTTGATGACTAGTAATCGCATAAAGGCGGTTTGCTCCTCTGCCAATACCAGAAGTAGCTTCTCTAGGTACAGCCATGTCTTGTGGAGCAACTGATGAAGATTGGGCTCTATTGCCCTGATTTCCATTACCTTGCCAGTTCGTAAGTCACTCTTTCATGAAGTGACCCTCTTGTCCACACTTGAAACAACCTGTGGAGCCATCGCGACACTTACCTGGGTGAGTCCTTCCATACTTAGCATATGCAGGAGCCCAGTTACCTATTTGTGGCACACTACCCTGAGTTTCTGCAAGTTTAACTCTGAAGTTCTGTGAATTCTAACCATTATACTCACCTTTGTTTCTGGGTCACTACACCATTTTAGGCCTACGGCCACCCCAGTAAAGTGTAGCCTAAACTAGTAAAAAGTGTGGCCTTTTAGGGGGTGGCCTAAAGAAGCGTAACCTTTGACATTAGGCAACACTTTTTAAATGTCGCCATAACAGCTACACTTATAAAGCATTGCCAAATAGGTATAAGGGCACGCTTTGTAGTGATGCATTAGCTACACCTTTTTTTTATTATACTACACTTAAAAGCATTGCCTTTGCTTTGTTATTGGTCACACTTAAAAAGTGTTGCCTTTTATATCTCATCTAGAGCAACACTTATAAAGTGTAACTTTTCTTATGTACAAGATAACATTCAACATCCTACAGCAACACTTTTGAAGTGTGGCAATGTCGTAGAATTTTGTAGCCACAATTTTTTATTTTTAAGAATAATAATTTTTATTTGCATATATTAAATAATCACATAATTAAATATACAAGTGACCTAAAGCACAAAATTAACTAATAATTAAATTGAAGCTATATATTTCAAATAAACTTCGAGAAACATGTCTTGTACAACCAATACTTAGAAAGTGATTACTTAAAGAGCAATTAATAAATTTCACAAAACCAAATGCATTCAAACATATATGACAATAGTACAAAAACTCTTCATCGTTCACTACAATAGATCGAGTTTACTTCTGGCCACAATTCAAATTCAATTACCATCATTTTCCTACACATTCAAAATAAAATTATAAGTTAGTGAAATAAATCATGTATTTAATATGCTTAAATTCACAGTAAGCCAAACCAATTCATAACTAGAGGAAGTGTTGCTAGGGTCAAAGTCCAAATCGATCTTACCAAAGAAATGGACTCCAACGGACTCAATCCAAGGGAGATTCATATATAGAAGCAATGATAAGGATTAGAAAATTTAAACAATAATTATATAGATGTCATTCAATCGATCTATCATGCAATACAACCTTATTATGAACTAACAAAGATTAAATCTAATACTTCACCTTGGTAACAAGATGATAACAAAGACAGTAAGTGTGAGAAACAAAAATAACATCGTATTAATATCCTATTACATTAAGAGGATGATAAAAATTCTTGAAGTCATGGAACTTTAGTGCATAAACATTTTGAGTCCCTAAAATTGCTTCTTTTGATCATTTAAAAAGTGACATCCTAGCTTCATTGCATCTGAAGTCGATGAAAAATACTCTGCAATCTGAATATGTATACCCAAACTTTCTATAGAGTACTGTGATCGTGCTATACTAGAAAAATGATAATAAATTAGAAAGATTGATCAAAATTAGACCTCCTCATGTGTGGATGGGAAACAAAGGGGAACAAGGCAAACAAAATTCTAGAAACTTGCAGATGCAATACATAAATAGAGAGGATGGAAACAGCAATTCACAATACCAGCAGCATAAAAAAAAATAACAACAAGCCAGCTGATGAAGCATGGTAGACTCAAAAGAGGAAAGCAACAGCAGTTCCAAACAGGTCAATACATAAATAGAGAGGATGGAAACAACAGTTCACAATACCAGCAGCAAAAAAAAAATAAATAAATAACAACAAGCTAAGCCAGCTGATGAAGAATGGCAGACTCAGAAGAGGAAAGCAGCACCAGTTCCAGACAGGTCAATACACAAATAGAGAGGATGGAAACAATAGTTCACAATACCAGCAACACAAAAAAAAAAGGAAATAACAACAAGCTAGCTGATGAAGAATGGTAGACTCAAAAGAGGAAAGCAGCACCAGTTCCAGACAGGTTAATACATAAATAGAGAGGATGGAAATAGCAGTTCACAATACTAGCAGCACCAGAAAAAATGAAATAACAACAAGCCAGCTGATGAAGAATTGCAGACTCAGAAGAGGAAAGCAGCACTAGTTCCAGGCAAGTCTCAGGTTAATGCTACAAGTCAAGGTCAAGTGCAAAAAATTCAGAACAACAATAATAGTATTTCATGGAGGCAAGATCTTATTACTCCTACTAGTGAAACAAAGAAGAAGGATCATCCAGGCCCTACAGGTGATAACAGTCAGCAGAATGGAGAAGATAATGATCAGACTCCTTCCAGCAACAAATCAAAAGGTAAACCAAGCAAGAAAAAGAGAGAAGCAATTAAAAGAAGACAACAAAATGAGGCTGAGATACAGGGTACCAAAGTACAGGAAAGACAGATTTCTAGAAACAAGAACCAGCAGCAACATGATGACAACTCAAACCATCTCTCACAACAACCATCACAGTTCAAAGCAGTAAAACAACAGGGGAAAAAAGTACACAACTACAACCCAAAATCACTAGAGTCCTTCTTCAACATAATACAACACTCATACGACTAAAAATATAAAAAAATTTAGGTATAGAAGCTAAAAGGAGACAATGAGTCACAAAAACAAAGTACAAACTGAACTTTCAAAGATTCAAGATAGTAAAATAAGTTCAGAATTTCTTTATCAAGAACGCCAGCTCAACTAGAAGAAAAACAATATGCAGACTATTAACAGGGAATGTTAAATACAAAATACCTTTTGAAGAACAGAATCATGAGCTGATCCTGAAGAATGTGGAAGATTTGTGCCTCTTACGGCTTGTGCGCTACTTGCATCAACAGGTGAAGCAAGGTTAGATCCAACACACCCTGGTATATCTTGAAAATTCAATCCAGGGTTGTTTTGCATCAATTGAGTGAATAAATATCGCATTTCTTCTCTCAATTCTTCCTTTAAAAAAGTGATTTCATTGGCATGCTTTTGTTTTAGATTGTTAATTTCCTCATCTTTCTTCAAAGAACTTGTTCTCACTGATCTACCATAGCACCTAAGTCAACCAGGTTGCTCCTTTCCAAACACTGCCATAAATGCATCATCAGCTGTTTCCCTAGAATTTTGGCGATTCTGAAGTTCATCCTGTTGAATAAAATATGCATCCATAGTGAACTGTAAGTACTATTTCATTTCCATTCCTATGATATCGATCAAGAACTAAACAAATTTAACAACTTTTCCTAGCAAACAATTCAGCGACATTGACAAAGAATTGATATCTCCTCGCACAAAAGAAGAATACATACCTGATAAAATTCAATGGAGTCAAACTCCCCCGCAATATATAAATTTTAAGTTTGAATCAAATTCAGTACTAATCCTCTTTAAAAAACTTACTATTGCAGCTTGAGTATCAGCCTGGATTTCCTTTCCCGTCTTGGTACGAGTTGCAATAAACATTTCAGTCTTTGATGGTTCTTTGTTGTTGTCTTTGGCTGTACGCTACAGATTATATCAAAAGAAATTAAAAAAATATCAATATTTTCTAATAAAGTACAAAAAAATGAAATTCAGATTTTTGAAGAAATGTCAGCTAAGTATTACCAATGCCACGCGTACTCTTGCAAAATTAATAGGTCCCATTCGATGCCTCCACTTTTGTTTTTTCCTGTTTTGAGAATTCATCTCGCATATGGCCTATTATTAAATAAAAAGAGATAATTGAATTGATAAATCAAATAAAAAATAGATATGATGCAAGTCGATGAGTAGAAATGCACTATCTTAGACTTACTTGAACAGTTCGGTGTTTCCAATACTCGATCAGCTGACGAAATTGATTATCTGGAATGCCATCAGGACGTTTTGCTAGCATATCCTCAAGGGTACTGTTTTTATCAAAAAATTTCTCTTTAATTTTTTGCTTGTGTCGCCTCCAAGCATCACGAAGACCAGTCATCACCCACTTCTTTCCTTCTACTGGAATTAGAAATTTGGACTATGCAAAATAAAATATATTTAGCTTCAGTAAGTAAAAACAAATAATAAAATATGCAATCTCAAAAGTGATTGTTCTTACATTGATATATTCCCACATGCACTTTTTAGTATCATTTGGCACCGCATGCCAACTAGTGTACATCAAGCTAATGAATCTAGGATTCCTTGCAATTGTCCCTATAAAGTTGCTTAATTCTGACACTATCTTATTAGTTGGTCCCATTGCTTGTCCTTTATCAAATGTCACCTCCTTTCTTTCTTCCAAATTTCTTGCGTGAATATCCTTACATGTTGTTTGTCCTCTAACTCTTTTTGGCTTCGATATTTCTAGATTGATGTAACAGAAAGGAAATAAGATATTTCTTTTATAACGAGTAATAAATCTTACAAGATTTAAGACATACCTTTTGTACTACAATCAATGTCAATTTCCTCTTCTACATCACATTCATCTCCACCGAGTTCTTCTTGATCCACAATATCATCTAATCCTTTGTTGTGTTCATTAATAATAGGAGCATGCATAAATTCGACATCAGCTATTGTGTGGTTATCACATTTTGTTTCATCATCTATGCATATCCCTTGATTATTCTGAAACTGATCAAGACTATTAGCTGGTATGATCGACTTCCTCTTTACCTGCTTGCAATTTGGTAGATCATGAATATCATGTTCATTGTGTATCTGTTGCTTAGCCAGAAACTGATCAATACTGGTGGCTGGTCGGACCGACTTCCTCTTCACCTGTTTGAAGTTAAGTAGATCCTCAATATCATGTTGTTCCTCTCCATTACCTAGTGTTGTTCCAGTCATATGTACTGAAGCAATAACACCTTCCTTGAATGACGTTTGGAACCTAGAGTTATTCATAGGAAGTTTAATTCCTTTCTCTTGAATGGACTCTCCAGATTGAAATAACCTCTGTTTAGTTTGTCCTTTCCCTACAATCATATGTGAGGTTTTAAGCTCTTCCCTTGAAGACGATTGAATTACTGATTTGTGCCCAAGCAATTTACTCTTTCCTTGTTGTGGAATAAAATCATCGGAATTCTTTCTTTTATGAGGTATTGGTACCTGCTCTTTCTTAGCTCTATCATTGCATTCATTTGCAAGTTGTTCTCTCTTAATCTTGAATTTGTTGGCCAATTCAGCACTTGATCGGTATTGCATATCAAAATCTAAGTTCTTCAATGGACTTTGAGCTTTGTTTGGATTCGAACCCTTTTTCTTTAGTATTGCTGATTGATTCATTCTTCTCGCTTTGTTTTAATCTCTTTGATTTCTTTCCCTATAGTAAGTAAACCTACAAAATAATAAGGTTCTTTAAGTGAAAGAAGTAGCAGCAATATAAGTTTGATATAAGGTTGACAGATGACTATAGGCAACATTGCTTGGAATTCCATTGATGAAGTAAAAAGATGTTAAAAAACATTAATAATAGCAGATTCTGATTAAGTTTCGGCCTTTGTATTGTAGCGATTGTGAGCCTATATAAGAGTAATTGATAATAGCAGATTGCGGAATTGAGTTTCAATTTCCAACACTGTATAATATTACAAAGAATTGAGTTTCGGCATTCGAATTTCAATACTATATAATAGCAGTTACGGAAATTGAGTTTCTATAATTTCGAACTTCCAAGATCAGATATATCGTAAATCGATTCTATAACCTATCTGACACAATATCCAGCGGGAAGCTGGAGCCACAATTAAACTAATTCTATAAATTCAAACAAAATCAGACCTAGACAAACAATTTTTGATCAAATTGAACATTAGAACATGAAGCCTCATAACATCGAGATAGCATTTGAGAACAATCGGATGGACATATATAATGACTAAGTTAAAAGATGCTCAAAAGAGAATCGAGCCACACTTGAGAGAAAGGTAAACTACCAGTTTTACAGCCCCATTTCGAGAACCTGGAACACATAGCAGCACACTTAAAATCGCGATTGAATGAACTACAGACCATCTTGAACAAACTAAAAGGAGACTCGATTAACTTTAAGAAAGCAGATCAAATCATATCAACTAAGAAAGCGATACAAAGTAGCAGCTCACTATTTCGATCACAACAACTCATAACACTCTTGGTCCAAACAAACAAGGAAAAATTAAAGGTAAATAGTTGTACCTCTCTCGGAGCGGCGAACTGGATACGACAAAACACAGGAGCTCCATTCGCCTCTAATGCCTACTGCCTAATAATAAAATGAAACAAATAAGTATATAAATATCAAATAGCCAAATAAAACAATATTCAGCTAGATCAAGTACAGGTTCCTCAATAAAATAATAATCAGATAAGAACCCAACATAAATTACTTAACTAAACAACAATTGGGCACATGAAAAATGCCAACAGAATACTTAAACATTGTAGCGATCTAATCTTCAATTCCACATATTAGATATCTTAATGTGTTTGTACCAAAAATACTATTAAATTACAAAAATAGTAAGTGAGCAGTATATGGTCATCACAAAAATAATGAAACTTATGGTGCATCATCTTCAGACTCATCTTCAAACTCATCTTCATACTTATTTTCAGACTCATCTTCATACTAATTTTCAGACTTATCTTCAAACTCATTTGCAGACTCTACTTCAAACTCCTCTTCATACTCGACTTCAAGTTGTTGAGCAACAAATTCCTCCGAAGGCACATCAATAATTGTTTCTGGTACATCAGTCCTTGTTAAGAGTACTTCACCATTATCTTTTGGTATAGATGGTCCCATCAAATGTTCAGATGGCTCGTTTTCATAACTTTGTGGGAGATTAGATTCAACTTCATCACCAATGTTAAACAAGTCTCTCGGAACAGTCTTCATAACATAATGTCTATCTTGATCATATGGATCTTGCACATAGAAGCATTGGTGTACTTGAGATCCAAGCACAAAAGGCTCTTCCAGAGAGCATCTCTTGTTAAAATAGACATAAGTAAGGCCATAAGCATCATTTTCAACCTCATACCAATCGCACTTAAATAGAACAACCTTAAAATGACTGTAATAGTCTAATTCAACAATATCAATTATTTTGCCATAATAAGTCAAATCTGCAGCAATCGAATTTTTATCCTTTGAGCTTGCAAAACTTGTAGTTGAGGCAACTAGTGTAACACCACTATTTTGTGTTTTACGCCTTGCATCACACTGCCTAACATGGAATCTATATCCATTGATGAGATACCCAAAATATCTTTTTGCAATAGAATTTGGTCCTCTAGACAATTGTTTTATCAAATCAGGCATATCCTCTTGCAAAGCACGAGTTTCAAACCATTGAGAGAAGTTTTGACAATGATTCTTTGCCTTGTTCCATTTAGATCTTCGTGGCTGATTATTAACCTCTTGCTCATGCTCTCTACACAACATGTACTTTTTTTTGTTAAAATAATAAATAAAATAAGTTAAAAATTAATTATACAAAAGGAATACTATATTCAAATTAAGGTACCTAATATATTCTTGAACCTCGTCACAATTTCCCAATAAGTATGCATGTGCCTGACTTAGTGACTTGTTATCTAAAATGAATGGATCAGTTTTCTTTGCTCCTAAAGGAACTCCTTAGTTAGGAAACAAACTCACAGTTTCTGCATCACTTGGGTCACATTCATCATTATTTCGGGCTCTTCTGTTAAATTTGGTATGCACACCCCCATGCAGATATTTAGAGAATAAATTCATACAATCTATTCCCACTCGTGTCTCTGCTATGCAACCTTCTGGATAACGTCTGTTGCGGATGTATGATTTGAATGTACCCATTTCTCTTTCAGTGGAATACATCCATCAATTTTGAACTGGACCTCCTAATCTCACTTCATTCACCAAATGGATAGGCAAATGAATCATTATATCAAAAAATGAAGGAGGAAAAATTCGCTCCAACTGATTTATTGTTTCTATGATCTCTACTTCTAAGCAATCCAATTCCTCCAATGTGATTACTTTTTGACACAAACGACGGAAGAAAGAACTAAGACGAATCAAAGGAATAGCCACATGATCAGGAAGAATGCTTTTAATTGGTATTGGAAGCAAGTAATGTAACATGAAATGAGCATCATGGGTTTTATAATTAGACACTTTTCTTTCATCCAAGTGCACACACCTAGATATATTGGAGGCACTACCATCAGGTAGCTTGGTTGTCTTTAAAACTCCACAAAAAATTGATTTCTCTCCATTTGTCATTGAGAAGCACACCTTTGCAAACTTTGTTCTCTTACTATCTTTTGTATCTTTTGGATGAAGGTTCTTCCTGATTCCCATATTTTTCAAATCATACCGGGCTTTTGCATGATCCTTTGTTTTGCCAGAGAAGTGAATGATTCATTGCTCCATCCATGTAGGCACTTCAAAAAATATAAACGAAGTGTGAATGATAATTTAGAGAATCCTGTACAACCAGGATATAATGCTTGGCTTGCCTCTTCAACTAAGTTATAGAATTTCTTGGCATCTTCATTTGGACCATCATAAACTCCTTCAACCTGTGTAACATCTCTAAGTTGATCATTCAAGAACCCATCAATATCATCACGCGAGTAATCCATATCATCGTCAACATTCAAATTGATATCCCATTCCCCATGATTGATCCATCTAGTATAACCTTTAACAAATCCATAGCCTATTAGATGATCATACACTTCATTCCTTCGAGTCCAACGAATATTACAACATTTTGCACATGGACACTGAATTTCCTCTCCTTGAGGATCTCCATAAGAGTAAGCAAAATCTAGAAATGATTCAACACCAGCAATATACTCTTTGCCATACCTTGCTAAATTCATCCAATCCTTTGATGGGATATTTGAATTCCTACAAGAAGATATTAATATTTAATCTTTCAGTAGCAATCATTAAATATTCTTTATCTACTTTACAAATATGTTTTAAAAGTCACGAGTAAGTTATCACAATCATGTGTTATGAGATGATAAAAGTTTCTTACCTATTCATGGCACTTGTGCTATGCCAAATCAAACCTTGAATCCTCCACAAATGTTTATGAATGTTGATTATACTTCAATGGAAAAATAAGTAAAATTAATAGGATAGACATAATTAAGAAAGAAAATAAATAAATGGAATTCAAATATTAAAAGTTAAAGTTTTGTGAGTGAATTTAAATACTCATCACCAAATTCATTTTGTACGGTTTACATAGGAAACTCATCAATTATACACTTTAGTGAAATGAATGCTCAAAACTTGTTTCAATTTCTTTAATTTTGGACAGTGGAATGGAACTATGGTGAGGCAGCATGCCCCACCATTAATTGTTCCAATTATTTTAAATACTACGATTGATAACCAGGAAGGAGTTTTAGATGAAGTAAACTAGAAAAATAATGAAACTAGCGGGTTCTCTTGTTCTTCAGCTTGGCAAATCATCTATGTAAAATGCATAGATGCCCCACCATCTATGCATTCTCTATTCCTCTCGGCTTAGGAACTAATCAACAGGTGGAGATTCGAGCTGCAATTCATAGGGTGGACTGGAGCATACATCATCAGTATAGGAAAATTCAGCTAGAAGTTGATTCTCAACTGCTTATACATTGGCTAAATCACAACAGTGTATTCAGGTCTATGCGAAAGTTGAATAAACGACAACTCAAATCAATATTGAATGATACCACAAATCAATATTGAATGATACCACATTCATGAGGAAAACATAGTTGCTACTCTCACGGGTGAAAATGTGGAAAAAAGTACATGACATACTCCAATTTTTACTTTTGCATTAAGTTATCTGCTATCAATATAATAGATTATATTTCCAGCACACTGCCACTCAATTGTACTACAATTTCTCTATCTAGTCCCATATTTTTTTCTTAACTAATGAAAGAGAAATAGCAAGCATATAATGACATCAAGTATTTTATGAAGAAAAAATAGTATACATCATTAATTATAGTGTAGAACAAATATTTCTATGGAGATAGGGCAAGTGCCAATTTTGTTTGGATTAATCGATAATTTTTCCTTTAAGTGTTTCTCCAACTTTAAAGTAAAATTGAGTATATTTCCATGTACCAGATGTTGAAGAATATAAATAGGCTACATGTGTGAACTCAAACTTGTATCTTTTCTTGTGCTTGTCGTTCTTACTTTTTTGCATTATTCATATAAATTTTATCCCAATTTTTGAAGAATCTAATACCAAATAAAATCTCTTCCTAATTTCAGAATTCGAAATCAAAATACTTGAAAAGAATCACTATTAAAATGTAAAATACTCGAAAATCGAAATCAAAATTCATGATATGAAGCAAATTGCAAAACTTAATCATTTTTCCACACACTAACCACCAATATACTAACCTATTAGCTATTTATAATCCCATCAAAAACCTGATCATGTGTGAGAGTGAGATTAA
This sequence comes from Solanum pinnatisectum, assembly GCA_035578085.1. Classification (NCBI taxonomy): domain Eukaryota; kingdom Viridiplantae; phylum Streptophyta; class Magnoliopsida; order Solanales; family Solanaceae; genus Solanum; species Solanum pinnatisectum. The sequence goes on along the minus strand of JAWPEI010000021.1, from coordinate 691,308 downwards.
ACATGAAAAAAAAGGATCTAAGTTCACAATTAAAAACAACAAATTTAAGATTATTTTTTTACAAAATCACGGAAAAAAATCACACCTTGATGAAGAGAAGTGTTGATTAAGATTTGAATCCTTGATAGAGCAACCATGGTTGCAAGAGTTTGAAGCAATTGATGATTATCTGCATGGAGGAAGAGTGGGAAAGATGGATCTGAAACAAAGGATAGAGACTCGATTATTGTTGTTTTGCATATGAAATAGTATGCATCACTTGCTTCAAGTGAATAACAGTACACGTGTTAATACAGTAATTCAATAGCCAACTAAATAAGTCAAAGTCTATGTACAACTAACTAAATTCCTAGCACTAACACTGCAGCTATTGCATTAAACCAAAAAAACATATATTCAAACGGATCGACATAGCTAGTGACTTAAAAAATATAGTTTCAATAACGTGAATGAACAAAAGCAGAATGAGAGTACCTTCAAAGTCTCACAAATAAGCTGGAAATCTTCAAGTGCAATCACATATATAGAGAGGCAAACTGTATAGCTGACTTCCTATCTAAATGGAGTCATAACTCTGACATTCTACATCAATTTTACACCTACCAGCAGCTGCCTGGGTTTGCCAAAGGAAGCTATGTTTTAGAAAAATTGGGTTTTACTAATTTCAGGAGGAAAAAGTTGAAAAGAATCAAACCATATTCTTTCAACAAATGCAGAAACTTATTTATCAGCTTCCCACAAACACCCAAACACAAGAATATCAAAACCCTAAAGCTAAAATTTTGACTTTCAAAGCTAAAATTTCTTACCTGATAAACCCTATTCCAACAAAATTCGTTCAATGTGATGAAATATTTTAGTGAGGCGTGTTAATCTGTGAAGCATCTTCAATAAGAAATTGTGAAATCCTGTTCTTCAGCGAGTAGTTCTTCAGCGCTTCAACGTGAAATCGTGAAATCTGCTCTTCAGTTCTATGAGAAAGTTGACGAAAATTTGTTTTTCAATTATGTGAGAAAATCGTGTTCTTCAGCGATTTGGGGGAAAAGAAAGACTTACTTGATAAACCTTCAGCGATTTAGGGGAAAATCGCGTTCTTCGTGTAAAGTTCTGTGAGAAAGCAGAAAAGTTCTTCAATTCAGCTAACGTGTGAAGAGATTTTCTTTTTGGGGGGAAAAGTAAATTTTAATGCTTTATGAAATATCTTTTTAGCTCAATTAGAATGGGAGGGAGAATTAAAAATGTTGGACGGAATATAATATTTTAGTGAAAACTTCAAGGCAACATTTATAATGTGTTGTTTTTACAATTATATAAATAGAACACTTTAAAAGTGTGGCTATATATGTTAATAGTTGTTGCCAATTATATCATATTTTAACAACGCTTATAAAATGTAGCTTATACCCTTAAAGAGTACACTTTACAAGTGTTGTCAATATTATCGCAGCTAAAAGTTAAAAATTTTGGGCTACGCTTTAAAAGCATTCCCAAAAGTATTTTAGGCAACACTTTAAAAGCGTTGTCCAGAATTAGTGTGCCCCTAGGCATAAAATGGTGTAGTGGGTGCAGGTGCACTAGCAGATGATGAAGCAGGTCCCTTTTGCTTCTGATGGAAGGAGGAACGGTTCAAATTATTCCTTTGTTGCTCGAACTCATTCCCTATCTTAGCTTTATTGTTTCTGAACTCATCCCTATCCCTCAGTTTTTCCACCTCATCCTGTTGTACATACACCATCAACCTTGCTATGTCTATGTCACTAATTAGCATAGTTGCCTTGCCCTTTTTACTTGATAGATAGGACAACCCAGCAACAAAAAGACTCATCTTGCTTCTCAAATCTGTAACCATCTACGGAGCATATCGGGAAAGTTGGGTGAACTTTAAGTTCTACTCATGAACACTTAGTGAATCCTGCTTAATGTTGAGAAACTCTCATACCTTGGCCTCTTTCAATTCTTAGGGAAAGAAGCACCCCAAGAAGGCCACCTCAACATAAGCCCAACTCGCAGGTGGTGCTCCCTCAGCTATACCCTTCTTCCACTAGTCAAACCAAGTCATAGCTATATTCTTCAGTTGATATGTAGCTAGTTCTACTTGCTTAGCATTGGCAACGTGTATAACTTCAAATACCTTTTGCCGATCCTCAATAAAGTTCTATGGATCCTCAATAGTACTTGAACCAGTGAAACATGGAGGATTCATCCTCAAGAACTCTCGAATCCTTGAAGTATCAGCTCTTTCCTATCTAGCTCCTCTTTGTTGCCCAACCTGGTTAGTCATAGCTTGGCTCAACATTTGAATCACTTCCCTAAACTCAACATTCGTGACTTTTCCTTGGGGTTGCACTTTAGATGCACTAGATACCCCTTGCTCCTCAACGTTCCTCCTAGCAGGACGACCTCGGAAAGCTCTTCGTGGAGGCATGATCTGAAAGACACACGCAAGCACGAGTTAGAAGAAACTTTTTAGAGATCAAACTCTAACACACGAAATAAGTGTGAAAGAAGTGAGAAAATTTCCTAAGTGTTGCAATCTCCTAATTATAGATGTAGTGCGCTTCACACCGATAACTAAGACTCTACAACATGACTTCATAGACTCCCTAGGACTCTTGAAATCTGGGCTCTAATACAAAGTTTGTCACGCCTCTAGCCTACACCTTCGAAAAGCAAGGAGGCTCACCAACTGACTCTGAGTGCTCAACTGGATCAACGAGGCATTGGATGCTGATCTTGGTTACCTGTGTCTACATCATAAAATGATGTAGGTCAAATGGCATCAGTACATTGAATGTACGAGTATGCGAGGGGAAAACTAAACATAACATAAGCTTGAAACGAATCTAAAAGGAACACTTACCTTTGCTTTACTCAACTTATGAATAAATCGACTAAAATGCAAAGTAAAAACAACAATAAAGGTGCAATTTATACAAAGCATTTAAACAGTAGGTAGCAACTCAATTTGTTAAAGAAATGTAATAACAACTCAGTTTACATGTAAAGTAATATAATACTGTGGGAGTTTCTCTAATCGGCAACCACCACTATGAACTTAAGTGATGATACAGTCTCTTGCCTACACTGCCAGAACTGTCCTATACTTTGCCTTCATATAGAATGCCTTAGCTAAGTGGATCCACTAGTCTATGATAAAAAGCACTAAGGAGTCATCTAAAAAGTATGATCTTTTTCTACCCATGATGGCAACATGGTTTATGGAGACTTGAGTTATTATGAACTCGCGTTCCCATATCAGTTCTCAATACTACTCTCGAAATATACTCAGCTCATATGTTTTTAAAACAAAACACTTTCTTTGGTTTGAGATAATTACTCAAAACTTAGCTTAAAAGCTCTCTTGGAAATCGGTGTTTCTTTTCTTGCTCAAATGTGAAAAACATTTTAACTCTTGGGCAGAATTAGTTCCCATATAATCTTTGAAGAAATGAATCTTTACTATTACTCTTTACTCAACTCAAAACTCAAGCCTTAAAACAAAGTTAAAACGTTTGTAAAAGACTTTGGAAAACACTTTGAACTCATCTTGACTTGACTCTTAACTTTCCTTGAATTGAAGTATGGATTCAAGGCTCATGATCTCATGTTTATATATGATTTCATGATGTTTAGACGTACCATAGAGTGTAGACATTGACTATAAAACTTAGGTATGTTGCTAAGGAACTCATACGGAAAGAAGTAGGAAAGGGTGGAAAGCCTGGCGGCCCTGGCGCTGTGAGCGACGTGGGGAGCCAGAGGCAAAATTACAGAGAATGGGTTGGGGCGCCCCAGAGCCCAGACTTCAGAGCCCCTGTTGGGGCGTTCTGGCTAGGGCGGCGCCCCAGGCCCTTGCTCAGGTGACCTCCGATTTTTCTTCTTCGTTTTTCAACTCTAAACCCCCTATTTCAACTTGGTTCTTTTCCCAAACAGTTAGAATCAACTATACCATCAATATATGTAAGATTCTACTCGATAACATACCTAAAATCATGAATAAAACTCAAGGAACTTCAACAACAAGAACCCACAAGATTTTGAACGAATTATCATCAAGAACTCATAAGATTTGCTTTCAAAACAATACAACTTCACTGAATTGAATCATGATTGTCGCGTGGGTGAACTACCCCAACTCTATGTGATCCCACATACCTCATAGGATTGAATCCTTGGCGAAGTCCACAATCAAAAGTGTACGATCTTGACGAATCTTTACTTCTCTTCTCATTTCTCCTCTTTTCTCTTTTTTCTAAGCCCTAGCGTGACTTCCAATTTTATAAATTGATATAATTCTTATTAGACCCTAATTTAATTACCAAAAACAAAATAAAATAATTGGATAAGGAAAAGACCAAACTACCATTTCAAAATCTGGATTGGACTTTCCTTATCCAAACAACCCAACTTCCTATGGGCATATCACACTCAAACAAACATAGAATCACGCAAACTCTGCGGTGTTGGAAATATAATTCCAAGATCTTTCCTATGGTATCTGGAAGCACACCTAACTCATCTTGAGCTAGGAGTTATGGTCATTTGAAGTTGACTCAAAACTCATTCTTAACTTAACCAATTTTCCAGATTTTTCATTCTTTCCAAAAATCACTCTTATTCTAGCTCTTTTTGGTTCTTTCAAATAGCGAGGTGTTATATTCTCTCTCCTATTTTCCCCTCCCACATTTTGTCACCATTCTTTCTCCTTCTTCTCCCTTACACAATCTTCTTATGTTAAACCTACCTCCATTATTGGACTTTTAAAGCTCCCAAATGACCATAACTTCAATTTTATCGATGGAGAATCTAAATCAATTTATTAATAGTGAGAGAAATATAATCCTCCCCAACTAACATAGCTCCTATTCTTTCATCCACATTATCTTCTCTCTTGCTAGTATGTATTCGGAGATGCTTGTTATAGGCTGGTCGTCTTATGTGGGAGAGAGCGGGAAATTGCTTGTTGTAAGATGGCCATCTATTTGGGTCAGAATCGATTTAGAAATTCATATTTATTTGTTAATAATTTATTACTCCATTATTATTGTCACGATCCAGACCTTCGTGAGTAGCACCCATACTAAACCACTTGGTAGGAGAACAAACTACTAATCCAACACATCATTACTAGAAGCACTTCATCATATAAACCTAAGAAAATAGTTTAGAACAACTAAAGAATTGAGTCCCCTTAAACTCAATCCAAAATAAAAATATTTACGCGGAAATAAATTCCTAAGAACTAAAAGTCGTGGGACCAAAACTCTAATTTAATCAATAGTCAATAGTGGGGATGAAACCCCAAAAATTTAGAAAAGCATAAGTAATAGTCTAAATGTCTTTTCCCGAAAAGATGGACAAGAAAAGAAAGAGGAATTCATAGTAGCCTAGAAGAGTAGCTCACCCTTTGATTCGATAAGATCAAGCTTACTTTAGCTGAGATCTCACATCAGCAACCTGAATATGTCCATTACTCAACAAGGAAAGAGCAAGTCATGTAGTATCAGTAGACAAATCACAATGTACTTGCATGATCACACAATCAGTCCACGCTTTGAATGTAAACAAGTAACCACAATACAATAAACATAGTCCAACACATATTACAATAATCACCAATACATAGACTCCAGTCACAATATCATCAAATCAACCAATACCTAGATGCATGTCCCACGTGATTCAAGAATAATAATACATAGGAGGTTTTGAAACTTTTTCTGTATAAATTTTGACTTACCCCGCTATAACGATCTGACCCGCTATAATGACCCCGGTATAGTGATTGCATATGCTTGTTTAGCAGAAACAGCTCGCTATAGCAGATTGCACAAAGTACTAATACTCGAAAATCCCTAGAAAGTAGATTTTTCACAACATACCTTCTTCCCTTGGCATCCCAAATTATCCCTTTCAAGTCAAGATCAATTTCGAGAGTTCTACTCACCCGTATTGACTCTGTGAAGCCCTACGGGTTCCTTAATGTCTTGGATACAATAAAATATCAACCAAGCCTAAAAATTACACCCCACCCATCCCCGGATGGCCCTAGATCTCACCTATCCAATTTTTCGTCTAAGGATGACTTAGCCGAAAATTTGAAGTCAGTATCTACAAAGTTTTCTGACATGATTTATTTCCTCATTAGCCTAGTCATAACGACCGGATCGATTTGTTACAATTATACTTTCAAATCTACCCAATGACCATAACTTTGATTTCATCGGTGCGAAAATCTAAATCAATTTATTAATACTTAGAAATCTAAATTTATTTCTTTTCTCGTTCAAACATTGTTCCTTCTCCGTGTTTGTCACCTTTGAGGTGAGTTTTATCAGATACATAAAATAAACTATATCATATACATAAAAAAAAAAAAAGTTTAGATACATAGAATGAACATATCAGATACATCTAACCATTGAGTACCTACCAAATATATAAAAGAAATTATATTGGATTAATAGAAAAATTGTTCAGCTACATAATATGAACAATTCAAATACATCTAATCATTTAATACATATCATATAAATAAAAGAAACTATATTAAATACATAGAAAAAAAATCAAATGCATATAATGAACAAATGAGATATATCTAATCATTAAGTATATATCAGATACATTTAAAAAAACTATATCATGTACATAAGAGAATAGTTGAGATACACAAAATGAACATATCAGATACACACCTTCTTGCACGGTACTCTAACTGAAGAAGTTTATATGTCTCAACCTCATGGGTTTGTGAATGAGATGTATCTCACTCATGTTTGTCGACTTCACAAAGCAATTTATGAGCTCAAATAAACTCCACGAGCATGGTATGAGGAACTCAAATCCTATCTTATTTCATATGATTTTTTCCACTCTTTGTCAGATCATTGCTTGTTTATAAATGCTAAATATAGAGTTATGCTCTATCTCATTGTCTATGTTGATGATCTGATTATCACGGGTAATCATCAAAATTTGGTGGAAGATTTTATTAGGTGTCTTGATAATCATTTTTCTATTAAAGATCTTGGTGATTTGAATTTCTTCTTGGATATTCAAGTTATTCGCTCAACTTCTGGAATTTTCTTAAGCCATGGTTGAAGCTAATCCCATGTGCACACCAATGGCAAACGGTTCTTGTCCCATGAGTAGTGATGACTCTTTACTTGGGGATCCTAAAGAATATCATAGTATAGTTGGAAGTTTACAGTATCTTCATCTTACCAGCCCAGATGTTGCCTTTGTTATAAGCAAATTGTCTCAGTTTACAAGTGCTCCAACCACTGGTGGAGCTAGGATTTCTGTAAAAGGAGTTCAAAGTATAAAGAAATAAACATGTGAAACTTACAAGATGAAAAACTGAGCGAGATAGAAGGAAACTAGTAATCTGAATCCTCTAAGTTTAACTTGCCTTGTCATGCCGCGTTTAGTTTTTTTCTACTTTTAACCTATTTCATTGAGTTTTTTTTAAAAAAATTATATTTCTTGTGCTTTTTTTCTCTTTTATATTGCAGTATTCTACTCTATTTTTTTTTTCTCTTTAAAAAGGTCGCAAGAATTGAGTTTCTAATATTATAATGTCTATCCATAAGATAAATAATTGACATCGTCAATTTCTTAGTTCATTTATTTCATTTTACTAGGTTAGCCATTTGTGAAAAAGACAAATAATGAATCAATCAAATAAGTTAGTTGAATTTTTACCTTTTTAAAATCAAGCTGAAAAAATTAAGAAAGAAATAATATACAATTAAGGGGGGAAATCAATTATTAGATTTTATCAAAAGAATATTCATGAATTTTAAATTTCTTCAATCGATTAACTTTAATTTAATTTATTTTATATAATATTTGTAGTAATTCAATTTCAAATTTAATAATATTCATCATCTTTTTAAATAGTTTTGAGGTATTACATGGAAAGAGACTTATGTAGAAATAAAATGAGCAATATAAATAAGAAGAATAAAAGATAAAAATATCAAAAATATATCTAATAAATTTAAACAAAGATAAATTGAGAAAAAGAAATAGAATAGAGAGAAAAATAAAGATAACAAAAATAATAAAACTTAACATTGAACCCATCACTTCATTGATTTGGGATTTGAGCCTAAAACTAGAGCTCATTCAGCCTTTCAAAGCAAAAAAAAGAGAAAAAAAAAGAAAGTGGAAAATTGTTGCACGCATGAATCAAAATCGAACCATTTCTATCAAAAGTGAACCCCTTAGCCACTGAGCCGTGCTTTTCTTTTGTTTTAAGGGGGTTCATTTTCAATATATGTACTCATAAAATCAGAAATTGACCTTATATGTATAGTGTAATTTTTCGACCTAAACCCCTTGAGCTACACGTGGGACATCTGCTAATGGTCTTTTTCTTCGGGCAAGTCACTTAATCTGCACGCCTTCTTTGACTCAGACTGGGCAGGTAATCGTGATGATCACTCTTCTACTACAACATACATTGTGTTTTTAGGCTCCAATCCGATCTCATGGAGTTCTAAGAAGCAAAGAGTTTTTGTTCGCTCGTCCAGAGAAGCTGAATATCGTGCTATTGCTTCAGAATCAGCTGAAATTTGTTGGGTCTGTAATTTTCTTTAGGAGTTATCTATTTTTCTCAAGGAACCGCTAGTTATCTATTGTAATATTCTTGGCACTACCTATGTGTTCACTCCAAAATGAAGCACATCGAGATTGACTGTCATTTTGTTCGAAATCTCTACCAACAAGGCTTGCTTCTTGTTTCTCATGTTTCATCCCGAGATCAGCTGGCTAATCTTCTTACCAAGCCACTTCCAAAAGCTCCATTCGAAGCACAAAGGTCCAAGATTGGTATATCAGACCGATCTACCATCTTTATTGATATTAGGATATCTATTGATTGATCTTCCATATCGTAGTATCTCATTAGTGATTTAGTTTCTATTATGATTAGGTGAATATCATGATCCTTTAGTAGTTGATTCTTTCCTTATTTGTAGTTTGCTCTCTTGTATAAATGTACATACATATTAATAACATAAGATACTTCTTTCCAGCAGTAAAGTCTATAATTAATTTAAACTATAGCTATGTTAGGTAATTAACTAGTAGATGGCATTGCATCTAAATAGGAAATAAAAAAATAAAACACATTTGGAACTCTACTACCTTAGCTAAATATTTTTTTAGTCGGATAAACATACTGAAATTTCAGCCACTTGTCAAATTTACGTAGTTATAGATATTCTACCTTTTCTTATAATAATAATAATGATAATGATAATGATAATGATAATGACAATGACAATGATAATATTATGTTTATTTAGTTGAGGAACATGCATAAAAATGAAAATTAACAATTTCTTACTATGTTATGAGTAGGTGTTTTTGCCATCTCTACGATGGCTAGATCTCAGCTTCTATACAAGGCTTCTGCGGATACCGGATTTCATGGAGATGCCGAATTTGGAGAATTTGAATCTGAAGAAATGTGGGAATCTTAAAAAGGTTCCCTCTTCCTTGGGATATTGCAAAAAACTCATTTATTTAAGTTTGCATCATTGTAGAAGCCTTGAGAGTTTTCCATGTGTTAATGTGGAGTCTCTTCAATATCTAAATCTAGAGTTTTGCCGCAGTTTGGATAAGTTTCCAGAAATCCTTGGAAGAATGAAGACGGAGTTAGAGATTATGGTGAGAGGCATTGGGATAAGGGAAATACCGTCATCTATTATCCAAGCAGCATTGGCATGTTGAAAGGTTTGGTCAACCCACATGTGTCACACTGTTCAAACCTTGTAGCTCTTCCAAGCAGCATTTGCATGTTGAAAGGATTGGTGAAGCTTATTGTGTCTCACTACCCAAAGAATGTAGCTCTTCCAAGAAACATTGGCATGTTGAAAGGATTGGTGAACTTTCATGTGGCACACTGCTCAAAACTTGTAGCTCTTCCAAGAAGCATTGGCATGTTGAAAGGTTTGGTGAACCTAAATGTGTCGTTCTGCTCAAAACTTGAAACTTTGCCAGGAGAGATAGGTGATTTAGGAAACTTGGAGAAGGTAGATGTGTCGTGGTGCTCAAAACTTGAAAGCCTGCCTGAAGAGATAGGTGATTTAGATAACTTGTTGAAACTTAAAGCTAGCTATACCCAAATTTCACAACCTCCGTCTTCCATCGTCCGGTTGATCAAGCTTATATTCTTGAGTTTTGAAAGACAATGTTTAGAGGATTTAGTGTACTTTGTGTTCCCTCAGGTGGATGGAGGGTTACGCTCATTGCAAATTCTGGATCTCAGTTTCTGCAATCTAATAGATGAGGGACTTCCAAAAGACTTTGGATGCTTATCGTCTTTGAAAGAGTTGCATCCGGAAATAATTTTGAGCATTTGCCTGGAAGCATAGCCCAACTTGTTGCTCTTAAGACCTTGTACTTATCATCTTGCGAGAGGCTTACACAGCTGCCAGAATTTCTAGAGCAATTAGATACAATATCTGCAGATTGAGAAATGATTTGATCTGTAATTCGTTGTTTCAGAATATCTCATTATTGCATCAGCATGACATCTCTGCTTCAGATTCCTTGTCACTAAGAGTGCTTCTGAGTTGGGGGAAGAATATCCCAAGTTGGTTCCACCATCGGGGATTTGATAAAAGTGTATCAGTTAATTTGCCTGAAAATTGGTACGTACATGATAACTTCTTGGGATTTGCTGTATGTTACTGTTGCGAATTGATTGGTATCACATCTCACTTGATTCCCTTATGTGATAATGGAATGTCGGGTATCACCCAAATACTTACCTTATCCAACCATTCATACGGTTATCCTAAGATTTTTTTTTTTTCCTGGTACCTTTTGTTGGCTTATGGGATACATCTAAGGCAAATGGGAAAACGCCAAATGACTATGGGCTTATTAAGTTATGTTTCTCTGGAGAAATGAAGAAGTATGGATTACGTTTGTTGTATAAAGATAATCCTGAGCTTGACCAGAGATGATCCTCTTCTATGAAACATTTTATACTCTTGGGAGAGTCACCAGTCTTTCAGCTGCAAACCGAGGAATTTAGCTTAAATAAATATAGGTAATATTCTAATATTTGTGTTGTCTCTATTTATATATGTAACTCTCACCATCTATTATATGCAGAGTCTTCTTTCAAAACCAATAAATTTCTTTTGTCACAAGCTTGCATTATATTTTTGTTCATTTACTCCAAACCAATAATATACATATTTTAATTTTGTTCTATTATTTTAACCGAGTTATCATTCCCAAAACTTCTGAATATATCAGAGGTCATGGTAAAGATGAAACAATTGAAGATGCAGCGCGGTGTAAGACAGTTGAGGAAGCTGGAGTACAAGGTAGGTGAATTTGAGGTTCGTTCTCCTTTGTGATCTATTTCTTTTAAGCTTATATTTTTAGGGAAAATTTCAAAAGTAAATGACAGAATACTATTTGTAGTAGTGTTAAGAGCTTATTATCTGTCAAAATTCTTGCAAAACACATTGAATGCTTCATAGTTAAGCGAGAAAAGTTACTTAGCAGCTCCTTGCTCTCAAGACTGTTTGCACTATTTAATGATTAAATCTGATGTTGTGGTCGCTCCTTTTTGGATTACGATTACATAGTAGTGGTTCTAACAAGTTTTGGATTAATTTTGCAGTGCAAACTGAGAAGAGGAAGATGGTACTTTGTGAACTGAACCAGTGACGCACTGCCTATGAAGGGCACATATTTCCTCTGCCTGACTAGAGATTCGCCGACGCACTTGGGTATACAATAATTCCTTACTTTTAAATTTCAATTCAAAATATAATCACATTTTCCATTTTCTGACAAATAGCTGGACCAAAAAACAAATTGCAGATCATAACTTTGCCAAAATAGGTAGATGAAAGAAGCCTAAGAACTATTAGTAAGTTGCCTCACATCACAATGCAAACAGACCGAAGGACTATTTCCCGAAATCTAATGTAGCTCCAAAGATCGAGCTCAAATAATTTCTCCCCTACTTAAGAAGCGTAGTCTTCATTGACATTTACTGTCAAATGTTACATTGTGAATATGAATTAAGTACTTAAAATGGTAATTCATTTATCAAAGAAGTACTAGAGCTAGTAGTGTATAGTCTGTTTCATGTATATCTTCTATATTATCTTAAAAACATGAACTCCTAACTTGAATGTTAAATTACTATAATATCCCTAACTTAGGTTGTGATTTTTTCGATGAGTTGTGACTTTTTTCAAAGGGTTGTGATTTTTCGATGAGTTGTGACTTTTTAAAGGGTTGTGATTTTTCGATGAGTTGTGACTTTTCCAAAGAGTTGTGACTTTTCCAATAAGTTGTGACTTTTCCAAAGAGTTGTGACTTTTTCAGTAAATTGTGACTTTTCTAAAGGATTGAGACTTCTCGAAAAAGTCATGACTTTTCAGATAAGACACAAAAAACATTTGTTCATACTACCCTTTGTTGACTATAAATTGAGGGGCTTCCTGTCACACCCTGGGCGACTGACACTCGAAGACCATTGCTGGCACCAAGCAAACCCTTGGCCTGACTTACTTAACTCTGCGGAAGACAATATTCATACTTATAATGATCAATAACACTTAACTAAACTGAATAATAAAATAACTGAGAATGTTTAAAGTTTAAACATACAACTTGGCCAAAAGTGGCAACTCAAGTCTTAACAATAAGAAGTGATAATGAAAAGACTCAAAGGACTAACATCTGACTGTCTATGAACCCTCTAAAACAACTAAGATGGATGTTGGGACAAACCCCACAACATCCCAATGAACTAACTAGAAAGCAATGAAAATAGATCCTTTAGAATGCAAGGAGGCTCACCGACTAACTCTGAACTGCTCACTAGATCAACGGCGTGCTGGAATGTCGATCCTAGTTACCTGTGTTTGCATCATAAGACGATGCAAGCCAACTGGCATCAGTACATTGAATGTACGAGTATGCAAGTTGGAATACTAAAACAACAAAGGCTTGAAAGGGAATCTGAAAGAAACACTTACCTTGGCTCTTCTCAATTCATGAATACTTAACTGAAACTCATTTCAATATAAAGAAGTTTAAAACAAGTGCAATATAAAGAAAAGTTGTTTAAAAATATGATGCCAACTCTGTGTATATACAAGGATACAATATAACTCTGAAATGTATGTAAAAATACAATAAACTGATGTATATAAAAATAAAATAACTTTTGTGGGAGTTTCTTTAACCGACAACCATCACATAAGAGCTATAGTGATGATACAATGATCTACCTCACGCTGCCAGCGCATCCTATACCCGGCCAAAGGTATAGGACCTGAACTACTAAGTAGATCCACTAGTCTATTGTGAAAAGGGTTCATCTAAAAAGTATGACCCTTTTCTACCCATGGTGGCTACATGGTTTTATGGAGACGTGAGTTATTTGAACTCATGCTTGCCCCCAATTCGGTGCTCAATACTACTCCCAAAATATACTAGTTCATATGCTTTTTTAAAAAACATACTTCTTCTGTGATTTGAGATTAGTGCTCAAAAACTTAGTTCAAAGGCTATCTTGAAAATCTCAGTTTCCCTTCTTGCTTCATTTAGAAAGCTATTACTCTTTTTTGAAAATTAGCCCGAAGGCTCTTTGGAAATCTCAGTTTCCATTCTTATTTAAATTTGAAAACATTTGTAAATCTCTTTGGGAATACATAGTCCCCATATACTTCTTTAAAAAAAGAACTTCAACTTTACTTCTTACTGAACTCAAAACTTAAGTCTTAAAACAAAGTTAAAACATTTGTGAAAGACCTTTGAAAACTTTAAGAACTTACCTTAACTTGACTCTTGACTTCTCTTGACTTTGACCTTAACTACTCTTGACTTGACTCTCAGCTGATCCTTGAATTGAATTATGGATTCAAGGATTTTTTATTTGTGATTCGAAATATCTCATGTTGTTTTAGGAATGATTTTAGATAGTAAACATGAGAAAAGACCAAAAATCAAAATACGAAGGTGGGTCCGCGATGCGGAGGCAAAATTAAATCTTGGTTTCGAAAACGTCTTTTGAGGCAGAACACTCCGTGACGGCTCTACGCCGTGGAGAAGCTTTAAAAAATTTAGTTTCAAAAATGATGTTTTAGGTAGAACGCTCTGTGACAGCTCCGCGATGCGAAGCAAAAGTTTTCAAAACTGGGGAGTGGGGGCGCGACGCGCCACTGATATCAAATATCATCCGACGAATTTTCTTCTTTGTTTTCTAACCCTAATTCGCCTAAAATCGATTCTTTTTCTCAAATTACTTTACAGTTACCCAGCAAATGTACCTAAGAACCTAACTCAAAATGACTCTATGATGCGACGTAACGATTTCAGAAACTTCCCAACTCAGTCAAATTCAAGCACAATATATGAATTCAAGAATAGATATCAAGATCATCAATATTCAACCTTTTTTAGGTTGAATCCAAATTGAAATTAATATGCTTGGCACGTGGGAGAACGATCCCAATGTTATGAGAGCCTCACATACCTGATAGAAGTAAATCCTTGGCGAAACACCAACTTTCTTGATCGATCTTGATGAATTTGCCCTTTTTCTCCTTCTTCTTTTCTCCTCTCCTTTCTCCTTAGCCCTAGAGTGAAATTCCAAATTCTAAAACTGACTAAAATCTTATTTGACCCATATTAAAATCCTAAAAGCGGATTAAAATATTAGGGCAAGGAAAAGACTAAAATACCCCTCTAAATCCGAATTGGACTTTCCTTAATCCAACAGCCCTACTTCCAAAGGGCATAACTTACTCATACGAACTCGGAATCTCGTAAACTTGGCTGCGTTGGAAAGATCATTCCAAGGGCTTTCCAACCATATCTGGAATCACACCTGACTCATCCTGAGCTAGGAATTATGGCCATTTGAAGTTGACCAAAACTCACTTTAACTTACTTAAAAATTTCCAGATTTCCTCATTCTTTCAAAAAGTAACTATTTCCAGATTTTAAACTTCCTTCTAGTTCTTTCTAGTTACGAGATGTTACACTTCCTCTCAATTTTCCACCACAATTTTTTTAATCTTCTACTCTTCTTCTTCTTCTTCTTGCATTTTAAAATTTTTTGTGTGTTTATTGTCGTTGAGTGAGTTCGAAGTTTAGCGGAATATGAGGTACCGCTATTCTAATGAAGTAAGTTGTTCTATCCTAAGAGAGTATATTCCATAACCTCGCGTACTTAAGGAAAATAATTTTGATGATATAGTAATTATTTTTTCGCTTAATATATACATTAGTATGTGATGTTCCAATATACGAAGTTAACATGATGTAGTCTAAATTCATTTGTTTTTGTTAACAATTTCTCTTGTGATGTAGATATATATGCTTCTTAATATCTTTTTCCAAAATTTAGAGAATTGTCACGATTTGTTTTTGATGCTCAAGACAAAAGAATGACTTTATTTATCAACGCTACTTATGTGATTTAGACTCTAAGGAAGTTTTCTTCAAAATAGTTATTACTATATAAACATTGCCCTTTTGTTTTACTTATTTACTATTTCTTAATATTTCAGTATTTTGGACGAAGAAAAGTTCATGACTTGTAATAATGCCAATTAAAGTTTGTATTAGTTTAATTTTTATTATTTATTTAATAGCTAATTTTGTGAGACAAACATTTTCATTAATGTGTATATATATATATATATATATTTGGGTAGGTAGTTGTATTTAAATTAAAGTATTATATATGTCACAAATGTATCATCAAGTTAACAAGATCTTCTAACTTCAAAATGTATTATTTTAAAATATTTCGAGTTCTTTTAAAAAAAATAAAAATCTCACAAAAAATGTGAAAATATGTGAATATATATAATGTAGTTGTTCTCTCTCATCAATTTGAAATAAATATATACATTATTGCATTTAACTAATAAAATTTTTCATTGACCATCTTCATAGGTTTGCATGAATAAGAGATACATATGACGATCCACATTGAACGTTCACAAAAGAATTTGCAATATTGTTTTTTTGCTAAGCTTATTATTCAAATCACCGCTTACATAAGCAATACTATTTACTATAACATATATTTTTGAAATTGGTAATCACGTGCAACGCACGTGTCAAAAAACTAGTATATATATATATGTATATACCATATCATATTATTATTATTATTGATTATCTATCTATATTACCTTAAAAACATGAACTCCTAACTTGAATATTAAATTACTATAATATCCCTAACTTAGGTTGTGATTTTTCCGATGAGTTGTGACTTTTTCGATAAGTTGTGACTTTTTTCAAAGGGTTGTGATTTTTTCAATAAGTTGTGACTTTTCAAAAGGGTTTAGACTTCTCGAAAAGGTCATGACTTTTCAAATAAGACACAAAAAATATTTGTTCATACTACCCCGTTTGTTGACTATAAATTAAATAGAAGGGCTTCCTCTCATTTTACAACCACAATTTTTTCAAACTTCTACTCCTCTTCTTCTTGCATTTCAAATCTTTTTGTGTGATTTATTGTCGTTGAGGGAGTTCAAAGTTTAACGGAATATGAGGTACCGCTATTCTGAGAAGTAAGTCGCTCTATCCTAAGAGAGTATATTCCATAACCTCGAGTACTTGAGGAAAATAATTTTGATGATATAATAATACATTAGTATGTAATGTTCCAATATATGAAGTTAACATGATGTACTCTAAATTCATTTGTTTTTGTTAACAATTTCTCTTGTGATGTAGATATATGCTTCTGAATATCTTTTTCAAAATTTAGAGAATTGTCACGATTTGTTTTTGATGCTCAAGACAAAAGAATGACTTTATTTATCAATGTTACTTATGTGATTTAGACTCTCATGAAGTTCGCTTCAAAATAGTTATTACTATATAAACATTGTCCTTTTGTTTTACTTATTTACTATTTCTTAATATTTCAGTATTTTAGACGAAGAAAAGTTCATATGACTTGTAATACTTGCGGTTGAAATGCGTATTAGTTTAATTTTTCTTGTTTATTTAATAGTTAATTTTATGAGATGAATATTTTTATTAATGCAAATATATATTTATATTTGGGTAGATATTTGTATTTAAATTAAAGTATTACATATGTCACAAATGTATTATCAAGTTAACAAGATCTTCTAACTTCAAAATATATTACTTTAAAATGTTTCGAGTTTTTTTTTAAAAAAAACCAACTCGCAACAAATGTAAAAATATGTGAATATATAAAATGTAGTTGTTCTCTTCACATGTTCACATGACATCTAAACAATTTAACATGGAATACACATGCAAAGCACATCTGGAAAGATGACAAGAGAAATACAAAGCAAATATTATCTATAAGGTAATAGTAGTGAAATAAGACGAATTACATGATTGAACTTCATCAAATTGAAATAAATAAATACATTATTGCATTTAACTAATAAAAATTTTCATTGACCATCTTCATATGTTTGCGTAAATAAGAGATATATATGACGATCCACGTTGAACATTCACAAAAGAATCTGCAATATTATTTTTTGCTAAGCTTATTATTCAAATCTTTGCTTAAAAAGCAATACTATTTACTATAACATATATTTTTGGAATTGGTAATCACGTGCAACACACGCGTCAAAAAACTAGTTATTATTATAAGTGGGAAGGTGCTTAGTCTAAAGTTGGATTACGAAAATGCCCTTCAACTTTTAAATTATCATTATCATATTATTATTATGGGAAAAAGGACAAATATACCCTCGAATTATTATAAATGATATACAGATACCCTCGTCATACTTTTGAGACATTAGTGTCCCTGCCGTCCAAATTTTAGAACGTATATACCCTTATCATAGATGGTAGGACACGTGGCATCATCTCAACAGCCTACTCAAAATTATTTAATTTTTACCCAAAAATTAAAATATTGTTGACCCGGATAACTTAAACACCTGACCCATGTTATAACCCACAAGCACCCTAACCCAAATGAAAAAAAGAAGGAACGCAACCCTTGCCTCTTTCATCTTTTCCTCACTTCTTCTTCAATGGCTTCTCTCACAGGTGCCATCTCTCGTCTCCTCGTCTTTTGCACTTTTCATTACATATTTAGCGTTATTCAAAAATTCTTTGACTACTACATCAAATACTGTCTCTCCTCATCCACAGCTGGAGCATCTACTGCTGCTCCACCAGGGTGGCGATGACGGCAATGAGAGTAAAAGACGCGACTGAAACTCGAAGCTTATTCTAAAGATACTCGACGAGTTTCTGAGCGTCGGCGAGGGTTAAGTTGGAGATTTCATCGACGAGATAGACTACCTTCTACGGTACTTTGACAATGGCAAGAGGGTGAATGGAAGTTGTTCGGCGATGGTGGAGCTTGGGAATGCGAATGAGGAGTTCTAATGTTTTGGTGGGGAATGAAATTGAAGCTTTTAATTATTTTCATATGAAGGGTTGAACTCGTTTGGGCTCGGCATGATCATTTTCTATGTACAATGGCTTGAAAAATTAAGAACTTGGGCAAAAGTTCTTGATAAGATTGGAGAAGTCAGCATAACTTGAGAAGATGAAGGAGTTTTGGGTTATAATTTGGGGCGGATATTATGTTATTTGGGTGGGTTTTAAAATTAATTTGGGGGGGTCTTTAAATTATGGGTTGAAATTTAATAAATTTTGGGTAGGTGTTTTAGATTGAGACACGTGTCTCACCATTAGTAGAAAGGGTATATATGCTCCAAAATTTGGACGGTAGGGGTACCAATGTCCCAAAAGTATGACAGAGTATATCTATCTACCATTTATGATACGGGGGTACATTTGTCCTTTTTCCCTCTTCTTCTTCTTCTTCTTCTTCTTCTTCTTCTTCTACTTATTATTATTATTATTATTATTATTATTATTATTATTATTATTATTATTATTATTATTATTATTATTATTATTATAATAATATAAGTGTGAAGCCATTAAAGTTGAATGACTTTTTAACTCTTCAAGAAATCACCATTAAATTGAATGACTTTTTAACTCTTCACGAAATCACTAATACGTATAAGTTATTGTACAAAAACTATAACCTACATGCCTTTTCAATTACAATCACCATTATACTCTTTTAAGCAACATAATTTTCACAATAAATTACGACTCTAAATGAAAGCAAATGAAAAGACAATTATTCATTAATAATAATCTTTTTAAAGAAACTGACATATATTTCCAACAATCCATAATTTTTTTTTATTCCTTAGATGCATATTTTCTCTTACACGTTGTCTTGTAATGACAATACGGTACATTTGAATTTGGTTTAGAGAGCATAAAGCTCTTATCATATGTTCTTTCAAGCATTTCTTTACATTTAGTTTCTTCATTTTTTACTATCATTCAAATTATATTCTTAAATTGATGTTTAAGTGTTTGATCTCTCACATGAAAATATACTGCTAAAATTTTGTTTTATGAACTTATGATGTAATTTTTTAATCTCAGGTATAAACAAGAGGTGATGCTTTCCAGACCGTTGAATATAACTTTTAGTAGAACTTGTGCCTATACAAATGAGGTATGCGGCATGTATCTCCAACAATTTTTGCAATTTTTTGCATAAGTAATTTTTAATAAATTTGATTAACATTTGATTATTTTATTTTAATTAGATTTTAATAACTGAATGCATGTGTATTTTCAAATTAGAGCCTCCTTGTAGCTTTAGTTTGACAATGACTTATTGAAATTATATTTTGCTTTAGTCTCCTAGCTTTCGAGGTAAAAAGGATAACTAATGCTTCTCCCTCAACAACATCGAGCAAAAGAAATCGACAAAATCTCTGAAGAAGACATATTCTAACAAATGAGGTAATTTAATTTAATATAAAGGAGTACTTAAAAGTCAAATATGAACAACCTTAAAATTTATCTTCTAAATATGAAAGAGGAATAAAATCTTAAAGAGAAAAAACATATAATAGACATTGAATTCGAAAATAACATATAAGTAGTAAAAGAGATTATTAGTTAGTGGCAAAAATTTTTCACTCCTGACATGTTACCAATTCTCGAAAAAAAAATTCACTCCTAACTCCACCAATATTTCCATTTTATAACTCAAAACTATTATAGATAAAAAATTTATTATTATAATAATAAAGAACAAACAGGCAAGGCACGTCACCAGAAACTAGTATATATATAAGAACGGAGTTGTGTGACATTATACAATGGCGTTACGCTGAGAAACAAACTGGTCTTTGAAAATACAGTATCCCATATCAATGCCGCTGTAACTCCGTTGTTTTGATGATTCTAACAAACAATGGGACCTGGTCCCATAAGTAGCGTATGTTCCTGGACAAATGGGGAACAACTGTAAAGCTACCAACACTCTTATGGTTGGTGAGGAAGGGAAACGTGGACAGAGCTCTCAGCCAATGGGATCACATTTGGTTGTTTCGATCAGAGGATAATATACCTTTGTTGATAGGAAACTACCTAGTCCAACATCCAAGGTACTCAAGAAAAAACTGTCTTTTGTCTTTCTGAAGAAAACAACAAACTTTCAAGAACTGCAAGCACTACAAAAAAAAAAAAAAAAAAAAAAGACTAGATTTGGGGAGGTTTAATTGAGAGGATTACTATAACCTCCCTTAAACAATATTTAATGTGGGGGTTATTTTAACCTCTACAAATTTTTATTAAGTTGTAGCAGTCCTAAGTGCTGATTTTTTATTTTTTATTTTTTATTTTTTATTTTAAAAAAAGGCGCATAATTTTTCTCTCTCTCTAAGCTTTCACTAGCACCCTTTTCTCCCTCATTCTCTAAGCTCAAAATTCTCTCTCACCCTCTAAGCTCAACTTTTCCCTCTCTGTAAAAGCTCTTCTGTCTCACTCTCATAGCTCTCTCTTCTCACTCTCTCACTCTTAACCCATTTATTGAGATTTAGATTTTGGCATGCAATTTTTTTGGGAGAAACAGAGCTCTTCATCTTGTATCTTTCTGGTAATTTTGATTTCGTCACGTTTTGGAACGCGGATCTACTCATTTAATGTATTTATCTTCTTAATTTGTTTGATTTTTCTCTTTAAATTCTAGTTTACATCTTCTATTATCTTGCATGTGGGATTTTGAATCTTCGAGAGCAATTTGTAGTGAAAAAAAGTTTAAAATAGGTTATTTTGGGAATTGCTGGAAACTTTTGGGAAATTTTATGGCCAAAACTGTTTAGACTGGATTTGAACTCCTAGAGAAAGTGAAATTTTATGGCTAAAGTGTTTGAGAATATGAACCGACTCATTTGATAACCACCAAATTGACTTTAGTCAAGTAGAAAATTTAGTGTGAAACTGAATGATTAAACAATTATCTCATATGTACAAAAAAAAAAAAAAAACAGTTGATCTCATATTAATTTTGTTATTCTTGCTAGTTGTATTTAACATACTTCTAATCATATATTTCAGTTTTTGTTTACTTGTTAATTTGATTGGGCTTCTTTTATGGTGTAGGGAGAGTTTTAATACTTATATAACTAACTTGCGAGTCTAAAATTGTTTTGAAAATATCAATAAACTCATTTGAAACTGAATGATTGAACAATCAATCCCATATTTTAGTCACAAAAATTTTGTCATTTGTCTCATATTTAATCTCATATTTATCATTTGTCTTCTTACTCAATGTCTTTCAAGGTTTGCTTTACTAGCTTCCGCATGACACTTGCTTATTTCGTCACTAACAACCGGAAGCTTCAAATGGGAATTTCACAGACACTCTTGCAAGCAAACACTAAAGGTTGTTTAGAAAGGAGCTGGCAACAACAATCTATGAATCGTAACTATACCACAAATGAATTCTAGGAGATTCATGTACTGATATAGCACAAATACAAACTGAGATAAAAGTTAGAATAGAACAACTCAAGTGTACAAAAAGAGTTCATAGTCATAGATAGGGTATTTATGGATTAGTTATCTGTTGGATTGTTAACAATTAAGTTCAATTGTTTAGTTATTAATCATAGATGAAAATAAAATCAAAACACAAGATATGGAATAGAAAAGCAAATTAATTAGCAAAAATCACCTGCCAACTTCATCGGGGATAATGTACTTTTTCCTTTCCAGTTGAATTTTCACCAACAGAGGAGAAAATGAAATGAAAACCTGAAGAGCCAACAACTGCATCATGCCCGAAATTGATTCAATTAAATCCAACAATATAATTCTTCTATCCCTTCAATCATTATTTGCAACGCCTCCACCATACAACTTGTTAGTGATATCGTTTGCTTTGTGTCTAAACCCGCAAGGCTTTTAAAAATGTCACTAGATTAGTGTCATGAGGTCTGCTAACTTTATACCTAATAACTTTTATGTGTTTTGTTGATGTACAGTTCTTAAACTAAGATGGGAAGTGAAATAAACCACCTCTTATAATATATATATAAATTATATGTTGCCTTTTCCAACCAATTCTTCGTCCCACTAGTGATATTTTTCGTTTCTCCCTAGACCCACCTAACTTTAAAACGTGCCACTAAAGTGTAAGATTTGCTTGCTTATCATGTGTTTTTGTCGATGTGGACTTCTTATCCTAAGGAGATGTGTCACAAACACCCTCTCTTATGGACTCAACGTCCTCGCTGAGGTTTTCCCCACCACTTGACATTTGTCAAGACCTAGCAAAGATGTTTGCCTCACCTTAACAGAATGGAGCTAAACTTAGGTTAACTTTAGCTTGCATCGACACAGTTAACACAAAAGTTACTCTAATACCATCTATAATTGCCTAACCCACTAGTGATATTGTTCTATCTGGGCACAGACCTACACAACTTTTAAAGGCATCATTAAAGTACACGGTGTACTTACTCAAATATACTTAACATCTCTTATGCGTTTTGCTTATATGTTACTTGTTATCCTAAGTTAGGGTGTAACACAGACAACCTCTCTCCTGATTTACAAAGCATATTAAATCACTTATTACTTTAAAAACCAAGAGTGAGATGAATTATTTAATACTTTGATCTAATAAGTGATGTAGTAAAAATAATTTGAACAAGCGATTCAAAATAAAAGAAATATGGGCCTAATAGTTGGTTATACAAACCTAGACTCTACATAAAATAGAACAAGTTGTCTACAAAATAGAAGATATGCTCATTTTGGTCTATACTTACATTGGAAAATAGGCCTCCACTGCTAGAGCCCATCCAAATCAGACTCAATAACTAATTCAAACATAAAGACCCCGCATATTGTTTTTTCACCAACTTAAAAACTACAATTGAAATCAAATAAAAGACCCTGCATACTATTTTTTAACCAACAATAGACTGCATATAAAGTAAATAAGAATTCAAATTGCTATTTTGTTTCCAAGGAAACAAAACTTGAATTTTTTCACATTCATTGAAGTTTCTGATTATGGAGTTTCCTCCCCTTCTCCTCCTCTTTCTTCTTCTTCTCCTTCATCATCATCATCATCTTCATCTTCTTCTTCTTCCTCCTCGTCCTCCTCTAGTTCATCATGATATCCTCCATAATGGTGCTTCTAATAGAGCAAATTTAATTGCCTACTGAACTGATAATTCTCATATGTCATTCCCAAATGCAAGCATTTACAATTAACACAAAAAAGTCTCCAACACTCAGGACATGCCCTAATGGGATATTCCCTTATATCATCAACCAGTGTACCCATACAATTCATAAAAAGGCAATCAATAACTATTGGCGAAGCCATAACTTCCGTAAGTCGAATGGCATCTCTTACTCGCATAAGGAAATCAACAATCATTATTGAATCGATATCTAAAATTCCATTACAATCAGAAGCAGGGCACTTCATAGAAATCATCTCATGGATATCCTTATTATTTTTTTTGCCTAAATAATTTTGTATGCATTGTTCACAATAACGATTATTGTAATTGGTGCCCCACATCATTGTGGTTGGCAGCGGAAACACAATTTTACAAATTTCACAAAAAGTACATGAAGATTCCCCATTTTTAGAAGTACTTTTATTTAGGTTAAGTGAATTACGAATAACTTAATACTTGATTTCTATAGGTTTTTTACCAACACCATGATTAGAGCTTGATTCAAAGTTCTTACCTGAATGAAACTGAGCTGAGTAGAAGAGAATTTGTTGTAGCTCAATATCATTATCTCCGCTCTCGTAACCATTTTTATTTTCGGTGATAGCGATGACAATAGAATTCAGCAAGGTGGGATCAACTTCGATTTCGCCAAAGTCCAAGATTTGTAAATCTGTTGATTCCATTTCAACTTGATTCTGCTGTCAATGGTACCCTATATTTCTTTCCTAATATATGCATATATGTTGTATATATATATATACTATTTTTTTGAGGTTCTTGTATTTTTTTTACTTTTTAGGGTTTAAAATTAATTTGGATTATACCAAATTTACAATAAATTAATGCAATATGAGCAATTTGGTATGACATGTTGAAAGATGTGTCGGCCAAGTGAAACAGTCAATAAGACCATGCCACGCATTGAAAGTGATACAATGTGTCTAATCAAATCAAACACGTATGAAAACGCTCCTCGTGTACAATTGATGTGTTTGATCTATTAAAAACCATAAACTAAAATTTTATTGGTCAAAACAAATCACCCTAATCACAATACTTCCCACTCAATAGAATTAAAATGTTCAAACCAATCAAATATCATCATCCCAACTTCAGCCTAATCGATCAAAAAAATGGTCCTTGTCACATTTGTTTCTTTCCAACACAAGTGACATGTTTAATCCAATTAAATATTATCATATCAATCAAAATACGATTAAAAAAAGTTGTGTTGATCATATATGTTCAACCCTAGAAGAGGTGGCATATTCTAGTTAATCAAATATCGTCATGAGTGTTTCAATTTGATTGGTCGAGAAGAGTTTGTCATCTCTTCCAGCTTTACTCAAGTGACATGCTTGAGTCAATCAATATCATCATGTTGACTTCAATATGGTTAAAAAGAGATTGTCCTTTTCACAATCCTTCCAACGTACAACTATAATAAGGATTTTCATAATTTAACAAGGCAAACGATTCTCATGGATTAAATGTTATAAGTTCTCTATGAAGACCAAGAACAAAGGCAAACTAAATATCTAGGCATTCAAAACGAATCTAATGAAGGCATATCAAGTACCAGGGTGTTAAAAAATCATATTCACTTATTTTTGTCCATCAAAGTATTTTTGATGAATCAGGTTCAAATCAAACATAAATTCGAAACTAAAAAAAATATCCTTAAATTTATATTCAAAGAGAAGTATAAGAGGACTATTAGAGACTATAACAACAATTATTCTTAAATACAATACCATAAATATTTCTCATTCTTATTATTTACTTGGCATGAACTTTATTATCTACCATTCGTTCCTTTTTCGCCAAGTATGACGACTGTAATGTTCTCATACATTATGTTAAGTAACTCTGTTGACTTGAGAAAGGAACGTTCCCAATAGAAAAAGGAAAGGTAAAACAAAACCACAACTACCATATGCCTTGTTAGAAAAATAAATGAAAAATATATCAAGTCTTAAACTTGATGTTAATTCTTTGCTAGATCCAGGAGCGAGTTTATCTTTTGTGACTCCTTATGTTGCGATGAATTTTGATGTTCTTCCTGAGAAACTTCTTGAGCCATTCAGTGTTTCTACACCTGTTGGTGAGTCTATTCTAGCTGAGAACGTCTATCATGATTGTACCATTTTCGTCAATCACAAAAGAACCATGGCAAACTTGGTTGAGTTAGACATGGTAGATTTTGATGTCATTTTAGGTATGGACAGGCTTCATGCTTGTTGTGCCTCAAATGATTGTAGAACTTGAGTTGTTAAGTTCCAGTTTCCTAATGGGCCAGTTATATAGTGGAAGATAAGTTCAGCAGTGCCTAAGGTTCGTTTTATTTTGTACCTTAAGGCGAGAAGGTTAGTTTCCAAGGGCTGTGTTTATCACTTAGTCTGAGTTAATGACTTTAGTCTTGATATACTTCCTATTCAGTCAGTTCTAGTAGTAAAAGAGTTTTCAGAAGTCTTTCTAGATGATCCTGATACTCGTCCTGTATCTATTTCGCCATATAGGATGGCACCAGTAGAGTTAAAAGAGCTAAAAGATCAATTGAGAAATCTCCTTGATAAGGGTTTTATTTGACCAAGTGTCTCAACTTGGGGAGCTCCTGTCTTATTTGTGAGGAAAAATGATGGTTCTCTTAGAATATGTATAGATTACCGTCAATTGAACAAGGTTACTATCAAGGATGAGTATCCTCTACCGAGAATTGATGATCTCTTCGATCAACTTGAGGATGCCACTTGTTTTTCTAAAATAGACCTTAGATCTGGCTACCATCAGTTGAAAGTATTAGAATGTGATATTCCAAAGACAGTATTCATGACCCGTTATGGTCATTATGAGTTTCTGGTCAAGTCGTTCGGTTTAACTAATGCTCCTACAACATTCATGGACCTTATGAATAGAGTATTCAAGCCTTATTTAGATATGTTTGTTATTGTTTTAATTGATTACATTCTAATCTATTCAAGGAATGAAGAAGATCATGCTAGCTATCTCAAAATAGTTCTCTAAACTCTAAAGATAGAGAGTTGTATGCTAAGTTCTCTAAGTGTGAGTTTTGTCTTGAGTCTGCGGCATTCTTAGGCTACATTGTTTCCAGTAATGGGATTAGAGTTGATACCCAGAAAATAGAGGAAGTGCAGAATTGGCCTAGACCCACATCTCCAACTGATATTAGGAGTTTCTTGGGGTTGGCTGGATATTGCAGAAGGTTTGTCGAGGTGTTATAATCTATTTAATCCCCATTGACTAAGTTGACTCAGAAAATAGTAAAGTTTCAATGGTCTGAAGCTTGTGAGAAAAGCTTTCAGGAATTGAAAACTAGGTTGACTACTGCCCTAGTATTGACCTTACCAGAAGGAACGCAAGGCTTTGTGGTATATTATGATGCATCCAGAGTTAGATTGGGTGTGTGTTTGTAACGAACCTTTCCAATTACCATATGCAAATAATCACGAGATATTTTTATGCATATTATCCTCATGCAAGTAAATAATGATAATAAAAAATATTATCAACTTCCGAGTACCCAAACTAGTTGGGTTCATGCTTCATACGATCATTCCAAACAAGTAGGAAATGTATCATATTACAAAACTTGGTCTTACACACCCCAAATAAACCAAACATGTAGTCATACTTAGATTACAACCCATGGACATGATACGGATAGCCCTCAAAATTTCATGCAAATATACATCACATAAATCGTGTATAAGTATCAAAATTTATACAAGATATAGATGCCTATATGCAAATGTGATCTTCTTAAAAGTTCTCAAAATTTCCATCTCCCATGGCCATCTTCATGCCTCCTCTCGATCAGCCCCTACGATAGAAACAACTATCGCTAAGCATATAGCTTAGTGGTGTAAAAACTATAGGTTCGGAGTCCTCAAAACTCACCAAACTACCTTTTTCAAGTCAATGAGAAGATACTTGAAACATAATAAATAAATCAAGTAATAATATATAACGAGTATCAAGTTCGATATTCAAAGATACAAATGTCAAGAATGTTCAAAGCACCATTTTTCAAGAGATTCAATAGCAAGGCTCGCCCAATATATACCTCATGTCGTCACACCCGGCACAAGCAAGTATCAAGAAGGGCCAACACCCTGAATCAAGAAGGACCAAAGCCCTGTATCAAGAAGGGTCACATCCCAAAAATCAAGAGAACCAAGAACCATATTAAAAATGGCTTTCTAGTACGTACTTAAAATGGACAACTTCCATTCTTAAGATGAACTAAAAATCCAGAGTCAAGATGGCAAATGATCCGAATCAAGAGGCCTGCCAATAGTGACAAAGTCACAGCCACAAGAAGGACAAGGTCCCCACAAGAGTGCCAAGTGATCAAACAATCCGTACAAGTGGGCGAGTTACACAAGCGTCATACCAACACGACAATGCAAAGTGACAAGAGGTAACCAAGGTACCATGATCAACTTTCAGGTATACCAGCAGTTAAAAGAGTGTAAGTACAAGTTTATACACAAACCTCAATACTTTAGTGTAGCAACAGTCCAACAAAACTACGCGAGCTCAAACCGTAGACCAACCAACGTATCAAGGTCCTCAACTTGTTCACAAGTATATACAACCTTTAAAAATATAATTATATAACTTCTTTAATTCCTAATATCTCAATAATGTTGAAATAAAACAAGATTATCATCACAAGTAAGCTCAGCCTGCACAGATACAACTAGGTTCCCAAAATAGTGATTCTGGCTAGTCTAGAACCCCATGTTGCAACTTAAATTTAAAAATGGAAACGGCAAAACTAGACTTTATAATCTTCATGAAAGATGTAGATACATATCTTAAGATTTCAACTCAACAAGAATCACCAAACAATACATTTTTTACAAAAAGATATCATCAATGCACTAACAGTGGTTCATACAAGATTTCCAATTCCGAAAATCTGGACAAAACTTGTCCTGTGTTGCGTCCCATATTACAAATCCATAACAGCTAAATTAGACTTTCACTTAAACATAAGAGTTGTATATATATGAATTAGCTTTCCAAATCATATTTATTCACCCAAAAGGGAGTTCTAGAGAACGACATATTCTCAACGTAATACACACTACTCAGCTACAAAAACAGAGAAATCTGGACAGAACTTGTCCTGTGTTGCGTCCCATATTTCGAATCAATAACAGCTAAATTAGAGTTTCACACAAACCTAAGAGTTATAGATATATGAATTAGCTTTCCAAAACATATTTATTCACAGTAACATAAGCTCTAGATAACAAGATATACACAAATTACCAACCACTACCCAGCTCAGAAACAGATTTCAGCACTTACCAAAAAGCAGTGGTTGTATCGAATTCCAGCCAAAAGAACCAAGTTTTTCTCTTGTGATTTTGATGAACAAAAGTTTAATAAAGGTTCTAAGGTTCCAAGTCTTCAAGAGCCACGAAATTCTCTAGAGAAGTGTTAAAATATATAGCCACACAAAGTGATATTTATCACTTGGACAGCTGTCCTTCAAGCTGCTGTTGTGGGCTGCCCAAAAAGCATACATATACACCTATATCTATATATCTTTCACCTCCTTTTAAAATTATACATAATTTTAATTAGATTATTACATAAATACCCCAATACAATCCCATAAATTACGATCCAATCTATGCTAAACAAGCTAGCAATTATCCTAAAAATTTCAAGTTCCCAAAATGAAAATAAAACATATTGAAGTAGTTTAACGATGGTAAATTGATATACGACTCTTGTTAGCATTTAGGGGTGTTACAGTATTAATCAAGAATGGTTAAGTTATAGCTTATGCCTCCAGACAGTTGAAAGTTCATGCGAAGAATTACCCAACCCATGATCTAGAGTTGGCTGCCGTAGTATTTGCTTTGAAAATATGGCGTCACTATCTTTATGGTGTTCATGTGGATGTGTTCACTGATCACAAGAGTCTTCAGTATGTGTTCAGTCAGAAAGAGCTTATTATTAGACAGAGAAGGTGGTTAAAGTTACTCAAGGGTTATGACATGAGTATTCTATATCACCCAGGTAAGGCTAATGTGGTTGTTGATACCTTAAGTAGGTTGTCTATGGGTACTGCCACCCATGTTGAGGAAGAAAAGAGAAAGTTAGCTAAAGATATGCACATACTTGCACAATTAGGAGTTCGACTAATGGATTCTGTCGAAGGAAGAGTAGTGGTGATGAATAGGGCTGAATCATCATTAGTGTCAGAAGTGAAAGAGAAACAAGACCAAGATCCTATTTTTCTTGAATTGAAGGCAAATGTTCATAAGCAAAAATTAATGGCTTTTGAACAAGGGGGAGATGGTGTATTGAGGTATAAAGGTAGATTGTGTGTACCAATGATGGATGAACTCCAAGAGAGGATCATGGAGGAAGCTCATAGCTCCAGATATTCTGTCCATCCGGGTTCCAAAAATACGTATCGAGACTTGAGCGAAGTATATTGGTGGAATAGTATGAAGAATGGTATTGCTGAGTTATTTGCTAAATGCCTGAATTGTCAACAAGTTAAAGTAGAGCACCAAAGGCCTGGTGGTATGGCTCAGAATATGGAGATTCCGAAATTGAAGTAGGAGATGATCAATATAGACTTTATTACTGGTTTTCCACGGTCTCGTATGCAACATGATTCCATTTGGGTGATTGTTGATAAAATGACTAAATCAGCCCACTTTATACTAGTAAAGACTACCCATTTAGCAGAGGATTATGCCAAGTTATATCTTTAAGAAGTAGTTAGCCTTCATGGAGTTCTAGTGTCGATTATTTCAGATAGAGGTGCACAATTTACTGCACAATTTTGGAAGTCATTCCAAAAAGGTTTGGGTTCAAAGGTGACCTTGAGTACTGGCTTTTATCCTCAGACAGTGGGTCAAGTAGAGTGCACTATGCAAACTTTAGAAGATATGTTGAGGGCCTATGTAATTGATTTCAAGGGTAATTAGGATGATCACCTACCTCTCATTGAGTTTGCTTATAACAATAGTTATCATTCTAGCATCCAGATGGCTCCTTATGAAGCTCATTATGGGAGATGATGCATATTTCCTATTGGGTGGTTTGAATTTGGTGAAGCTGGTTTGATAGGATAAGACTTAGTTCATCAAGCTATGGATAAAGCAAGAGTTATCCATGAAAGGCTGAAGACAGTGCAGAGTCGTTAGAAATCCTACATTGATGTTAGGAGGAAAGAC
Organism: Solanum pinnatisectum; assembly: GCA_035578085.1. NCBI lineage: Eukaryota > Viridiplantae > Streptophyta > Magnoliopsida > Solanales > Solanaceae > Solanum > Solanum pinnatisectum. Next base: position 660,452 of record JAWPEI010000021.1, on the reverse strand, counting down.
TTAGAGTTTGTAGTAGATGATTGGATATACTTGAACGTTTCACCCAAGAAGGGTGTCATGTGATTTGGTAAGAAAGGGAAACTTAGTCCCCGGTATATTGGTCCTTACAAAATATCCAAGAGGATTGGTAATGTAGCTTATGAGTTAGAGCTACTCCAAGAGTTAGCAGTAGTTCATCTAGTGTTTCATATTTCTATGTTGAAAAAAATGTATGGGCGATCCTTCACTAATCATACTAACTGATGATATTGGTATTAAGGATAGCTTGTCCTATGATGAGATTCTTTTTCAGATTCTAGACCACTAGGTTCACAAGTTGAGAACCAAAGAAGTAGCATCAGTCAAAGTTTTGTGGAGAAATCAGTTTGTTGAGAAAGCTACTTAGGAAGCTGAGGAAGATATGAAGAAGAGATACCCACATCTCTTTGAACTAGGAGAAATTCTAAATTAAGGTACTAATCCTTTCCTTGGCAGTTGTTTTAAGTTGGCATGTTATATTTATATTTTGCTAGTTGGGTGTTTTAACTGAATGTAAGATGTTACGCCCTTAGCCTACTAAGAGTAACCTCATTCAAGGACGAATGTTCCCAAGGGGGAGATATTGTAACACCTCGCTATTTGAAAGAACTAGAATTAGAAAGAAAACCATTTTTTGAAAGATCAAATTTTGAAAGTTTGGCCAATTTTGCTAAGTATAAGTTTTGGATCAACTTCAAACGACCATAACTCTCAGTACAGGATGAGTTATGTCGGCTATAAGATATCAAATGAAAGGATGCAACCGAGTTTGCTAATTTTTGAGCTCGTGTGAGGGAGATATGCCCGTTCGAAGTTGGGCTATATAGATGCGGAAAGTTACCCGAATTTAAGAGGGGTATTTTGGTCGTTTCCCTACCCAATTGATTTAATTTGTTTTTAGTAAATTAATTGGGTTCTAAACTGATTTGGTTCAGTTTACATTTTACAAAATTACGCTAGGGCTTTGAGAGTACAGAAAAGAGGAGAAAAGCCAAAGTTCATCATCGTTCTTAAGGTTTCGCTTGCGGATTTCACCAAGGGTTAATCCCTACGAGGTATGTGAGATGACATAGCATTGGATTCATTCACCCACGTGCCAGTCATGATTTATTTCAGCATATTTACATTCTTGAAAGTAGAGTAATTGAGTTGTTGATGGATTTTATTGAAGTTTCTATTGGGTTCGTGATTGTTGAGTTGTTGAGGAGTTCTTGAATTAATATCATGAGTTTTGAGGTTGTTTTTTAGTAGATTCTTGTATACTTTTGTTGGGTATTTGAATCTAAGTGTTTGGGGAAGGAACCAATCGAATCTAGATGAATTAAGGTCGAAAAATGAACAAGAAAATTCATCAAAATTTTGGGGAAAAGGGGTGGGGTACCGCGCCACTCAGTGCACCCCACATTAATGTCTATGGGATGGACTCTGAGGTCCCGCGCCACTCAGATCGCTCCTACCCAGGTTCTGTTTTTAAGGCATTGGTGCCTGGTGCCACTCAGTACCCTAGGGTCACCAGGTCCCCTACCCTTTCCCACTTCTTTCTGTTTGAGTTTCATTGAATCGTACCTATGTTTTCTAGTTGATTTCTACACTCTAAGGTGTGTCTAAACATCACGATATCATCCATAAACATGAATCATAACCTTGAATCCATTAATTAAAATTCAAGGAAAGTTAAGAGTCAAGTCTAGAGAGTTCTTAGAGTCTTTTCAAAAGTCTTTTGCAAATGCTTTAAAACTTGTTTTAAGACTTGAGTTTTGAGTTGACTAAAGAGTAACAAATGAAGTTCATTTTCTTCAAAAGAGTATATGGGGACTATTTATTCCCAAAGACTAAATGTTTTTCACATTTAAACAAGAAAGGGAACACCAATTTCTAAGAGCATTTGAGCTAATTTTCAGTAAAGAGTAAATGTTTTCATATTTAAACAAGAAAAGAAACACTGATTTCCAAAAGAGTCTTTGAGCTAGTTTTCAGTAAAGAGTAAATATTTTCATATTTAAGCAAGAGAGGAAACACTAATTTCCAAGAGAGCCTTTGAGCTAGTTTTTGAGTAATTATCTCAAACCACATAAAGAGTTGTGTTTTTAAACATATGAGCTAGTTATATTTTGGGAATAGTATTGAGCACCGATATGGGGAAGAGTTCAGACAACTCACAGCCCCTATAAACCATGTAGTCAACGTGGGTAGAAAGGGTCATACTTTTTAGATGATTCCTTAGTGTTTTTTATTATAGACTAGTGGATCCACTTAGTAGTTAGGTTCTATACCCCTGGCAAGGTATACGACGGCCCTGGCAGCGTGAGCCAAAACGTTATATCATCACATAGTTCATAAGTGATGGTTGTTGGTTAGAGAAACTTCCACAGAGTTATTTTATATTCTTATATACACAAAGTTAATTGTATTTTCATATACAAACAGTGGTTATATTGTATCCTTGCCTACAAACTGAGTTACTATTGAATTTTTAAATACACAGAGTTTTTATCCATGTTTTAAAAGCTTTTATTCATACTATATTTATATTATTGATTTATATTGAAATGAGTTGAGTTGAGCCCAGGTATGTTCTTTTAGTTTCTTTCAAGCTTATGTCTTGTTATAGAATTACCCTCACATGCTCGTACATTCAATGTACTGATGCCAGTTGGCCTATATCTTAAAAAGATGCAGATACAGGTAATCAGGATTAGCATCCAGTGCATCGTTAATACAGTTAAGCTTCAGAGTTGTTAGTGATCCTCCTTGATTTTGGAAGACCCCTTTTTATTGTTTTCAGTATTTTAGTTCATTAGGATGTCATGGATTTTGTCCCGACGTTCATATCAGTTATTAGAGGCTTTATAGACAGTTAGTTGATGTTATTTCATAAGTCATTCCATTTCAGTTATATTTCATACTTGAGTTGCCATTTTGGATAGTGAATATTTCTTCATACATTCTAAGTTATCTATTGAGCTTTCAATTTATTTTTAAAAAACATTTATGTTGAGTAAAGTCTTCCATTAAGAGTCAAGCTAGGTCAAGGGTTGGCTTGGGGCCAACAATGGTTCTCGAGTGCCAGTCCTGCCCAGGGTGTAGGCTCGGGGAATGACAAACTTGGTATCAAAGCACAAAGTTCAAGAGTCCTAGGGAGTCTATAAAGTTGTGTCTGTAGAGTCCTAGTTATCGGTGTGAAGTGCGTCATATCTATAATTAGGAGGTGTGCAACATTTAGGAACTATTTCACTTATTTCATACTCATTTCATTCGATAGAGTTTATCTCTAAAAAGATTTTTCTAATTCGTGCTTGCGCGTGTCTTTTAGATCATGCCTCCATGAAGAGTTGTTAGAGTTTGTCCCGCTAGGAGGAATGTTGAACCACAGGAACAAGGGGGTACCTAATGCACATAAAGTGCAACCTAATGAGAGGTCACTAATGATGAGTTCTGGATAGCTATCTGGATGTTGAGTCAAGTTGTGGCCAATCAAGTTGGACAGAGAGAGAATCAACAGGAAGTGGCTGATACTTCAAGGATCCATGAGTTCTTAAGGATGAATCCTCCAAGCTTCACTGGTTCAAGTGTCACTACGGATTCAGAAAACTTTGTTGAAGAGCTTCAAAAGGTTTTTGAGATTATGCATATTGCTGATGTTGAGAGGGTATAACTAGCTGCATACCAAATAAAGGGTGTCGCTAGAATCTGGTTTGATCAATGGAAAAAGAATAGAGTTGAACGTGCACCACCTGTGAGTTGGGCTTTGTTTGAAGAGGCCTTCTTGGGGAGTTTCTTTCCCCGTGAACTAAGAGAAACAACGGTATGAGAATTACTCCATCTTAAGCAGGAATCTTTAAGTGTTCATAAGTACAGTCTAAAGTTCACCCAACTTTCCCACTATGCTCCAAAGATGGTTGCTGACATGAGAAGTAGGATAAGTTTATTTGTTGCTCGGTTGTCTTGTTTGTCAAGTAAGAAAGGTAAGGAAGCTATGTTGATAGGAGATATGGACATAGCAAGGTTGATGACCCATGTACAACATGTAGAGAAAGAGAAGCTGAAAGATAGAGAGGAATTTCGAAACAAAAGAGCTAAGACATGGAATGAGTCCGGACAGCAAAAGAGTAATGCCAACCGGTCATCTTTCCAACAAAAACAAAAGGAAACTACTTCATCATCTGCTAGTGCACCTGCACCAAAGAACAGAGGTGAGTTCAATAATCAGAATTCATAAAATTTAAGAGCTAGACCTGTGCATTCTCAAGGTAGTGTGGCACAATGGTGGTAATAAGACTTATGCATGTGCTAAATGTGGTAGGAGCCACTCAGGTGTGTGTCGTAATCGCTCTAATGGTTGCTTCAAGTGTGGTCAGAATGGTCATTTTATGAGAGAGTGTCCCTAGAATAGGCAGGGTAATGGTAATGGGGGTAATAGAGCCCAGTTTTCTTCTATTGCTCCACCCGATATAGTTGCAACTAGGGGAGCTACTTCAGGGGCAGGTGGAGGAGGAAACCATCTGTATGCTATCACTAGACGCCAAGAGCAAGAAGATTTGCCAGATGTTGTCACTGGTATGATCCAAGTCTTTACCATTGATGTTTATGCTTTGTTAGATCCAGGAGCGAGTTTATCTTTTGTGACTTCTTATGTTGCGATGAATTTTGATGTTCTTCATGTGAAACTTCTTGAGCCATTCAGTATTTCTACACCTGTTGGTGAGTCTATTCTAGTTGAGAGTGTCTATCGTGATTGTACCATTTCCGTTAATCAGAAGAGCACTATGGCTGACTTGGTTGAGTTAGACATGGTAGATTTTGATATCATTCTAGGTATGGCTGACTTCATCCTTGTTATTCCTTAATTGATTGTAGAACTCAAGTTGTTAAGTTCCAGTTTCCTAATGAGCCAGTTATAGAGTGGAAAAATAGTTGTGTACGTTTTATTTCGTACCTTAAGGCGAGAAGGTTAGTTTCCAAGGGATGTGTCTAGCACTTAGTCTGAGTTAATGACTCTAGTGTTGAGATACCTCATATTTAGCCAGCTCCAGTAGTAAAATAGTTTCCAGAAGTCTTTCTAGATGATCTTTACGGAGTCCCTCTTGAGAGAGAAATAGACTTCGGTATATATATTATTCCCAATACTCGTCCTTTATCTATTCTGCCATATATGATGGCACCTGCAGAGTTAAAAGAGTTAAAAAAATAGTTGAAAGATCTCCTTGATCAGGGTTTTATTCGACTAAGCGTCTCACCTTGGGGAGCTTCGATCTTATTTATGAGGAAAAATGATTGTTCTCTTAGAATGTGTATAGATTACTATCAATTGAACAAGGTTACTATCAAGAATAAGTATCTTCTTTTGAGAATTGATGATCTCTTCAATTAACTTCCAGGTGCCACTTGTTTTTCTAAGATAGACCTAAGATCTAGCTACCATCAGCTGAAAGTAAGGGATTGTGATATTCCAAAGACAACATTCAGGACCTGTTATGGTCATATGAGTTTTTGGTCATGTCGTTCGATTTAACTAATGCTCCTACATCATTCATGGACCTTATGAATAGAGTATTCAAGCCATAATTAGATATGTTTGTTATTGCTTTCATTGATGACATCTAATCTATTCAAGGAATGAGGAAGATCATGCTAGACATCTCAGAATAGTTCTCCAAACTCTAAAGGATAGAGAGTTGTATGCTAAGTTCTCTAAGTGTGAGTTTTGTCTTGAGTTTGTGGCATTCTTAGGCCATATTGTTTTTGGTGATGGGATAGAGTTGATACTCAGAAAATAGAGGCAGTGCAGAATTGTCCTAAACCCACATCTCTAACTGATATTAGGAGTTTCTTGGGGTTGATTGGATATTATAGAAAGTTCATCGAGGGGTTCTTATCTATTTCATCCCCATTGACTAAGTTGACTTATAAAATAGTGAAGTTTCAATAGTCTGAAGCTTGTGAGATAAACTTTTAGGAATAGAAAACTAGGTTGACTACTGACTCAGTAAAGACCTTACCAGAATGAACGCAAGGCTTTGTGGTATATTGTGATGTGTCCAGAGTTAGATTGGGTTGTGTGTTAATGTAAAATGGTAAAGTTATAGCTTATGCCTCCAGACAGCTGAAAGTTCACGAGAAGAATTACCTAACCCATGATCTAGAGTTGGCTGCCGTAGTATTTGCTTTGAAAATATTGCGTCACTATATTTATGGTGTTGATGTGGATGTGTTCACCAATCACAAGAGTCTTCAATATGTGTTTATTCAGAAAGAGCTTAATCTTAGACAGAGAATGTGGTTAGAGTTACTCAAGGATTATGACAAGAGTATTATATATCACCCAGGTAAGGCTAATGTGGTTGTTGATGCCTTAAGCAGGTAGTCTATGGGTAGTTCCGCCCATGTTGAGGATGAAAATATAGAGTTAGAAAAATATGTTCACAGACTTGCAAGATTAGGAGTTTGACTAGTGGATTCTGCCGAAGGAGGAATAGTGGTGATAAATGGGGTTGAATCATCATTACTGTCAGAAGTGAAAGAGAAACAAGATCAAGATCCTATTTTTCTTGAATTGAAGGAAAATGTTCATAAGGAAAAAGTAATGGCTTCTGAACAAGGGGGGGGGGGTATTCTGTAATGAGGTATCAATATAGATTGTGTGTACCAAGGGTGGATGAACTCCAAGAGAGGATCATGGAGAAATCTCATATATCTAGATATTATATCCATCTGAGTTCCACAATGATGTATCGTGACTTGAGAGAAGTATATTGGTGGAATAGTATGTATAAAGCTATTGTTGAGTTCGTTTCTAAATGCTCGAATTGTCAATAAGTTAAAGTAGAGCACCAAAGGCTGGTGGTATGGCTCAGATTATAGAGATTCTGGAACGGAAGTGCGAGATGATCAATATGGACTTTATTACTGATTTGTCATGGTCTCACAGGCAGCATGATTCCATTTGGGTGATTGTTGATAGAATGACTAAATCAACCCACTCTTTGCCGGTAAAGACTACCCATTCAGTAGAGGATTATGCCAAGTTATATTTTCAAGAGGTAGTTAAACTTCATGGAGTTCTAGTGTCAATTATTTCAGATAGATGTGCACAATTTACAGCACAATTTTGGAAGTCATTCCAGAAAGGTTTGGGTTCAAAGGTGAACTTGAGTACTTCTTTTCATCCTCTGACAGATAGTAAAGCAGAGCACAGACTTTAGATGATATGTTGAAGGCGTGTGTAAATGATTTCAAGGGTAATTGGGATGATCACCTACCTCTCATTGACTTTGCTTACAACAATAGTTATCATTCTAGCATCCAGATGGCTCCTTATGAAGCTCTTTATGAGAGAAGATGTAGATCTCCTATTGGGTGGTTTGAAGTTGGTGAAGCTGGGTTGGTAGGTCCAGACTTAGTTCATCAAGCTATGGAGAAAGTGAGAGTTATCCAAGAAAGGTTAAAGACAACGTAAAGTCGTCAGAAATTCTACACTAATTTTTGGAGGAGAGACTTAGAGTTTGAAATAGATGATTGGGTATACTTGAAGGTTTCGCCCATGAAGGGTGTTATGAGATTTGGTAAGAAGGGGAAACTTAGTCCTCGGTATATTGGTCCTTATAGAATATCCAAGAGGATTGGTAATGTAGCTTATAAATTGGAGCTACCACAAGTGTTAACAACATTTCATCCAGTGTTTCATATTTCTATGTTCAAAAAGTGTATGGGCATTCCTTCACTAATCATACCAACGAATGATATTGGTATTAAGGATAGCTTGTCCTATAAGGAGATTCCTATTCAGATTCTAGACCGCCAGGTTCACAAGTTGAGAACCAATGAAGTAGCATCAGTTAAAGTTCTGTGGAGAAATCAGTTTGTTGAGGAAGCTACTTGGGAAGCTGAGGAAGATATGAAGAAGAGATACCCACATCTCTTTGAACCAGGAGAAATTCAAAATTAAGTTACTAATCCTTTCCTTGGCCTTTGTTTTAAGGTGGCATGTTGTATTTATATTTTGTTGGTTAGGTGTTTGAATTGAATGTTAGATGTTACGCCCTTAGCATACTAAAAGTAACCTCATTTGAGAACGAATGTTCCCAATGGGAAGATATTGTAACAACTCTCTATTTGAAAGAACTAGAATTAGAAGGAAAACCATTTTAGAATGATTAAATTTTGAAAGTTTGGGAAGTTTTGCTAAGTATAAGTTTTGGGTCAACTTCAAATGACCATAACTCTCAGTACAGGATGATTTAGGTGGGATATAAGATATCAAATGAAAGGTCTTAGAATTATCTTTCCAACCCCACCGAGTTTGCTAATTTTCAAGCTCGTATGAGGGAGATATGCCCGTTTGAAGTTGGGGTGTCTGGATAAGGAAAGTTACCCGAATTTAAGAGGGATATTTTGGTCTTTTCCCTACCCAATTGATTTAATTCATCTTTAGTAAATTAACTGGGGTCTAAACTGATTTGATTCAGTTTACGCTTTACAAAATTACGCTAGGGCTTTGAGAGAAAAGAAAATATGAGAAAAGAGGAGAAAAGCCAAAGTTAATCATCGTTCTTGAGGTTTTGCTTGCGGATTTCACCAAGGGTTAATCCCTACAAGGTATGTGAGATCACATAGCGTTGGGCTCATTCACCCACATGACAATCATGATTTATTTCAACATATTTATGTTCTTGAAAGTAGAGTAATTGAGTTCTTGATGGATTTTGTTGAAGTTTCGATTGGGTTCTTGATTGTTGAGTTGTTAAGGAGTTCTTGAATTAATTTCATGAGATTTGAGGTTTTTTTTAGTATATTCTTGTATACTTTGGTTAGGAATTCGAATCTAAGTGCTTGGGGAAGGAACCAATCAAATCTAGATGAATTAGGGTAGAAAAACTAACAAGAAAATTCGTCAAAAATTTGTGGAAAAAGGGTGGGGCGCCGCGCCAGTCTGTGCGCCCCACATCAGTGTCTGTGGGATGGGCTCTAGGATACCGCATCACGCACAGAACCCCAACCTAGGTTCTGTAGTTAAGGCTCTGGCGCCCGGCGCCACTCAGTACACCAGGGTCGCAGGTCCCTTACCCTTTCCCACTTCTTTCCGTTTGAGTTTCCTTAAATCGTACCTATGTTTTCTAGTTGATTTTTACACTCTAAGGTGTGTCTAAATATCATGATCTCATCCATAAACATGAATCATAACATTGAATCCATAAATTCAAATTCAAGGAAGGTTAAGAGCCAAGTCCATAGAGTTTTAAAGTCTTTTCAAAAGTCTTTTGCAAATGCTTTAAACTTGTTTTAAGACTTGAGTTTTGAGTTGACTAAAGAGTAACAAATGAAGTTCATTTTCTTCAAAAGAGTATATGCGGACTATGTATTCCCAAAGAGTAAATGTTCTTCACATTTAAACAAGAAAGGAAACACCGATTTCCAAAAGAGCCTTTGAGCTAGTTTTCAGTAAAGAATAAATGTTTTCACATTTAAACAAGAAAGGAAACACCGATTTCCAAAAGAGTCTTTGAGCTAGTTTTTAGTAAAGAGTAAATGTTTTCATATTTAAGCAAGAGAGGAAACACTGATTTCCAAGAGAGCCTTTTGGCTAGTTTTTGAGTAATTATCTCAAACCAAAGAAAGAGTTGTGTTTTTAAACATATGAGCTAGTTATATTTTGGGAGTAATATTGAGCACCAATATGGGGGAGAGTTCAGAAAACTCACAGCCCCCATAAACCATGTAGCCAACGTGGGTAGTGATTTCACATATCAGGACACTTCATCCAATTCTAAGGGTCAACGATGGTTAGTCAGTATAATAACCCAACTAAATGAGTTGGGGTTGAATCCCACAGGGAGTGGTGCGTGTTTAAGAATCAATAGGAAAATACGAATATGCTCAAGTCAATCATAGGAATAGATATTTACGAATAAAAACATAACTCAAATTAGGGGTGACACAAGTGTCAAATAAGGGGGACTTTGGTTTTAACTATCAACTACAACAACAACAAATAACACGAATTAACAAGTAGTAAGACGGGTTCTTGGAATATGATTGGATTATAGACTAAGGTAGACAAATGGGTAATTGCAAGTGATAGTAAATAGCTATAAATCAGTGAATAAGCTAGACTTTATTGGGGATAAACTTTCTCTCGAACAATTTACCTCGAATCAAGTTGGTTTCTCTCGAACACCAATAAGCAGCAATTAAGAAAAGCCTATGGTTTAGTCCATTCAATCTCTCGAGCTGAATGTGTGGAAAAAGGTTTAGGATTCACTTTCTCGAGCTAAACCCATGACAACCCAATACCCATAGACCATCAATTCAGTAATCTTAGTTTAAAAGCTTTGTCTCAAGAACGCCAAAAACACAAAGGTAGAGTTGCATTTGCAACTACAACCCTTTAAATTTAACCACAATTACGGATTGAAATCACTTTTAAGCAGTATTTAAACTATCAATTAGCAATACCCATAAGCTAAATCAACCCATAATCACATAATCACACCACAAGAATTGGGGTTTTAGCTAGACATCATAAAAAGATAGAAATCGTTACCCAATGGTTTTCCATCAACTGGGTAAGACTAATTTCATCTTTACAAAGGTCCAAATTGAAATATCTCAAAGATCCACTTCCAATTTCTCAAAAATGGAAAACTTCAATTCTTCAAAGCTAAGGAAAATATTGTCTCAATACTCTCAGTTCAAACTCAAAAATTACTCTAATTAATGTTCAGAATAAAATTTGATACTAAACATAATGTTTAAAAATGTATTTATAGTAGTCAAAAATGTTCTACGAAGGGCCATTCGGCGCAGTAAGTCGGGATCGCCGATCAACTCGGTGATCCACCCTTTGGTCAGTTCCATTGCCTTTTTGCTTTGGCCTTCGGCATCTTCAAGTTCTGTAAATTTGGGCAATCCAACACTGCATCGCAGAACCATTTGGTGACACGCCGACTGCTCCTTTCTATCGCCGACTTGATTTTCTCCTTCAGGGCTTGGCACACTGGAACTTTAGGCGAGATAATATCCATTCGGCGACTCGCCCAATGGATTAGGCGATCAACATACCTTGTTTTCTTCATTCTTTCAGTTGCCTTGTTCCTTTTTGCGCATTAGTGTCCATGCTTCGTTCCTTAATCCATATACCTGAAAATCAAGGATTTTACTTCAGTTATTGGCACAAAATAAGCATTTGAGGACACTAAATCTATCCAAATAAAGCCCTAAATGAGTCCGAATTGTGGACTCCTCAACACCACCAACTTAAACTTTTGCTTGTCCTCAAGTAAAACTCAAGTTTAACAGTTCAAAAGGGATGTCTCAAACAGTGCTACACAAGACTCAATCATGAATGAACACAAAAAGACTCAACTTACTCATGTAAGGATCAATTGTGCACTCAAAGATTCAAATTGTGACTCACCATTACCAAAGATTTTTAAACTCACAATACTTGCTTCAAATGCAAGTTCAAGCTAAACAAGGGTACTCAAATGCCCTCACACAAAGAATGATTGCATATTCACACACAATGGTTCAACAATTAATAGCTTTGGAGTCATAATCAACACTCACACTTACAAATATGAACACAATGCATGATTTCACTGATAGGTTTGCCCTTATTTTCCAAACAACAATTGTTTCAGCTCACTCAAGATCACAAAGGTCTTTTCAAGGCTTGTAATGGGGCTAAGTATAAAGGTATGGTCATTTAGGCTCAGTGGCTGCTATCCTTATGAAATGTGGTGTGACTACACTTTTCTTCCCTTTTCTTCATCATTCTCATTCATGCTCAAAAGTCACCTCATTATTCACTTTCCATGGGCTATTGGACACCCCATTCCTTTTTGCATTTTCACAACTTTTTCATTCTTTTTCTTTTTCATTCTTCTTTTCTTTTCTTCTCTCTCTCTCTCTTTTTTTTTTTTTTTTTTTTTTTTTTTTGTATGGAGGGGTTCCATCTTTTTCAAAGTCATGGGTCAAAGGGGGCTTCTTTGTATTTGTTGATTTACCTTCTCTTTTCACCACACCCTCAACTTAGGCTTTTGGCCTAAGTTGACTATTCAAGCAAACCACAAATCATGAGGATTATGGGTAATGGATAAAGAAAGGTCACAATTTCATCAAGTTTCTTCCAAGGAAAGGGTTAAGGCCCAAAAGGTGTTCAAGCGAAGTTCACACACTCACAAGGTAGGCCACAAAAGAGGTATAATGTCAACTTGTTTCACTCTTTAAATTTTCCTAAGATCATTTCAAGAGATTGCATCACTTATTCAACCGGACCAACAGGGAAAATTCTAAGTGTCATCACATATGGTTCATGGTAAGCTCATCACACATAAGACATTGACACCAATGTCAAAAAAGACCCCACACTCTCGCTAGTGTGCAATGTTCATCACAAGAGACTCAATTTGACAATTGGCTAGTCACAACGAGATCCAAAAAGTTCACATATTGCTTATGCAACTTCATTTGGCCTCATCGTAGCCGCACAGTCATTTTTGATCGATTATGCGCACTATTCAAGTCATCGGTATTGATCAAGACCGATACTCAAATTTACAAGAGAACAACCACATTTAAACACAATTAAGAGTTGGCAAAAAACTTTTTGGAAGGTCCAAATATAATTTACAATTAAAGCAAGGAGCCACAAGCTCAAACATCCACAAAATACAGTGCCAAACACAATGAATAGCACAAAAACCAATATATATAAATAGAACAATAGTCACACAAGGTGGGCCTCACCCCACCACAAAACAAAAGCTATTTGTCCTCAAATGCAAGCAATAAAGTATCCAAAAGTCAATAAAAATAAGATAGAGAGGGAGGTAAAGAGGGATCCTTTCTAAACAATCGCTCTATTTGTCGGGGTATCAGTGCCTGGTGCAACACTCTAAACTTGGGCATCAGTGCCCAGAGTCAACTCAGAAGCAATACCAGCTCCACTAAGGCCTTCCCTAGATGTCTCTGTCGGCGATGTCTGAATCACCAACTGTACAATAGCCTCCTCCAGATCTATAAGGTCTCCATATATGCTGTCCTCCCTCACATCAATCTGCTCCTCGTTGGTCTCTACCTCCGACTCATCTTGGGAGGGCATAATAGAGTTGCTGATGAATCCATACCAATAACATGCAGCTACACTCAAGTCCTTCTTCTCGATCAGGACTCCTGCCTTTATTCACCTTAGGGTGGTGTTTGAGATGAGGGGCGCCAGCCATCCCTTGAGCTCATCCAATGATGCTATAGTGGTAGGCAGGTTGGGGTAGTCAAAGTCTGACCCCCTATCAAGTAACGCGTTGATGTGATCACAGCTATAGTGCACTACAGTTCCCCGTACCATAATAGACCCCACCGGTCTGAACTCACTTGCCTTCTTCTTGCTTTTAGGAACCAGGTCACCATATGCAGAGTAGAACTCCCGGAACCATGTAGGTAAATATGAGCCTCAGGGCCTGGTGAACTACTCAAAACGGTGCAACTGGAGGGTGTCCCTCACCCCAGAGTATCTACCCTTTAAGCCTTCTGCAGAAAGTAGCTTCTCATCAAGAATCGTTCGCAACCCATCGGCTTTCAGTCTGCTAAGTAGCCGTGGAGGAGGAACCACTGGTGGTACAAGAGCTACAGGAGGTGCTCGAGCTGGCACTGAATCTGCTAGGGTGAAAGCTGAATGGACTCTAGCTGAGTCAGGGCAAGATCTAGCACGGATCTCAGCCCTCCGAGACTGTAATGGCTGGTCATCCTCAGGCTCAGATAAAGCAACCCGAGAGTCAGCAGCCACTCTTTTAGATGTGCACCTCTTGCCTTTGCTTTGACCTCCTGTTAGAGGCTCTGTTCTTCCCTTTTTTGGGAGGATTCGCTCCCCCTTCATTTATCACAAAAACCCGTGCTCTTTTCTGGGGTGGCATGTCAATGTTCGTCCTTGCCATATCTGTAAAACATCAGGAAAAGTTAGAAGTAATACAAGCAAAAGCACAGAAGAAAAGAGTTGCAGAAAGACTCGCCGAACCGGTCGGTGAGTCACCAAATCTCTTTGGCGAGCCAGATCGGGCTTGCCGAAAGGATTGGCTCAAAAAAAAAAAGTTCTTAGACAAATGACATGTCGGCGATGGGAAGGGCCTTTCAGAGAATCACCGACATTATTCAGCGAGCGAAGATCATCCCGCCGAAAGTTACAATGCATTTAAGGATTAGGGGCACAGACAAAGGGCGATCAAGGCAGACCTTCTGTGAGTCGCCGAGTGCACTCGGCTAACTCATGCTTCTCACCGAAAGTTACAGAAACTTTTTGAACATAAAGCATGAAGTTAAAGGCGATAAGGGGAACTTTGGCTAACCGTCGAGTAGTTTAACGAGCTCGACCCAGCTTGCCAAACGACCCAACGTGCCTACTTTTAATGCAACTTCCCAAATTCAACTCTGTAGCCCCTGAAAACAAAATCAAAACATGCACTCTTACAATTAAGCTAAGACCCATTGCACCTATAACCTCGGGATACTTAGACTTCTCCCGATTCGGCCAAAATTGGCCATTTGACGACTTTTTCCCTTAAGAATGACTTAAACTGCTCCATCATTGGGCAAATTACGTCATTTGGCACAAATGTGGGTTACTTAGACTTCACCCCACTAAACCCAACAACATGCAAGTATAACCCCGCCATTTTAATCAATTTTAAAGCATGAAAAACTCGGGATTCAACAATATAAACACTACAGGCATGATATTCAAATTAAAACAAGCACACACATATACAATTACGATTAGAGAGGCCCATCACATAACACTAAGACAAAATCAATTGCAAATGAGTTAAAATCGCTAAAGAAAGATTTGGGGTTTGGAAAACCAACCTTAGAAGCTGAATAGACACTTTGAATCGCTAGGCAGCAAAGAAATTCAACTCCAAACACAAATCCGATGACTAAAATGTGATAAAAAAGCAAGAAATATGGAAAATATTGTGCGGGTGTGAGTTTGAGAAGTTCAAAAGTGAGGGAAAGTGAAAGAGTTTGAAAGTTTAAACCTTTGACCTTTTCCATCCAGTTCTTGCCCATTTGGTGACTTTAGAATTGCTCGCCGACCCACTCGACGACACACCGAGTGGGCACTTACCTTGCCAAGTTTTACAAGACCTCCAGTTAATGTAAGGATCCAAATGGCTGACTAAGTCGTGATCGCCAACCTGGTTGGCAATTCGCCAATATGCTCTTGGGCTTTTTGAGTTTTACAGACTCCAATTTAAAAATGTCTTGAGTCCAACAGCGATCTAACTCGGGCTCGCCAACCTGTTCGGTGATTTGCCGACTAGACTTTTAGCTCGCCAACCTGTTCGGTGATTTGCCGACTAGACTTTTAGCTCGCTAACCTACACTTTTCAAACACCTTCCACACTTTGACATGCACAATCAACACACCATTATTTCAAACTCAAAAAAAAGCAAATAAAACTTGGGTTGCCTCCCAAGTAGCGCCTTAGTTAACGCCGCGGCATGACGTAAGTCCACACTCAAATCTCATTCTTGGGGTTGGCCATAGTATCACTAGGTAACCCTTTTTGTTGTCTCGGGTTTAAATGAGATGAGATATGACCCATTTGGGTCTCCAACTGTCTGATCGATACTGAATGGGAGGTAACCGTCTAGCTGAGGGTCGACACATCTTCTTTCATTTCTTTCAAAATCTTGTCCGACCCATCAACCTTGTTGAGGATACGAGAAAGTATATCCCCAGACCAGCCACCTTCTGAATCCTTTGGCTTTTGACGCTCATAGGGAGGCACATACTTATCCTTCTCCCCATCCTACCAATTGGGATTGCAATCCCTTCACTCTCTATCATGATCCTTCCAACCTTGGTTACCACCCTGCCTCAGGTAGTTTGAACGATAACCACCACCTTGGTTGGCTAGGAAATGCACCTCTTCATTATACAATGCTTTAAACTTGGCTTCTTCGGGATTCACACACCCAACACCCACAACATTGACACTCTGAGCACCAGTTCCTATGACATTTTTAGACAAAATGTCAAGTTATGTCATGATCTTGGCCATGTTTTGGTCCCTCTCATGGTCATTTTCCATCTGCTCTTTGATCAATTTAAAAGTGAGCTGGGAGACCTGATCTTCATGGGTGTACCAAGCCCTATTAATTGTAGTCATGCCATCAAAGAGCTAAGCTACTATCACATAAGGTTGCTGCATTAAACCTCCCAAAGAAAGTTGGTCAGCCACGCCCTTGTTTACCCAATCAAGGCTCCAGTAAAAATACTGCAGCAAAACGTTGTCAAGCAAGCCATGAGTTGGGCATTAGAGCATCAACTTCTTGAATCGTAGCCAAGTTTCATGAATTGGCTCGCCCTCTAGATGCTTGAAGCTCTGAATACTGTCCCAAAGAGTCATCATCTTTGAAGGAGGAAAAAATCGCACTTGAAATGCGGTGACCAGCTCCTCCCACGAAGGGATTGATTCACGTGGCAATTCAGCCAGCCACTTACATGTTTCTCCCATAAAAGAGAATGGAAACAACCTCAACCTGACCGACTCTTGGGATATGTTCTTGAAGGAGAACGGTCTGCAAATGTCCACAAAGTTTCTAATATGCTCATAGGGATCCTCATGAGACAAACCACCAAACATCCCCTTCAATTGCAAGAGCTACAACATAGTACTTATGATATGGAACACATTGTTCCCTTCCGCCGGAGGCAAGCGAATGACACCAATTCTACCCATTAGATGGGGTCATTAGCATTAGGCTCATTAACATCGTTGAGGTTTCTGATGTCATCTTAGTGGCCCACTTGGCTACCATTGCTTCTGTTCACACTTATACTTCTTGTTTCAAAACACAAACAAGCAAAACA
This sequence comes from Solanum pinnatisectum, assembly GCA_035578085.1. NCBI lineage: Eukaryota > Viridiplantae > Streptophyta > Magnoliopsida > Solanales > Solanaceae > Solanum > Solanum pinnatisectum. The sequence goes on along the minus strand of JAWPEI010000021.1, from coordinate 643,564 downwards.
AAACTAAAATTAAGTAAGTGCAATTATCACTAACAAGAACAAAATTCCATTTAACTAAAGATTCTCAAACAACACCACTCCCCAGCAGCGGCGCCATTTTAATTTCATGTAGCAGGACACTTCATCCAATTCTAAGTGTCAACGATCGATAGTTAGTATAATAACCTAACTAATTGAGTTGGGGTCGAATCCCACATAGAGTGGTACGTGTTTAAGAATCAATAGGAAAGTACGAATATGCTCAAGTCAACCATAGGAATAGATATTTACAAATAAACACATAACTCAAATTAGGGGTGACACAAGTGTCAAATAAGGGGGATTTTGGTTTTAACTATCAACTACAACAACATCAAATAGAAAGAATTAACTAGTAATGAGACGGGTTCTTGGAATGTGATTGGATTATATGCTAAAGTAGACAAATGGGTAATTCCAACTAATAGTAACTAGTTGTAAATTAGTGAATAAGCTAGACTTTAGTGGGGATAAGCTTTCTCTCGAACACGCTTTAGTCCATTCACTCTCTCGAACTAAATGTGTGGAAAAGGGTTTAGGATTCACTCTCTCTAGCTGAACCCATGACAACCCAATACCCACAGACCATCAATTCAGTAATCTTGGTTTTAAAACCTCTCTCTCGAGCAAGCCAAAAACACGAAGGTAGAGTTGTATTTGCAACTACAACCATTTCAATTTAACCCCAATTACTGATTGAAATCACTTTTAAACAACATCTAAACTATCAATTAGCAAGAACCATGTGCTAAATCAACCCATAATCGCATAATCACACCCCAAGAATTGGGGTTTTAGCTAGACATCATAAAAAGATAGAAATCGTTACCCAATGGTTTTCAATCAACTGGGTAAGACTAATTTCGTCTTTACAAAGGCCCAAATTGAAGAATCTCAAAGACCCACTTCCAATTTCTCAAAAATGGAAAACTTTAATTCTTCAAAGCTAAGGAAAATATTGTCTCAATACTCTCAGTTCAAAATAAAAAATTACTCTAATGAATGTTCAGAATAAAATTTGATACTAAACATAATGTTTAAAAATGTATTTATAGTCCCCAAAATATGCTGCGAAGGGCCATTCAGTGTAGTAAGTCGGGATCACCGATTAACTCAGCGATCCACTCTTTGGTCAGTTCCATCGCCTTTTTGCTTTGGCCTTCAGCATCCTCAAGTTCTGTAACTTTTGGTGATCCAACACTGCATCGCAGAACTGTTTGGCGACACGCCGACTGCTCCTCTCTATCGCCGACTTGATTTTCTCCTTCAGGGCTTGGCACACTAGAACTTTAGGCGAGATAATAGCCATTGGGCGACTCGCCAAATGGATTAGGCAATCAACAGTCCTTCTTTTCTTCGTTCTTTTAGTTGCCTTGTTCCTTTTTGTGTATTAGTGTCCATGCTTCGTTCCTCAAACCATATACCTGAAAATCAAGGATTTTACATTAGTTATTGGCACAAAGTAAGCATTTAAGGATACTAAATCTATCCAAATAAAGCCCTCAATGAGTCCAAACTGTGGACTCATCAGGTAGAAAGGGTCATACTTTTTTAGATGATTCCTTACTGCCTTTTAGCATAGACTAGTATATCCACTTAGTAATTAGGTTCTATACTCTCGGTAAGCTATAGTACGGCCCTAGCATCATGAGGCAAAATGTTGTATCATCACATAGCTCATAAGTGATAGTTGTCGGTTAGAGAAACTCCTACAAAGGTATTTTGTATTCTTATATACACAGATTTAACTGTATTTTCATAGACAAATAGAGGTTATATTGTATCCTTGCATACAAACTGAGTTACTACTGTATTTTTCAATACACAGAGTTGTTATCCATGTTTTAAAAGCTTTTCTTTATACTGCATTTATATTATTGCTTTATATTGAAATGAGTTAAGTTGAGTTAAGTTGATCCCAGGTATATTCTTTCAGTTCCTTTTAGACTCATGTCTTGTTATAGAATTCCCCTCACATGCTTGTACATTCAATGTATTGGTGCTAGTAGGCCTACATTTTTTATGATGCAGATACAGGTAACCAGGATCAGCATCCAGCGCATCATTGATCCAGTTGAGCTTTAGAGTTGTTGGTGAATCTCCTTGCTTCCGGTGGATCCTTTTTTATTGTTTCAGTATTTTAGTTCTTTAGGATGTCGTGGGTCTTGTCCCGACATCCATCTTAGTTATTAGAGGCATCATAGACAGTTAGTTGATGTTAGTTCATAAGTCATTCCATTTCAGTTATGTTTGAGACTTGAGTTGCCATTTTGGCTAGTGAATGTTTCTTCATACATTCTAAGTTATCTATTGAGCATTCAGTTTATTTTTAAAGTACATTTATGCTGAGTAAAGTCTTCTGCTAATAGTTAATCCAGGCCAAGGGTTCGCTTGGGGCAAGCAATGGTTCTCGAGTGCCAGTCCCGCCCAGGGTGTAGGCTTGGGGCGTGATACATGCAAATACAAACTGAGATAAAAGTTAGAATAGAACAACTCAAGTGTACAAAAAGAGCTTATAGTCATAAATAGGGATATTTATGGATTAGTTATTAGTTGGGTTGTTATCAATTAGGTTCAATTGTTTGGTTATTAAACATAGATGAAAAATAAAATCAAAACACAAGATATGGAATAGAAAAGCAAATTAATTAGCAAAACAAGCACCTGCCACCTTCACGTGTGATAATGTACTTTTTCCTTTCAAGCTGAATTTTCACCAACAGAGGAGAAATGAAATGAAAACCAGAAGAGCCAACAACTGAATCATGCCCAAAATTGATTCAATTAAATCCAACAATATAATTCTTCTATCCCTTAAATCATTATTTGCACCGCCATTTTTCAACCATACAACTTGTTAGTGATATCGCTTGCTTTGGGTCTAGACCCGCAAGGCTTTAAAACATGTCACTAGATTAGTGTCATGAGGTCTACTAACTTTTATACCAAATAACTCTCATGTGTTTTGTCAATGTGGAGTTCTTATACTAAGATGGGAAGTGACATAAATCACCCTTATAATATATATATATATATATATATATATATATATATATTCTATGTTGCCTTTTCCAACCACACAATGGTTCGTCCCACTAGTGATATTTTTCATTTCGCCCTAGACCCACCCAACTTTAAAACGCACCACTAAAGTGTAAGATCTGCTTACTTATCATGTATTTTTGTCGATGTGGACTTCTTATCCTAAGGAGATGGGTCACAAACACCCTATCTTATGAACTCAATGACCTCGCTGAGGTTTGCCCCACTATTGTGATTTTCCCCACCACTTGAGATTTGTCAAGACCTAGCAAAGATGTTTGCCTCACCTTATCAGAATTTGGTGAAACTCAGGTTAACTTTAGCTTGCATCGACACAGTTAATACAAAAGTTACTCTAATACCATCTGTAATTGCCTAACCCACTAGTGAAACTGTTCTATCTGGGCATAGACCTACACAACTTTTAAAGGCATCACTAAAGTACAAGGTCTACTTACTTATATATACTTAACATCTCCCATACATTTTGCTTAAATGTTACTTCTTATCCTAAGTTAGGGTGTAACACATACAACCTCTCTCCTTATTTTCCAAAGCAAATTAAATCATTTTTTACATTAAAAACCAAGTGTGAGATGAATTCTTTAATACTTTGATCTAATAATTGATGTAGTTTAAAATAATATAAACAAGCGATTCAAAATAAAAGAAATATGGGCTTGATAGTTGGTCATACAAACTTGGACTCTATATAAGATAGAACAACTTGTCTGCAAAATAGAAGGTTTGCGCATTTTGGTCTAGACTTACATTGGACAATAGGCCTTCACCGCTAGAGCCCATCCAAATCAGACTCAATAACTAATTCAAACATAAAGACCCTGTGTATTGTTTTTTCACCAACTCAAAAACTACAATTGAAATCAAATAAAAGACCCTGCATACAGTTTTTTAACCAACAATAGACTGCATATAAAGTAAATACGAATTCAAATTGCTATTTTGTTTCCAAGGAAACAAAACTTGAACTTTTCACATTCATTGAAGTTTCTGATCACTGAGTTTCCTCCCCTTCTCCTCCTCTTTCTTCTTCTTCTCCTTCTTCATCATCATCATCTTCATCTTCTTCTTCTTCCTCCTCGTCCTCCTCTAGTTCATCATGATATCCTCCATAATGATGTTGTCAGTAGAGCAAATTTAATTTCCTACTAAACTAATAATTCTCACATGTCATCTGTAAGCATTTACAATTGACACAGAAAGTCTCCAACACTCAGGACATGCCCTAATTGGATATTCCCTTAAATCATCAACCAATGTACCCATACAATCCATAAAAGGCAATCAATAACTATTGGAAATCAACCGGCATTATTGAATCGATATCTAAAATTCCATTGCAATCAGAAGCAGGACATTTCATAGAAATCATCTCATGGATATCCTTATTAATTTTTTTGCCAATATAATTTTGTATGCATTCTTCACAATAACAATAATTGCAATTGGTGCCCCACATCATTTTGTTTGGCAGCGGAAATACATTTTTACAAACTTCACAAAAGGTATATGAAGATTCCCCTTTTTTAGAAGTACTTTCCTTTAGGTTAAAGGAATTAGGAATAACAGAATACTTGATTTCTATAGGTTTTTTACCAACACCATGATTAGAGCTTGATTCCAAGTTCTTACCTGAATGAAACTGAGATAGGTAGAAGAGAATTTGTTTAAGCTCGATATCATTATATCCTTTCTCGTAACCATTTTTATTTTTGGTGATAGCGATGACAACAGAATTCAGCAAGGTTGGATCAACTTCGATTTCGCCAAAGTCCAAGATTTGTAAATCTGTTGATTCCATTTCAACTTGATTCTGCCATCAATGGGACCCTATATTTCTTTCCCAATATATACATATATGTTGTATATATATACTTTTTTTTTAGGTTCTTGTATTTATTTTACATTTTAGTGTTTAAAATTAATTTGGATTATACCAAATTTGCAATAAATTAAGGCAATTTGGTATGACATGTTGAAAGACGTGTCGGCCAAGTGAAACAGTCAATAAGACCATGCCACGCATTGAAAGTGATACAACATGTCTAATCAAATCAAACACATATGAAAACACTCCTCGTGTACAATTGATGTGTTTGATCTATTAAAAACCATAAACTAAAATTTTATTGGTCAAAACAAATCACCCTAATCACAATACTTCCCACTCAATAGAACTAAAATGTTCAAACCAATCAAATATCATCATCCCAACTTCAGCCTAATCGATCAAAAAAATGGTCCTCGTCACATTTGTTTCTTTCCAACACAAGTGACATGTTTCATCCAATCAATTATTATCATATCAATCAAAATACGATTAAAAAAAGTTGTGTTGATCATATATGTTCAACCCTAGAAAAGGTGGCATATTCTAGTTAATCAAATATTGTCATGAAAGTTTCAATTTGATTGGTCGAGAAGAGTTTTTCATCTCTTCCATCTTGACACAAGTGACATGCTTAAGTCAATCAATATTATCATGTCAACTTCAATATGGTTAAAAAGAGTTTGTCCTTGTTACAATTCTTCCAACCGACAACTATAATAAGGATTTTCATAATTTAACAAGGCAAAAGATTCTCATGGATTAAATGTTATAAGTTCACTATGAAGATCAAGAACGAAGGCAAACTAAATATCTAGGCATTCTAAACAAATCTAATGAAGGCATATCAAATACCAGGGTGTTAAAAAATCATATTCACTTATTTTTGTCCATCAAAGTATTTTTGATGAATCAAGTTCAAATCCAACATAAATTCGAAATTAAAAACAAATATCCTTAAATTTATATTCAAAGAGAAGGATAAGAGGATTATTAGAGACTATAACACCAATTATACTTACATACAATACCATAAATATTTCTCATTCTTATTATTTACTTGGCATGAACCTTATTGTCTACCACTCATTCCTTTTTCGCCAAGTATGAAAATTGTTATGTTCTCATACTTTATGTTAAGTAACTCCATTGACTTGAGAAAGGAACGTTCCCAATAGAAAAAGGAAAGGTAAAACAAAATCACAACAACCATATGCCTTGTTAGAAAAATAGATGAAAAATATATCGAGAAAAAAAGGAAAATAATGAAGTGAACAAAAAAGGAGTTATGCTACAAATTTATAAGAAAAGGAAAGTTAATAATGATCACTCGAATAATCATTTTAATTTAAGAGAAAAAAAATACAAACTTATATGAAGTAAATAAACTTTAAAAGGAATAATAATATTCTAAACTAATTGTAATATGTGATCCTTGAAATCGATCATCAAAAGCACAAGGTGCATGCATTAAAAAAAACTTGAGCGACCATAATGGTGTTTTAGTTAAGTTGAAGGACAAATATGTTGAGAGTTGTGGTCCATTCCACAGTGGTAGCAAAAATCATGTCCACACCTGCCATAGATTCAAAATTTTCTCAACTGGATATTCAATAAATACTATGTATATTGTTAGTTCAATGTGTATATTGTTTATTGCCTTATTTCCCAAAACCATTAGCACAACTCTATTGGAGTATCAATTATTTGTTACTATCTTCATTATATTGTAACACAAAAAGAGCAAGTTGACATTCCAACTATAGTTATTACTTTACTTTCAAGTTATCATGTGGAGACATGTTATGAATCAACTACTCCTTATGTTCAGTTTTTGCATGTCCTCTATGTAAAATAATAAATATATACACTTTTTAACATACATTAAGAGAAAAATATATACATTTTCATTGTTTACCGTATCAATTATCCTGTCAGTTTGGTCACGATATAATAAGAATTTGAAAAGAAGATGAGAAGATTCAAGCTATTTTCCATATGTTTCCACTTTTTGTTGTTTTAGTTTATCTCCTTTTTGTTGGTCTGAATTGTAGACCTTGTAGTGTTGAGAAGAAGTTGGGCCTATTTGGCCAATGTACTCCATAAGAAATTCATTACATATCTATAAATATTAGCGGTTAATAAAAACTAAAACTTCAAATCTTATATCCTAATTTTATTATTGCAACAACTTAAAACAAATTATTACTAACGACGATTCAATGAGAGAAAGATTAACGAATGAGAAAAATACCAGCAAGTTAGTTGCAAACAGCCATCACTCTTTTCAATCTTGCACTTAGGACACTCAGAGTCAATCACATTGTCACTCACTCCCATCATCAACCAACATAGCTGAACAGTCCAATACAATTTCATCAAACCCGTAAATAGAGCATTATTTTCCAATTTATCCAACACTTCCTTAGGAACAATTTCTCTCCAGAACTTTGGTTTAATTATGGCCTTACAAGATCATCTTACAGAGCTAGATTTTTCAGACATGGAAAAACTTGTAGCACTTCCAAGCAGCATTGGCATGTTGAAAGGTTTGGTGAAGCTAGACGTCTCGTTCTACTCAAAACTTGGAAGCTTGCCAGAAGACATAGGTGATTTAGAGAACTTGGTGAAACTTGATGCCAGCTATACTTAAATTTCACAACCTCTGTCTTCCATCATCCAGTTGAACAAGCTTATATTCTTGAGTTTTGAAATACGATGTTTAGAGGATGGAGTGTTCTTTGTGTTCCCTCAGGTGGATGGAGGGTTACGCTCATTGCAAATTCTGGATCTCAATTTCTGCAATATAATAGATGAGGGACTTCTAGAAGACATTGGTTACTTATCGTCTTTGAAAGAGTTGCATCTCAGAGGAAATAATTTTGAGCATTTGCCTGGAAGCATAGCCCAACTTATTGCTCTTGAAACCTTGTACTTATCATCTTGCGAGAGACTTACACAGCTGCCAAAATTTCTAGAGCAATTAGATACAATATCTACAGATTGGAGCAATGATTTGATCTGTAATTCGTTATTTCAGAATATCTCATCATTGCATCAGCATGACATCTCTGCTTCAAATTCCTTGTCACTAAGAGCGCTTCTGAGTTGGGGGAAGAATATCCCAAGTTGGTTCCACCATCAGGGATTTGATAAAAGTTTATCAGTCAATTTGCCTAAAAATTGGTACGTACATGATAACTTCTTAGGATTTGATGTATGTTACTGTGGCGAATTAATTGATATCACAGCTCACATGATTCCCTTATGTGATGATGGAATGTCGGGTATCACCCAAACACTTGCCTTATCCAACCATTCATACGGTTATCCTAAGATTTATGTTTTCTTGGTACCTTTTGTTGGCTTATGGGATACATCTAAGGCAAATGGGAAAACACCAAATGACTATGGGCTTATTACGTTATGTTTCTCCAAAGAAATGAAGAAGTATGGATTACATTTGTTGTATAAAGATGATACTGAACTTGACGGGAGTTGATCCTCTTCTCAGAAACATTCTATTCTAAAATTCTTGGAAAGCCGCCAGCCTCTTTAGCTAATATTTGTGTTGTCTCTACTTATTTATATAACTCTCACCATCTATAAGCTGCAAAGTCTTCTTCCAAAACCAATAAATTTCTTGTTTCACGAGCTTGCATTATATTTTTTCTTTGCTTATATTCTTGCTATTTTTTCCTATTAATGTTGTAGTTGAATTATTAAAACCATATCAAAGTTGATTCTAATAATAGCTAAAAGAAAGATCAGATTAGTGAATAATCTGATTAAGTATTCTTCTAGTGATGAATCTGAAAAAAAATCATTAATGGGCGAGTGATTTGTATGTATCAAAAAGAGGAAAAGTAAGGCAAACCAAGAAGAAAACTGGTTCTTTTTTGCAACTTGCATCCTATCTTGGTGCTCCATCCTAATTCATTTACTACAAACCAATATTCAGATTCTGATATTGTTGTATCATTTTTACCAAGTTGTCATTCTCAACTTGGTAAAAGATGAAACAATTTAAGATGCAGCGCAGGTGAAGTTGATCAGGTTCGGTCTCCTTTATTATCTCTTTATGTGCTTCATAGTTAAGCGGTAAATTTACTTAGAAGCTCCTTGCTCTCAAAATTATTTGCTCTAATTAAGGAATAAATCTGATGTTGTAGTCACTCCTTTTTCAGTTACATAGACAGTGCAAACTGAGAAGAGGAAGATGGTACTTCGAGAAAAGAAGCAGTGACACTGCCTTTGAAGGGCACATATATTTCCTCTGCCTGAGAAACAGATTCGCGAAAGAACTTGGGTATGCACTAATTTGCTCTTTTTAAAGGGAAAAGGTAGAAGTACCTCCCTACACTATGACCCAAATCCTAGAGACACACCTTAACTAAACTAAGGTCCTATTACCCCCCCCCACCTCCCCGAACTCATTTTTTTTGTAATTTTGTACACCTTTTTGGCTTACGTGGCATCCAAAAGGTGTACAATATTATATATATAAAATGGGTTCAGGTGGAAGGGGGTAATAGGACCTTAGTTTAGTTAAAGTGTATCTCTGGAATTTTGGTCATAGTCTAGGGGTACTTGTGCCTTCTCCCCTTTTTAAATTTCATTTCGAAATATAATCACACTTTCCATTTCCTGACAAGTAGCTGGCCTAAAAAACAAATTGCAGATTATAGCTTTGCCAAAATGGATGGATGAAAGAAGCCTAAGAACTATTAGTAAGTTGCGTCACATCACAAAGCAAACATCCGAAAGGGGACTATTTCCAGGAATCTAATGTAGCTCCAACACTCGAGCTCAAATAATTTCTTCCCTACTGAAGAAGTGTAGTCTCCATTGACATCTACTGTCAAATGTTACATGGTGAATAGGAATTAAGTATTAAAATGACCATTCATATATCAAAGACGTAGTAGAGGTAGTAGTGTATTGTCTGTTTCATATATCAGAACTGGAGTTGTGTGATATAATACATTGGCGTTATGCTGAGAAACAAAGTGATCTTTGACAACACAGTATCCCATATTAATGCCACTAATGTTATTAGTGTTTATTGGAGGCTATTAGATCTAAGGAATGAGGCTCACGTACAAAAAAGGTACATTTACATACATGGATAGCAAGCCAGGGGATGAGGCTCATGTAATTGGTAGAGTATTTTCGCCTCATTTCACTCAGAAAATTTTAACAACGGGAGAGTTTTCTTATATTATGAAGAGTAGAACTAATTTGATTCACAATTTCCTAGGATGTTCCAAAAAAATCATTGAGCTATGTTTGCTGTTGTAAGAACCTAAGAAGGTATCCATGTTTTAGCGGAGAATCTCTTGAATCTCTGGAACTATCTTTCTGTTCTAGCTTACAGAAATTTCCAGAAATTCTCATAACAGTGAAGCCGGAGTTAAAGATTATCATGCATAAGTACTTTGGGATAAGGGAACTACGATCATCTGTATCAATACCTAGATAGCTCATACTATAGAGAGTTTTAGCAGAGAATAATTATGAATGTGTGTATTGCTCAAAGATTACAATGATATAAATACATGAAGAGTACTAATTGTTGGTGTATATATACATTTTATTATTAAAATAAAATATTAAAGGTATATGTTAGTGGGTATAAATTGTGGTAGAAGATGACTATTGGTTTTTGTAACTTATATGACCAATAGTTCTTGTAACTCATGGTCATTAGTTTCTTGTAACTCATATGACCATTAGTTTATTGTAACTTATGTAACATCTATAACATTCATCTACCCACATTACTACCCCTCATTCTACCCATTGATTATATGGAAGACTTCTTCATCTATAAATAGTGGTGTTTCTTCCTTTGTGAAGTATCCCGAAAAAAAAAAAAAGATAAGTGTGAAATAATATTGTAGTGTGTAGTAGTGAAAGAGAGAGTTGAAACAAAGAAAATTTTCTAAGTCTTCAACTATATTCACCATATAAAAGAGAATATTTATATGTTGAAGGAAGGTGTTCTTTTTGTGGAGCTTTGGACTATAATGAAATTTTTTGAAAACAATCCTCTGAATGTGTTTAGTGTCTGGACCCTTGTCGTTGCTATTCACACAAAGCGATGCAATGACTTTGGTTGACATTTCCTTATGGTTGTGCGTGGCATGTTCGGCGTTGCAAGTGTGATCGCTAACATATTTATGTATGCAAAATCTATCGAGCATTCATACTTCCTCTATCACAAAATCCATGCACAACCAGGGGATACACATTTCACCTTAAACCATTTACTACAACTCTTCAATGTAGTATAATTAAAAGAATTTATCATCGATGATTTGTCCAATAACATTTTAGCTCATTCTTGCTGCTAATGTTTGTTGTATTTGGAAATTAGTTTCATCGCAAAATGTGTGGTTGGGTTGTGATCCCTATCCACACTCCCGTTGCTCTAGGACCATTTTTTTTTTATCGATTAGGCTAAAGTTGGGATGATGATATTTGATTGGTTTGAACATGTTAGTTCTATTGAGTGGGAAGTATTGTGATTAGGGTGATTTGTTTTGACTAATCAAATTTTAGTTTATATATTTTAATGGTTCAAACACATTAGTGTACACGAGGAGTGTTTTCATATGTGTTTGATTTGATTGGACACGTTGTATCACTTTCAATGCGTGGCATGGTCTTATTGACTGTGTCACTTGGCCGACATGTCTTTCGACACGTCATACCAAATTGAGCATATTGCATTAATTTATTTCAAATTTGGTATTATCCAAATTAATTCTAAACCCTAAAAAGAAAAATAAATACAAGAACTTGAAAAAAAAAACAGTATATGTACAACATATATGCATATATTGGGAAAGAAATATAGGGTCCCATTGATGGCAACATCAAGTTGAAATGGAATCATCAGATTTGCAAATCTTGCACTCCGGTGAAATCGAAGTTGATCCCACCTTGTTGAATTCTATTGTCATCGCTATCACCAAAATAAAAATGGTTATGAGAGCCGAGATAATGATATCGAGTTGCAACAAATTCTCTTCTACTCAGCTTAGTTTCATTCAGGTAAGAATTTGGAATCAAGCTCTAATCACGATGTTGGTAAAAAACCTGTAGAAATTGAGTATTCTGTTATTCCAAATTCACTTAACCTAAAGAAAAGTACTTCTAAAACGAGGGAATCTTCATGTACTTTTTGTGAAATTTGTAAAAATGTGTTTCCTCCGCCAAACAAAATGATGTGGGGGCACCAGTTGCAATCATCGTTATTGTGAAGAATGCATACAAAATTATATAGGCAAAAAAATTAATAAGGGTATCCATGAGATGATTTCTATGAAGTGCCCTGCTTCTGATTTCCATGGAATTTTAGATATGGATTCAATAATGCTGGTTTATTTCCTTGTGCGAGTAAGAGATGCCATTTGACTAACAGAAATTCTGGCTTCGCCAATAGTTATTGATTGCCCTTCTATGGATTATATGGGTACACTGGTTGATGATCTAAGGGAATATCCAATTAGGGCATGTCCTGAGTGTTGGAGACTTTTCTGTGTCAATTATAAATGCTTGCATTTGGGAATGGCATGTGAGAACTATCAGTTTAGTAGGCAATTAAATTTGCTCTACTGGCAGCATCATTATGAAGGATATCACGATGAACTAGAGGAGGCAATTTCATCAATTAAACTAGGGTTAGCCATGGAAAACATATAATATCATCTTAATAGCATGATTCAATACTAAATCAATCATAAACAAGTACAATCCACTCAATTGGAATCATACTCAACTTAACCCACAATATTGGAAGGAACCCTAACTTGAATTGAGGATTCATCTTCACAATTGGGGGAGTTCTAGTGGAATCCCATACATGCTAAGTATCCCATATAAGAGAACACTTCATAATTAGCTTTAAGTCATACTTGTGCAATGCATGGATAAGACCCAATAATCCTACCCATACTAAGTACCACTCTAGGCTTTCATGCATATTGATCATCTCTTTTGATCTCATATTTAGCACATCATAAAGGACAAAGGGAATCACCTCAAGTCATACATATCATGGAATCATAAAGGATAAGGGAAATAACCTCAAGTCATACATATCATGGAAGGCCTATAGAGCTACAATCCACACAAGTCATTGTGCATATTACTCTTTACTGATTCTTAAGACATGGAAACTCACCTCTCTATGTCTTATCATAAGGGCCAATGGGTATTCACCTCTCTATGTCTATCATATAGGCCAAATGGATATTCACCTCTCTATGTCTATCATATAGGCCAAATAGGTGTTCACCTCTTACTTTACATGTATAGTCATATGTATTCGCCTCCATAACGATTTTAGGGAAACATAGGTATTCACCTCCATGCCCCATCATTATATGATATAGGTATTCGCCTCCACATCATTACTGAGGATCATAGGTATTCGCCTCCATGATCAACATAAAGGCTAATGGGTATTCACTTCTTGCCTTACAATAAAAGTTATATTTTTAGGGTAGTCATCACACACTTATCATATCATGTCATGGGTAATCTTCTCATGATTATCTACTTAGGGATAAGGGAAGTCACCTCACATCTCTCTCATATAAATGTCTTTGGGGGAATCACCACAAGCCTCATCACATTTCATAGTCCTTGGACTTAGATTCAGTTTAGGTGAGCAAACTTTTCAACCTAGAATCATTCTGTGTGAGAGAACCTTTCATATCATATCATATTCATGCATAAGAGTGTGTGTGTGAGAATGGCCTTTCACATCACAACAATATCATAACCATAGACACTTCACTCTCAAAGTGTTCATAAGGCATGTACATAGCTTCATAAAACATGCATAATATCATGTCTTGCCCTTTCAAGGGTCAAGGCTCATATCAAATCAACACATCTAGTATTAATACATTAGACATGGATACTATCATAACTCAAGTGATTCTATCACTTCATACAATATATCATTCATAAGGTAGGTTAGGTAGGTAAAGGCTTTCCACCATAATTCTATCTATTAATCTTCTATTCTCATATAGACTTTATTCTCAAAGTCTTAACATACATAATTCACCTTATTAGCTTTACCTTAAAAACCCTAGAAGTCAACATACATGATTACAAGCCGTACTCTCAAGCTTTTACTTCTTACAATCATCATACATATCTAGACTTCAAGGTATTCTAATCACATGCTTAATTATTAAGTGATTCTAGTCATAAATCATCATAAAGGATCAACTTCAAGCCTTACTAGTCATGATCCATCATATATACTATAATCTAATTCAATTCATGTCTACATGTTTTTATTCTTGAACAATTACTATAGACATCATCAATTCTAGAAGATCATCTCTAAGTCTTCAATTTCCCTTTTTAAGGCACAAACCTACATTACTCCAATTTCATCAATTAAACTAGGGCTAGCCATGGAAAACATATAATATCATCTTAATATCATGATTCAATACTAAAAAAAATCATAAACAAGTACCATCCACTCAATTGGAATCATACTCAACTTAACACACAATATTGGAAGGAACCCTAACTTGAATTAGGGATTTATCTTCACCAATTGGGGGGGGGGGGGGGCGGGAATTATAGGGGACTCCATATATGGAATCAATGGATGAATAAACTATCATACCTTAGATACAAAGCCCTCACAAAGCTTGGATGATTGGAGGAGTTTGACCTAGCTTGATTCTCTTCTTCTTCTTCTTCTTCTTCTTCTTTCTTGAGTTTTCTAGAGAGAATTTTTTAGAAGATGAACTGTGGGATCTTTTGGGGTTTTGGAAATAATGACTTAATTGGGGTGGTTAAAGTCTTAAAATAGTTTATATAGGTGTATAAAGTCTATACAAAATGACCCCACTTAATACTAACTAAAAAAGGAATTTCCTAATTTGTCCTCACTTAGGCAGCGTAGTGTCAGGCACCACAACAGGGCTCACGAGCCATGGTCCTGCTCGTGGTCCATGGTCCAGTAGCTAAGACACAAGGACTTGGCCCCCACAAGTCTAAGACATGACCACGAGCCTTCCCACGGGTCATGGTCTTCACCACTGACCGTGAAGTGGCTCGTGGTGATGTGCCAACTTTAGGCTACCTTTAGGGAGCTACTTCCCAAGCTCCACAAACCACTCCATGAGTCGTGGTCCTCACCACTTGCCATGGTGGTGGTCGTGAAAATGAGGCAGTGATTGCCAAGGTTGGGGCAGCCTTGGCCCTTGGCTTGGGCCTTGCCCCTTTGCCTTGGCTCTTGCCCTCTAGTCTAGACTTATTGCACCCTCAATTAGCCCTAGGTGGCCTACTACACTACGGGGTGTTACAGGATGAGGAGGAAGAAGAAGAAGATGAAGATGATGATAATGAAGAAGGAAAAGAAGAAGAAAGAGGAGGAGAAGGGGAGGAAAGTCCATGATCAGAAACTTCAATGAATGTGAAAAAGTTCAAGTTTTGTTTCCTTGGAAACAAAATAGCAATTTGAATTCCTATTTACTTTATATGCAATCTATTGTTGGTTAAAAAACAGTATGCATGGTCTTTTATTTGATTTCAATTGTAGTGGTTAAGTTGGTGAAAAAACAATATGCAGGGTCTTTATGTTTGAATTAGTTATTGAGTCTAATTTGGATGGGCTCTAGCAGTGAGGCCTACTGTCCAATGTAAGTCTAGACCAAAATGCACAAATCTTCTATTTTGCAGACAAGTTGTTGTATTTTATATAGAGTCCAGGTTGGTATGACCAACTTTCAGGGCCATATTTCTTTTATTTTGAATCGCTTGTTCAAATTATTTTTTACTACATCACTTATTAGATCAAAGTATTAAAGAATTCATCTCGCACTTTGTTTTTAAAGTAAAAAATTAATTAATTTGCTTTGGAAAACCAGGAGAGAGGTTGTATGTGTTACACCCTAACTTAGGATAAGAAGTAACATATAAGCAAAACACATGAGATATATTAAGTATATATAAGTAAGTAGACCTTGTACTTTAATGATGCCTTTAAAAGTTGTGCAGGTCTATGCCGAGATAGAACAATATCACTAGTGGGTTAGACAATTACAGATGGTATTAGAGTAACTTTTGTGTTAACTGTGTCGATGCAAGCTAAAGTTAACCTGAGTTTAGTCAAATTCCGATAAGGTGAGGCAAACCTCTTTGCTAGGTCTTGAAAAATCTCAAGTGGTGGGGAAAATCACAATGGTGGGGCACACCTCAGCGAGGACGTTGAGTCCATAAGAGAGAGTGTTTATGACACATCTCCTTAGGATAAGAAGTCCACATCGACAAAAACACATGATAAGTAAGCAGATCTTACACTTTAGTGGCGCATTTTAAAGTTGGGTGGGTCTAGGGTGAAATGAAAAAAATCACTAGCAGGACGAACCATTGTTTGTTGGAAAAGGCAACGTAGAATTATATATATATATATATATATATATATATATATATATATACTAGTTTTTGAGAACGTGCATTGCACGTTTGTCTCATATAATTATTATCAAACAATTTGAAGAGGAGCCAATCATTAGCTGCTTCCAACATTTCAAGACATTAGTTAAGATATCGAAACCTGATTCACTAAAAAAATGTTATATCACCACAGTATAATTTTGACAGTGTTTGCTAAGATTAGAGCCATTAGAACTTGGGATAGAATAACCCTGTAAAAAGAGCTCAAACTATAAAAACTAAAACCTATTCTACAACTTCATTTAGCTAAGAATCATCAAAAGAATGCAAATATTTCGGAACGACATCCACATGTTCTTATAAATGAGTTTTGTGCATGAAACAATTCCATCAAGTTGTCTTGCTTGCCTGGGGACTAACACCCAAGTAGTTTGTCATGAGACCCGTGATACCAAACATCATAGCCATTGACATCTGCTTAAAATCATTTTCCATATTCCTTATGTTAGCAAGGGATTGCACACTGAATATAATAACAAGCCACGAGCAAATCTTGTATCTGATAACATGGCACCAAAGATGTCGAAGATGACGGCTATGAAGCCGTAGTAATCTATAGGAAGATCTTGTGGACCAACCAGTGAAGCCTTGTACGGTTTCGCCACCATATTCGAGTAAAAAGATTCAATGGGATTTGCAAATTCAATTGCTCTTTGGGTGACTTAAATAAGGGACCTTATGTGAGGGAAGATGAAAATAATCAAATTATTAAAGATATTTTAGCCAAAAATTAAAAAGACCCATCAATTTCGAACTTAATTGTTTGACCTTTGATCTTCATTAGTTTGCTCACAAACAAGAGATGAAGAAGCAATTGAAGAAGTATTGTGCCTCGAGAAAAGGAAGAGTCTATTGACTTAAATCATAATTATGAGTATTTTTATGCAATATTATTAATGTAGATGAAGATCAAAGGGTCAAACAATTAAGTTGGAAATTGATGGGTCTTTTTAATTTTTGGCGAAAAAATCTTTAATAATTTGATTCTCTTTCATAATTATGAGTATTTTTACTGCAGTATTATTAATGTCAAACAAATAATTGCTTTTTATATATATAAAGAGTAAAACTGTAATTCAACTTTTGACTGGAGTTCTTCCCACTTATAATATAAACAAGTGCCTTGCGCGTGAACCCTATGTCAATAAGTATATGATTTAAAAAAAAAAAAAAGTTATTGACAACATATTAGTGTTATAAAACAAAATAAAAGTATGTTATACTTTTTATATCCACAAACATGATGTTTGGTCGCAAAGTTGTAAAACAACATAGAACGACAATGTTAAATTATAAAGCTTATTAAATTGAAGGACCTTGAATAGATATTTCAAATTGTTTTAATTTATACAACAACAACAACCAAAACAACAACAACTATATATCTATATAGTACCATAAAGTGGGATGATTTTATTGTGTTAAAGTGTTTGAATAAATATTTAGTGTAATCCAACAAAGTGATTTAATAAATACATTTAAATTAGTATTTTAAATAAAATAAATTATATTCTTTTCGCATATTACAAATGTTACTTATAATGTATATGTATATATAGCATTCGAGAGCTAACTTTACAAATATAA
This sequence comes from Solanum pinnatisectum, assembly GCA_035578085.1. NCBI lineage: Eukaryota > Viridiplantae > Streptophyta > Magnoliopsida > Solanales > Solanaceae > Solanum > Solanum pinnatisectum. The sequence continues at coordinate 625,566 of JAWPEI010000021.1, read as the reverse complement.
AGGTTTCTCAATGCAAATTCATTGTGAATTCTTAAATAATAGTAAGATTTAATCCCAAAGATATACTATAACTTTCTTTAATTAATTAAGTTAATATGAATGGTTCTCATATTTGTATTTCTTTTAAGTTCAATTTTTTAAATCTTTGTTAGAATGAATATTGATATTTTAGCATAAACAATTGTAGTAAGATCAGTGTTTAACTAAAATTTAAAAAATCTTTCAATTATTTGGTGATTTTTTAGTATGCAGGTCAACTTTATAAGTAAGAATTTCCCACTATTAAAACCACCCACTCATGAATATTGTCAATTTGGGATCGAAAAAACTGCTACCATAAAGAATCTGATGACAATAATGGTAACTTATCTTACTTATACAGCGTGAGAATATGCAAGGCCATTTTTATGTAAGATATCTAGTAGTAGTATTTATCACCGTAAAAATGTTCTCTAACTGCATAATATTATGATTACAACATATTTCATAATTGGACACTTTTGAGATTATGTAAATTCTCTAGCCTTTTATTCCTATATAATTACTATTTTGTAGTATTAAATATCCAAATATAATTACTAATTAGAAAGTATATTAAGAGATTCTTGAATTGGGAAAAATCTAATCCTAAAATTAAAATTAAAAATTCATGGTAACTTGATCCAAAAGGGAATGAATTATATATCGATAAATAAAGAGTGCATGTTATTGTTTTGTAAATAATATTTATTTATTATTGCAAAGAGTATTCACACTACCTATATTTAAAGAGTTGAGAAATTTAAAATAAACGTACCTGATAAATGGAAAAAGGCAAATATAAAAAAAAATAAGTTTCGTGGTATAAGAACTCAAAAGTTTCCAACAAAAAAAAAAAAAAATGAAATAGAAATGAAAAAAAAAAAAAAAAAAAAGAGAGAGAAAGGCAATCTTAAAATTAAAATAACAATTACCGTGATCATAATAATCATGAACTTCACAGTATCTGTATACAACAATCATGCTCGGCGTCAAAATTAAATCATCACTATTAAAAAAGAGATATAGTTATCAAAAGATATGTTCATCACTTTTTTTTACACAAAAAAAATAATGTATTTGGAGAAATAAAATATTCATAAATATTTCAATACAGTATGAAATTTTTTAACCTCATGTAAACTTCAATTTGATATAAAATATATATATATATATTTCATGTGCACAACAAATCTAATCTTATTCGCACTTGTGTACAGCAATCCCTTTATACGATCGAAAAAGCAGTTCCTTCAAATAGCCTCTAAACTCTATTTGTTATACCCATATTTTCCAACAATTTCATATCAAAACTGAATATACATTTGTAAATACCTAAAACTCTTATGAAAAGTTTTTTTTAAAAAAGAAGACAAGTTCTTAATAGAGAAATTTTAAGAACAGAGCTCAAAGAATTGAACAAAACATTAATAGAGGAAATGAAAAAGAAGTTCAAACTAAAAATAAGACTCGCCATTTTCGCTTAGAAACGATTGTAAGATCAATGGTGATCTTTGAACTTCTGTTTATAAGATATTACCCACATTACATAGACTTTTGGACTTCTTATTAAATAAAATGAAAAGAAATAGTGAAAAAAGATAACTATAAGTGGGAAAATCTGATTTTTTTTACCTTAAAAATGGTAATAGAGTCATTTAATTTTACAAGGGCATTTTGGCATTTCAACTTTTTATTTGTGATGTTACATATATATATATATATACATTATAAGAGGTGGTTTATGTCACTTCCCAGCTTAGTATCAGAACTCCACATCGACAAAACACCTGAGAGTTATTAGGTATAAAAGTTAGCAGACCTCATAACACTAATCTAGTGACGCGTTTTAAAGCCTTGCGGGTCTAGATTCAAAGCAAACAATATCACTAACAAGTTGTATGGTAGAAAAATGGTGGTGCAAATAATAATTGAAGGGATAGAGGAATTATATTGTTGGATTAATTGAATCAATTTCAGGCCTGATTCAGTTGTTGGCTCTTCTGGTTTTCATTTCATTTTCTCCTCTGTTGGTGAAAATGCAACTTGAAAGGAAAAAGTATATTATCGCAGGTGAAGTTAGCAAGTGCTTGTTTGCTAATTAATTTGCTTTTCTATTCCATATCTTGTGTTTTGATTTTATTTTCATCTATGATTAATAACTAAACAATGGAACCTAATTGATAACAACCCAACCGATAACCGACCCATAAATACCCCTATCTATGACTATGAGCTCTTTTTGTACACTTGAGTTATTCTATTTTAACTTTTATCTTAGTTTGTGTTTGTGCTATATCAGTACATGAATCTCCTAGAATTCATTTGTGGTATATCTGTGATTAATGGATTGTTGTTGCCAGCTCCTTTCTAAACAACCTTTAGTGTCTGCTTGGAAGTCAGTAGAGTGTCTGTGAAATTCCCCATTTGAAGCTTCTGGTTGTTAGTACTGAAATAAGCAGGTGTCATGCGGAAGCTAGTAAAGCAAACCTCGAAAGACCATGAGTAAGAAGACAAAATGATAAATATACCAAAAGACATGAAGATTTAACGTGGTTCGGTCAATCAACCTATATCCACAAAGAAGATGAGCAATCCACTATATAAATATGAGAGTACAAAATATAAAGAGAAATAACCTCAACCAATTCCTATTCACAATGTAACATTTGACAGTAGATGTCAATGGAGACTGCGTTTCTTCAGTAGGGGAGAAACTATTTAAGCTCAAGCATTGGAGCTACATTGGAAATAGTCCCCCTAGGCTTCTTTCGTCCACCCATTTTCGCAAAGTTATAATCTGCAATTTGTTTTTTAGGCCAGTTATTCGCGTCAAGCTCAAGATCAACTTTATACAACAAACGTAATCCATAATGCTTCATTTCACCATAGAAACATAACGTAAAAAGCCCATAGTCATTTGGTGTTCTCCCTTTTGCCTTAGATGTATCCATAAGCCAGAAAGAGGTATCAATAAAAATGAAATCTCAGGATTACGTTCTGAATGGTTGGATAAGGCAAGTTTCTGGGTGATACCGGACATCCCATCATCACATAAGGGAATCAAGTGAGCTGTCATGTCAATCAATTTTCCCGAGTAACTTACAACAAATCCCAAGAAGTTCTCACGTACGTACCAATTTTTAGGCAAATTGACTGATACACTTGTACTAGTTCCCTGATGGTGGAACCAACCTGGGATGTTGATCCCCCAACTCATAAGCGCTCTTAGTGACAAGGAAGCTGAATCAGATGAGATATTCTGAAACAACGAATTACAGATCAAATCATTGCTCCAACCTGCAGATATTGTATGCAATTGCTTTGAAAATTCTGGCAGCTGTGGAAGCCTCTTGCAATTTCATAAGTACAAGGTTTCAAGATCACCAAGTTGGGCTATGCCTGAATAAAGTTGTTTGTATTTATTAGGAGTCACCGACAGGATACTATTGATAAATAGTAATCAATAGTAAAATGTCAATTATGTGAATAGTAAGAGTCAAGTCACTGTGTAAATAGTAAAGGTCAGTCACTATTCATGAATAGTAGAGGTCACCTACTGTTCATAAATAGTAGTTTGTAAATTTTGTATATATATGTAAGTTGGGAGAAGAGGAAGATCATCCTCAACTCCATCCTCTTCCACAATTCTCTCTTCCGCAACTACCCCCCCCCCCCAAATTGGTATCAGAGCTAGATAAGAAAAAATATAAATGGAGAAATCTAGCAATAACCACGAAGCTATGAAGGAATCAATTCCAGAAAATCTACAAACTAAGGTATGTTCATATTTCATTATGAATAGCTAAACTGTCATATTCCTGATAATCTCTTGATTATTATTTGATTATTATCATGTTATAGTATTGTTATACTGAATAAATTCGAAGTAGTTTGCTATGAACGAAGGTAAGCTGAGAATAGGTAAGCCCAGACTATGCCATCCTAAAACGGAAACCCAGTTAGGCAAAAGAGAAGCCGTTTGAGGGGAAGTACGTACATTGAAGGCGTTAGTGGTAAATCGATTGAAGCTGAAAATCATAGTAGTGACCAAAAGAATTTATTCAGAATAACTTTAATATAATCTGATAATTGATAATAACAAACAAGAAGGTTAGAAGGAATAAACTTGTTTAGAAATTATGAAAATGGTACCTACATACTTACTAAATGGAGATGATAAATATAAAATACTTATTTTATATATCCTTAGAACATTAAATATTGACATAAAAAGAGAAATTTACGATCTTTTACTTATTGAAGAAATAATAGAATTAGACCGAATAAATGAACTAATAGAACAAAATTGGCAAGAACTAACTATCCAAAACATGTATGAATTATATGACTTATGTTCAGATTAATGATAAACTATGAATATATGACATATTGGTTACAAACTATGGAAGATTTAGAACTATTAAATAAACTTTTAATAGAAAATATTATAATATATCGAAGAACCCAAGATATGGAATACTTAGAATATATTTCAGAAAATATAAAAGAAATACAAAATCTTATAATAAAAAAGCAAGGATATTATGAAAAAATGTTTTCAAACTAATAATGGATGAAACTTATAGAGAACAATTATTAGAAAAAATTAATGAAATAAAACAAGAATTAAGATTTAGACAAAATAGATTAGAAGAAAATATATGGGCAGGAGTATGCCAAAAATCTATAAAAACACAAAGAAAAACGATATTTTTATTAGATCTACAATTACAACACTTAGAATATAAATATCAACATAACTTATAATGAATAAAGAAGAATATGCTGTAGAAGAAAAAATATATAAAAGTCAAGATGGACTAGAAATAAAAATAATACATTCAAACTTAGAACGAAGATATAAAAAAATAGGAACCCAATTATATCTAATGCCAGATAAAGAATCAGCAAAATTAGAGGATAGTCTAACAACTATGGTAAGATTAAATAAAGAAAATGAAGAAATAGATAGAAGAAAAGAAATTGAAAAAATTAGAGAACAAGCTAAAAAAGAAATTAAACAAATAGAAGAAGTAAAAGATACTAGAATTCAAGAATTACAAAAAGAATTAGAAAGACTTAAACAATTATATGAAGAAAAATTAAAAGCAAAAGAAGAATATAAAAAAAGAACTGAAGAATTAAAGTTAAATCAAGAAATAGAAAAAATGAAAACACTGTTAGAAGAAACAGAAGAATTACCTGAATTAAAAATAGATGAAATAAACGAAATAAATGAAGAAGAAAATGACAATATTTCAGAAAATAATTATGAATCATATTCAGAAACATATACTGACCTTATAGAAAAAGATAAAAATATAGAAATAAATGTAGGAAATTTAGATGAAAAACCTAGTACTTCGAATCCTAGAACACGAATGGATACAACACCAACATATTATACTTATGAAAAAGAAAATAGAGATAAAGTTTTATGGGATAAAAGATTAAATAAAAATTGGATACCTAGACAAACTACAGACCAAAATAATTTCTTAGATTTGACATGTAGTGTATACAAATAAAACAATTCAATTATGGATAGGCTATATATCAAAACAATTAATAGATAACAAAATATCAATAATGGATGCCCCAGGATATATAGAAAGAACACTAATAGGAACAGTAAAAATATGGTTACAAAATTTAACAACAACAAGCTTAGAAACATTAAGAAATAATACGAAACTTAATAATGAGATAGCAACATCAGCAATAGACATATTAACTAAATATGAAATATCAATTAGAAATGAATTTGGAAGTATGACAACAGAAATAGAAGAACAACAGAAAGATAAAATAATAAACAGAAATTTAATGAATAAATTAACAATATGTAAAATGAGATACATAGATGAATATACATGTGCATTTAGAGAATATTACTATAAAGGAATATATACAAATGATGAAAGTAGAGAAATAAGAAAATTATATTACACAAAATTACCAGAACCATTTAGTTCAAGAATAATAAAAGATTGGGAAGAATCAAATACAGTAGATACACTAGGAGCTAGAGTAAAATTCTTACAACAATGGTTTATGAAATTATGTGAAAAACATAAAGAAGAATTAAAACTAGAAAAATATTAGTAAAAACCTAGCATATTGTACAAGTAAATTAGCACCCCAATTTGGATGCAAAAATTCATATAAAAGAAAAGGATAAAAAGTATAAACGTTTCAAAACAAAATATAAAGATAAAATCCCAAGAAAAAGATATTATATAAAAATTATAAACACAAAAGACCACATAGAGTTAAGAAAAATATAGCAGAATGTAAATGTTATAATTGTGGAAAACTAGGACATTTAGCTAGAAATGTAAATTACCAAAAGATTTAAAGAAAAACAAATAACAGAGGTAATAATAGAAACGATAAATATAAACAGGTAGATTATTTAGATTATGAATTAGAAAATGAAGATAGCATATACGAATTCTGAGATATTGAACTAGAAGATGAAATAGAGCGACACGATTATGATGAAAGCGATATAAAAATAATAAGTAAAGAAGAATATCAAGATAATGAATATCTGAATAAAAAAATAATATTTGACAATAATATGTTTGAACAAATAAAAGGTAAAGAATTAGACTTAAGCATAGATAAGATATTAGAAGTACCTAAACTAAAAAATTTATTCAAATTAAAACAAGATGAATATTATGTAATAAGCCAAAAAGAACATGTAATAGATTGTAAATATATTAAAGGAAAAGCTAAAATACCTATCATAAATAAAAAAATAATTAATAAAGAAATTCAAGATTTAAAATCAAAAATCCAATAAAATATGTACATTTAGAGCAATGAAATATTAATAAAAGCATGTTTTAGAGAAGGAATAGATACACCTATAGAATTATATTTAGCAGATGATAGAATAATTCAACCTATAGAAAAAAGTATAATAAGTGCAGTTAGAGGAAATCTAATATACCAAAAATTTAAATTTATAATAAGTGCAAACTATTCAGTAGCAATAGAAGACAAGAACATAGATAAATCACTGGTACTATATTGGAAAATGTCAGGCATAGAATTAGCACCAGGAAGTAAAATATTTACAGCAAGATGTAAAAATTTATATGTATTAACTACAAAGCATAAAACAACAGCAAAAAATAAGATTCAAAAAATCAAAATAGAAAATCCATTTGATAAAATAATTACAGTAATTGATAATAATGATTACAGTTATAAAGAACTAGATATTGAAGAAGATTTAGAGATAGTAAAGAAAGATTAAGTACATCTAAAAGATTAAGCTATGATACACCTTCATCATCAAGAACTAGTACATCTAGGAGATTAGATTATGATTTAATACCTAAGTTAAAAGAACTACAACAAGATGAAATCCAACCATACCAATATTATATTACAGGAATATTAGACCAAAGAAAATATTTAATAACTATAAATACAGGACAAACAGAAAACCAAATTATAAGAGAATTAGTCAAAGAACATGAAATAATTACAGGAGAAAATATAAACACAGAATTACCTAGAGCTTTGGTATATATAGAAGAAACTACTGAACAAGAACTAATTATTGGAGGAATACCAATAAAAATTAAATTCAAAATACATCAAGGAAATAATAATATTACTTTAGGAATAAAATGGCTAGAAACAGTTAGACCATATAATATAGATGATAAACAATTAACAATAACTTATGAAAATAAGAAAGTAATTATTAAAAGAACAATTATATGATAAAATAACAACATCTTAATATAATGACAAAAATATACATTTTAGCAAAGATAATTATAGAAGGATACTATAACAGGTATTACACACATATGATAGACACAGGAGCAGAAGCAAATATGTGTAAACATAATTGTCTACCAGATAGTAAATGGGAAAAATTAAAAACACCATTAATAGTAACAGGATTCAATAATGAAGGAAGCATGATAACACATAAAGCTAAAAATATAAAAACACAAATATGGGATAAAATATTAATAATCGAAGAAATCTATAGTTATGAATTTACAAATAAAGATATATTATTAGGAATGCCTTTTTTAGAAAAACTATATCCACACACTATAACAAAAACACATTGGTGGTTCACTACCATATGTAATCACAAGATAGGAGCAAAAGAGTTAATAATAAAATCAGAAAAATACACCATGGATAAAAGGAAGTGAAAAATTACCCAAAAATTAGAAAATATAACAACTAATGATCATAAAATAGAAATTATAATATTCACAATAGATAAAATACAAGCAATAAATGATAAGTTAAACTCATTATATAACGAAAACCCATTACAAGGATGGGATAAACACAAAACAAAAGTAAAAATTGAACTAATAGATGAAAATAGTATAATAACACAAAACCATTAAGATATAATTTTGAAGACCAATCGTAATTTAAGATGCATATAAATGAATTATTAGAAAATAAGTATATACAAGAAAGCAATAGTAAACATAATAGTCCAAAGATTCATAGTAAATAAACATAGTGAACAAAAAGAGGAAAACTAGAATGGTTATTGATTATAGAAATCTAAATGCAAAAACTAAAACATATAATTACCCTATACCTAATAAAATATTAAAAGTAAGACAAATACAAGGATATAATTACTTTAGTAAATTTGATCAAATCAGATTTTACCACTTAAAACTAGAAGAAGAATCTAAACATTTAACAAAGATTTATCGTACCACAAGGTTTTTACGAATGGAATGTTTTACCATTTGGATATAAAATGCACTGTGTAGATATCAACATTTTATGGATACATATTTTAACCAATTAGAAAATTGTATAGTATATATAGATGATATACTATTATACTCAAGAACAAAAGAAGAACATTTAAAGTTATTAGAAAAATTTATACATATTATAGAAATATCAGGAATTAGCTTATCAAAAAAGAAAGCTGAAATTATGCAAAATCAAATAGAATTCTTAGGAATACAAATAGACAAAAATGGAATAAAAATGCAAACACATATTGTACAAAAAATATTTGGTTCTGAAGAATTATTAGATACTAAGAAAAAATTACAATCATTTTTAGGATTAGTTAATCAAGTAAGAGAATATATACCAAAATTAGCAGAAAATTTAAAACCATTACAGAAAAAATTAAAGAAAGATGTAGAATATCATTTTGATGAACAAGATAAAAAATATATCAGAAAAATTAAAACCATGTGTAAAGAGTTACCAAAATTATACTTTCCAGATGAACATAGACAATTTACTTATATAGTAGAAACAGACTCAAGTGTCCATGAGTTACGGAGGAGTATTAAAATATAAATATATAAATGAAAAATAGAACATCATCAGAGATATTATTAGGATCATATACGGACCCACAAATAAAATGGGAAATAAATAGAAAAGAATTATTTGCCTTATATAAATGTTTATTAGCTTTTGAGCCATACATTGTATATAACAAATTTATTGTTAGAAATGGATAATACGAGGTAAAATGGTGGATAACCAAAAAGTACAAGACTCGATTACAACAAAGAAATAAGAAGAAGTAGTCAATATATTGAATTTTTCATTTACAATTGAAGTTATAAAATCGACAAAAATGTGATTGCAGATCACCTCTCAAGAGAAAAATATTGAGCAGACAAATACAATGGATCGGATACTCAACCTCCTAACTACACTTTGTAAAAAGTGGATAGTATGGATGGTGAGATACAAAAGCTAAAGGAGCAAGCTAGTAGTCGTGACATGACGTTAAAAATGCGAGCTACGTCGATCGGAAGACGTTAAAATTCGAGCTAGAAGGAGACGTTGGGAAACTCCTAAAACCCATAACGTTTGCTTAAATGAAGGTGCAGTACATCCGAGCTACAAAGAAAATTCTGAAGAAAAAGTTATCCAAATACAAATATGAATAAACTTTTTGATAAACCATATCTGACTCAAAGATACAAAAATCGTGCCTACTCCACAAACAACTACTTATAAAAACAGCTAGCCCATGAGAAAAATACATATACCCATATTACAGTACATATCTGAAAATATTTATAAAATCCAAACTTACCTAAATAAAAACCCCGAGCTATAAATCCAAAAGAACCAAATCGATTATATTACTCAACACCTACAAGGTTATAACTAACTAATTGCCCTTCCAGGTACAAATACAAACTTAGTTACAACTTGTTACAATTATGGACTACTCAAGATGCAGTATACATTACTGAGAGACGAAATTTGAAGATACGAACTATACAAAGCATTCTTAACCTACAAACGAATTACTAAAGGAACTCTATTTTTCATAAAGTTCTATACAACTACAATGAAATACTATATGATTAAATAAAACAGTTATACAAGTAATAAAGATTGGTTTGACCAGAGATATGTTAATTAGGAAAGATAGAAAAACAAGATGAGATACCTATTGTAGATATTCCCGATTTCTACGCCAATAAAAGAGTTATCGGAATAGCTACAATATTAACAGTTAGCAAATAATTATCTAAATAACAATACAATATGGAGTTACTACAATGAGATAATACAATGATATATTCAAAGCGAGAAACAAGAGAAGGAGATATGGAAGAAATACGTCGGTGGATACTAAGTCTTCTAAAACCGAAAATATACCAACTACACGAGCTATCAAGAAAAATTTCATTTCACGGTATTATTGACAAGATATTGCACAACTATTAGCAAATATACTCGGAGCATATATGTTCCAAGTGTCACGGAGAAGATAATGAAGTTCAACCGCAAATGCATTTGGAATAAAATACCAAATACAAAAGACAAAGAGATAGCGGCGGCACTGATAAAGACGGTAAGCGAAACAACAAGATAGAGCGGAGCAGTTATGTAAATTAGTCTAAAGTAGAACAGGAAGCTTATCTTCCTTTTTTAAAGTTTTTTGTTCTCTTTTGTAAAGTAGAAATAAAGTTGTTTGTATTTATTAGGAGTCACCGACAGGATACTATTGATAAATAGTAATCAATAGTAAAATGTCAATTATGTGAATAGTAAGAGTCAAGTCACTGTGTAAATAGTAAAGGTCAGTCACTATTCATGAATAGTAGAGGTCACCTACTGTTCATAAATAGTAGTTTGTAAATTTTGTATATATATGTAAGTTGGGAGAAGAGGAAGATCATCCTCAACTCCATCCTCTTCCACAATTCTCTCTTCCGCAACTACCCCCCCCAAATAATATGTCATATATTCATAGTTTATCATTAATCTGAACATAAGTCATATAATTCATACATGTTTTGGATAGTTATTTCTTGCCAATTTTGTTCTATTAGTTCATTTATTCGGTCTAATTCTATTATTTCTTCAATAAGTAAAAGATCGTAAATTTCTCTTTTTATGTCAATATTTAATGTTCTAAGGATATATAAAATAAGTATTTTATATTTATCATCTCCATTTAGTAAGTATGTAGGTACCATTTTCATAATTTCTAAACAAGTTTATTCCTTCTAACCTTCTTGTTTATTATTATCAATTATCAGATTATATTAAAGTTATCCTGAATAAATTCTTTTGGTCACTACTATGATTTTCAGCTTCGATCGATTACCCTAACGCTTCAATCGGTGTACGCATTTCCCTCAAACGGCTTCTCTTTTGCCTAACTGGGTTTCCGTTTTAGGATGGCATAGTCTGGGCTTACCTATTCTCAGCTTACCTTCGTTCATAGCAAACTACTTCGAATTTATTCAGTATAACAATACTATAACATGATAATAATCAAATAATAATCAAGAGATTATCAGGAATATGACAGTTTAGCTATTCATAATGAAATATGAACATACCTTAGTTTGTAGATTTTCCGAATTGATTCCTTCATAGCCGTGGTTATTGCTAGATTTCTCCATTTATATTTTTCTTATCTAGGCTCGATACCAATTTGGGGGTAGTTGCGGAAGAGAGAATTGTGGAAGAGGATGGAGTTGAGGATGATCTTCCTCTTCTCCCAACATACATATATATACAAAATTTACAAACTACTATTTATGAACAGTAGGTGACCTTACTATTCATGAATAGTGACTGACCTTTACTATTTACACAGTGACTTGACTCTTACTATTCATATAATTGACATTTTACTATTGATTACTATTTATCAATAGTATCCTGTCGGTGACTCCTAATAAATACAAACAACTTTATTTCTACTTTACAAAAGAGAACAAAAAACTTTAAAAAAGGAAGATAAGCTTCCTGTTCTACTTTAGACTAATTTACATAACTGTCTCCGTCTATCTTGTTGTTTCGCTTACCGTCTTTATCAGTCACGCTATCTCTTTGTCTTTTGTATTTGGTATTTTATTCCAAATTGCATTTGGAACTTCATTATCTTCTCCGTGACACTTGGAACATATATGCTCTGAGTATTTGCTGCTAATAGTTGTGCAATATCTTGTCAATAATACTGGTGAAATGAAATTTTTCTTGATAGCTCATGTAGTTGGTATATTTTCTGGTTTTAGAAGACTTAGTATCCACTGACGTATTTCTTCCATATCTCCTTCTCTTGTTTCTCGACAGTTTGAATATATCATTGTATTATCTCGGCTGTAGTAACTCCATATTGTATTGTTATTTAGATAATTATTTGCTAACTCCGTTAATATTGTAGCTATTCATTATTTGCTAACTCCGTTAATATTGTAGCTATTCCGATAACTCTTTTATTGGCGTAGAAATCAGGAATATCTACAATAGGTATCTCATCTTGTTTTTCTATCTTTTCCGGAATTAACATATCTCTGGTCAAACCAATCTTTATTACTTGTATAATCGGTTTTATTTCAGTCATATAGTATTTCTCTGTGTATGTATAGAACTTTATGAAAAATAGAGTTCCTTTAGTAATTCGTTTGTAGGTTAAGAATGCTTTGTATAGTTCAGGTATCTTCGAAATTTCGTCTCAGAAATTTGTATACACTGCATCTTGAGTAGTCCATAATTGTAACAAGTTGTAACTAAGTTTGTATTTGTACCGGAAGGGCAATTAGTTTGTTATAACCTTGTAGGTGTTGAGTAATATAATCGTGATTTGGTTCTTTTGGATTTATAGCTCTGGGGTTTTTATTTAGGTAAGTTTGGATTTTATAAATATTTTACGTATATGTACGGGTAATATGGGTATATGTATTTTTCTGTTGGGCTAAATTTGTTTTTATAAGTAGTTGTTTGTGGAGTAGGCATGCATTTTTGTATCTTTGGAGTCAGATATGGTTTATCAAAAAGTTTATTCATATTTGTATTTGGATAACTTTTTTCTTCTGTAATTTTCTTTGTAGCTCCAGATGTACCTGCACCTGCATTTAAGCAAACGTTATGGGTTTTAGGGAGTTTCCCAACATTTTCACCACGTATTTACCCATCTCTTGTATTAAGTCATGCATTTCAATCGTATTGTTTATAGAGATGAATACAAGAGATTTGTCAATTAGGACAAGCAATCCAATATTTGCTCCAGAATAATAGCTCTCAAGAATTTTCATGATGTAATCTTTATCTTTCCCTCGAAAGAAGCATGATATATCTAGAAATATATCTCTTTGTATGGTCTCCAATCGATTATAGCTAATTCTGAGCTTTTCAACAATTTCTAAATTAGAGTTATTCTTCATTTCCTCCATAGCACTTCTCCACTCTGTTATGTCCCTCTTATGTAATAAAGAACCCCACACTTTTAGGGCTAAAGGAAGGCCTTTAGCATGATGTACAACCTCCATTGAGAGATTCTCAAAATATTCATCGGGAACTTCTTTTTTGACGAAAGCGTATTGATTGAACAATTTAATAGCTTGATGGTCAACAAGTGTAGTCACTTCATAAATCACATCACCCGTTTCAATCAAATGTTTATCTCTAGTTGTTGCAATAATTCTACTCCCAGTACCATACCAATTAGGATTTCCTGCTAGGTAATCTAAATGGTCTCTATGATCTATGTCATCAAGCACAACTAAAACCTTCTTAAAACGAAGTCTATGAGCTATCATATGCTTTCCGTCCTCCTTATTATTCACATAATTATCTTTTTTCCTTGACAATTCCGAGAGAAGGACATTTTGCAAAGAATGCATTCCACATTTGTTTTCTTTAATATCCGCAATGAAACTTGCAACTTCAAATTGGTACGAGAGTGTGTCAATAATTGCCCTTGCTATTGTCGTTTTACCAATTCCCCCCATGCCCCAAATCCCCACACTCCGAACTTCATTGATTTCAAGCTTTAGTTGGGATTTTACTTCTTCTAAATGAGTATCTATTCCTACAACATCTTGCAAATAAGATACTGAAGTCTTGCATAATTTTAACGAAATTTGATTAACAATTTGTTGAATATTCTCTGATTCAACCCTACATAAATAAGATGATTAAGTAAATAAGCATCATCACATATTGTGGATAAGCATAATAAAGTATTATAAGAGTTTCATATTATAAGTTATTTGGCTTAACTGAATCTAAGTAGCTTTTAAAAGTTGTTTGTAAACACACAATAGTCTAATAAAGCATTTCTAAGGTCTAAACTACACATATATATTTTTTAACTCACCCTTAGCGGATATCATATCCTTTTAGATCCGTTGCAGCAGTTAAGGCGGTCCTCCATCTTTGCACCTTCTCCATTCTCTCAACATCATCCTTGTACTTCAATTCATGTTTGGCAAATGCTTTTGCAAAGTTTTCTCTCTGGTGACGAACATGAGATGGATCCACATTATAGAAGACCGGTATAACTATTTGTCCATTTTCTTCTTTCATGTATTCCATAATCTTTACTAGTTCATTCAAGCACCACCTCGATGCAGCATAATTCTCTGAGAAAATGACAAGGGCAACTTGAGACTCTTTGATAGCTTTCAAGAGTTCTTTTGGAATAGAATTACCATGCTCTAGCCTTTTATCATCTTGAAAGGTGCATATTCCCCTATTTTTCAAACCTTCGTACAAGTGACCTTTAAATGTTTTATGAGTATCTTCACCTCTAAAACTCATAAAGGCATCATACTTCCATCGAGGACAGTACTGTGAACTGCTCACAAAAGAAGAAGATGATGATGCCATTGATTCGGTTAATTTGTTGAAATTTGAGAAGAAAGATAAGAATTGTGTGGATTGAGAAAATTGATTATATTTGGCACAAAGTTATATACAGGACATCAAATATAAAAATCTTTCATGAAGATGGTGTCTACTCTAATTAAATTCAATTATTTCTATGGGGTCCACATGAATATGAACTATATGGACAGTTCAAAATACAAGTGGATGAAAGCTGCAAAGAAGGACTATACCTTGGAAAATATCTCAACATACAAGTTGATTCCGCTCGTTATCCTATGCCCATATAGAGGGTGTGACTTAGTTCAGATTCACGTCAGAAAATCTCATATTGAGGGGTAAAATGCTCTCGAATAAAGACATTCTATATCCAGGCTCGAACATTATATATTTAATTAAGAATAAAAGAGTGATTATCATTTTTTTATATCCCCCGTCTTTTCTGCCAAAGGAAAAAGACTCCTAATTTTGGTATATTAGTTAATCGATATTGTTGTCAGAAGGAAATTAATTACCTAATAATTTTTACCTCCGATATAATTTGAATCTAAAACATCATTATTCATTAGGTACACCTTTAGCAGACTAGTCAACTTCAAAAACAGTATGAGTCCTATTTGAAACAATTTTTCGGAAAAAATATTTTGCAATTGTAAAATATGTTAATTCAACATCGGTAATTTAATAAAAATAAATAGTCCAGGAAGAAGATGATTTACGCAATAAATTTTCAAGTATTAATTATATTTCAAACTTTTCTAGAAAGATGAAGAATTATAGAATTCTAGAGATATCTTGAAAAAAGAGAACCAACAAGTGATAATGATAATGATATCAAGAATTTCATGTGGAAACTCTTTCTGAATAAAGAAAAATCACGAGCCTAGAGAAGCAACTGATATCACTATAACAAACAATTTTATACTTTGTACGACCAAGTAAAATACTAAATTAATAAAAAAGAATTTTGGTCAAGTTATAACATGGGGCGAGTTAAAATATAAAAGGAATGAGTTAAAATAGACGGAATGAATTAGAGGACGTGGGTGGTTTAAATTGATGACATTTGACATATTTGGTATGTTAAAATCAAGAAATTAGCTTATTAAACGCAATATGTACGCCGTTAGGGCATGGTTAATGGTATGAAAGGGCCAAACAAGTGACCGTTGGGTCATTTTTATTCCTGGCTATTAACGAAGGACATGAATAAGTAGGCCATTTGTGATAATTGAATGAAATTTTTGAGTTTTTCCGCTATATTTAATAAAAAAAATTCTAGAAAAGTTTGTGAAAAGTCACATGGCCCTCTCTTTAAAGAAGACAACACTATGGTCCTACTTTGTTTGGAAAAGAAGAATCAATAATAGAGGAAGAAGAAATTAGGGTATCTTGGGGAGAATAAAATCTTTCTATTTAAATCTCCAAGCAGTGTCGTATTGAAAAATAATAAATGTCCAAAAAAGAAAGTTTTCTATATTTGTACTTTTAAATAATATAGCCACAACCTTATTACTTCCTTTGTTTTTAAGTTAAAAGTATCAAAAACACATCTAAATTATCACATTTTTTTTGTTTATACTAACTATTGGAAGTGTGAGAAACACACCCAAATTCTATCACTCATAAGTTTAAAAAATACACGTCAAGTAATATGTGATGGTGTGTGTATTACAAAATCTTTTTTTTTTTTAAAAAAACATTATTGCCACGTGGAAATAAATGTCTTTGTGGAAAAAAGTTCAAAATTAAAAGAGTGAAGTGTTAAAAACAGGAGAGCTACTCAATCTTGTAACAAAGGAAAAATATCCCATCACATCCTTTAACTCAACACAAGCAGAGGCAACATGGAAAATTAATTTACAAAAACTTATCGTTGATATGTACGTCACCCATTGATGAACACAATTGCACCACCAACTATAGATTCATCATTATTTTTCTTCATTTTTAACATGGCCTCAAGCTTTGTTTCATCTTTATAAACAAACGAAATTCATACTCCATTTTTTCAGAGAAAGATAATCCAATACACCCATCGTCATTTGGGGCTTTCCCATTTGTCTTGGATGTATCCCATACATTAGCAAGAGGTACCAAGCAAAATTCAATAGTAGATTCTCTATCAAATCTGTAATGGTTGGACAATTCTAGTATACCTCTCACTGGGGAACTCTCATCACATTGTGGATGGTCGGGTACTTCTAGTACCCATCTCATCCACGACATTTCTGAATCTAGTTCCTGGACATCCCATCATTACATTAGGGAATCAGGTCAACAATGGTGTAAATCTATTTTCCGTAGTAACATATAGTAAATCCCAAGAAGTTATCGGGTACATACTAATTTCTGGCAAATTGAATAATACACTTTTATCGACTCCTTGATGGTGGAACCAACTTGGGATCTTATTTCCGCCATGCCTAATGGTAATGTTGGAATGCATGCGTCCACCAGTGATCACAGGACCAGGTCCCCCGACAGAATAAAAGTGCAGAAAATAAATAGCACAATGTAAAGCAGGCACAAGAGTTTTACGTAGAAACCTCCTTGCTCAAGGTAGTAAAACCACGACTTGTCGCACAGGATTTTCAACTGTTTTCACTAATCTTCTCAAGCAAAAGTAAAACACAGATTAGAACCACAACATTAAGATTAACACCCTAATCCCACACCAAGTAATACTCCTATTACTTAAACGAGCCAAAGCAATAATCCTATTGCCCACTAAACCAACTAACTCTAGTTGATCTAGACTTTAAGAACCCCCAAGGCTAACTCTAGCCACTAACTCCGATCTCCAAGACAGGAGCTAAACAAGCAGCAACTCTGCTGCACCACACATCAACTACCTCTAGTTGACACTCTTAGGTAACTCTACCTAAGACAACATCAAAATAATGATGTAAAATGACTTTACCAAAACTTAGATGATTCGACTAACTAACTATAGTTAATACGACTCAAACTAAATATTTAGACAAGTAACCGATCTACTATCCTTTATAACTTAGGAGTAGAATTACAATGTAATCACATAAGACACAAAGCTCAAAATACAACAAAGACTCTTCTTCACTCTATCAGGTCCCTTTGTTGAGTTGAGCAGTGTTCTTCCTTGAAGATGGCCTTCTCTTTGTAAGCTTAAGAATTTTGTTTGCCAAATATTAAGTTTTTGTTTTGTGTTAAGATATTATATCAAATGAACACAAACACCTTGAGACGACCTCATTGGCAGAGAGTCTGCTTCCCTAAAAGGACGTGCACCTACCACATCAGAGATGGCATCTTTTTTTACAGCTGTCTTGTCATCCTTTTCACATTCGCAGTCTTGCAAGGACCAGGTCCCTTGCAATGTTCTTTGTGAGTTCTTGAGAAGACTAGCTAACTCTCTTCCTCTTTTGAATGAATAAATCTTCTTGTTGTTTTTCATTTTGATTATATTGACCAAAAAGTATTATTGTCCATTGGACAAACAACTTCTTCTGTTTCTATTGGTGAAGTACGCTGACAACTTCACCAATCCACTGATAGGACAACTTTACAGTTGTACACCATTATACATCTGATGGAGAGAACTCTGCCAGGGATCGGGTCCCTACATTTGTGAGCCATCAAATGCATAATCTCGCCCGCTCTTCCTATTAGTGCAAGATAACGCATTTTTCACCTACCACTGACATGATCACACGCCCGAGCCTACACCGGACGTGACCGGCACTTGAAGACCATCGCCGCCCCTGCCAACCCTTGGCCTCGCTTAACTCAATGAAACTTAACTCAACAAGATAACTCAATGCAATGAAAGGTTATAAAACAACTCAACTGAAAGTAATTTGCCAACAAGGCATCTCGAGTCTCAAAATAGGATATTTAAATATATACATGCATGAGAGACTCCAAACTAATCGATCGATCGTTAATCGTCTATGAAGCCTCTAAATCTTGAGATGGATGTTGGGATGGACCCGCAACATCCTAATAAAACAAAACTAAGAACACAAAATAATTGAGTCCTCCAAAATGCAAGGAGGCTCACCATTGACTCTGGAGTGCTCACCGATCAACGACGCGTGCGGGATGCCGATCCGGAGTTCTCAGATTCTGCATCATAAGACGATGCAGCCAACCGCATCGTGACATGGAAGGTACAAGTATGCGAGCCGGAAAACAAAGCAACATAGGCTAGAAGGAAATTTGGAAGAAATCGAAAGTTTACCTTGTTCAACTCAACTCAACTTGACTTCTTTCAATATAAGGCAATTTAAAACAAGTGTGATATAAAGAAAGATATTTTAAAACATGCTATAAACTCTGTGTATACAAGGATACAATAAGCTGAGATGTATATAGAAATACAATTGAAGATGTATATAAAATACAATAATTTTCGTGTATAAAAATACAATAATCGCTGTGGGAGTTTCTCAACCGACAACCATCACATAAGAGCTAAAGTGATGATACAAATGATCAACCTCACGCTGCTAGAGCATCCTATACCCGCCAAAGGTATAAGACTCGAATCGCCTAATGGATCCACTAGTCTAATATGAAAAGGATTCATCTAAAGTATGATCCTTTTCTACCCATGGTGGCTAACATGGTTCTATGGGGCCGTGGGTTCTTTGAACGCTCCCAATTCAAGGCTCGATACTACTCCGAAAAATGTACTGCTCTTATGTTTTAAAACACATTTCTTCCCGTGACATGAGATAATTACTCAAAAAAACTAACCCAAGGCTCTTTGGAAATTTCGCCTCAACCTTGTTTAAATGTAAAGACATTTCTTTAAAACTTCTTTGGGAATACATAGTTCCCTAATAACTTTGAGAAAATGAACTCAACTTGAAACTTGAGACTCTCTACTTAGCTTGAAACTCTAAGCTCTTTGCTTGACTTGACACTTGAGTCTAAAAATAAAGTTAAAACGTTCAATAAAGACTCTTGAACAACTTTACAACTAGCTTGACTTGCTTAACTTCTAAGCTTAACTCTTAATTTCTAACTTCACTTGACTTCTAACTAACTCTCATTGAATTGGAATTTTGGATTCAAGGTGTTTGCTCACATGTTACGGATGAGTTCTTGACTTTTAGAAGTACCTTGGAGTGTTGGAAACAACTAGGAAACATAGGTATACTACCTAAGAACAAAAATAAAATAAAATGGGGAATTAAGGTAACGGGAAGGATTGGCGTCCTTGGCGCTCTAAGAGGCGTGGGGCGCCAGCCCTCAACTTCAAACGGGACTGCTGGCCAGCTTCAAAGGGGGCTGCTGGGCACTCTGATTCTCGCCGGTTGCGGCCCTTTCCCTAAGAAAACCCGACTTTTCTCCCTTTTTTCTTCAACTCTAAACCACCCTTACTTCAATGGATTTAACCCCAAACACTAAGGATCATCAATCTCTCAACATACAATAAATTACAACTCAAATACACAACCCAATCATGTCCCACAACCAACAATAACTTCAACAACACAACTAACAACATCAACAACAACTAACAACTTCAACAACTTCAACAACTTCAACACAAATCCAATCTTTTCTCAAATCATAAAAGAAATGAGCTTGATGTGTGGGGGAAAGGATCAAACCACACAAAGAACTCACATACCTTGATAGGGATCATCCCCATTTAAAATCCACGGAAACTTGTTGATCTCCTTTCTCCTCTTCTTCTCCTCTTCTTCTCTTCTTCTTCTCTCAAGAACCCTAACTCTTTCTCTTTTAAAATAGGATAAAATGATCCAAAATCAGCCTAACACACACATATAACCTCAAAAGAAATGGCTAGGGAAAAGACCAAAATGCCCTTAAAATTTCCGGACGGATTCCCTGCCAACTGCCCAACTTTCAATGGCCATAACTCGCTCATACGAACTCGAAATCGAGCAATCTCAGTGGCGTTGGAAAGATCATTCTACAAGCTTCGCAACCATAACTGGAACTACTCCTAACTCATCCTGATCTAGGAGTTACGACTGCTCAAAGTTGGCCAAAAAATCACTGATTTCCACACTTAGCCAAATTTTCCAGATTCTGTAATTTTTCCAAAAATGGCTACTTCCAATTTCAAGCTTCTTCATAGCTATTTCAAATTGTCGGATGTTACAATATCTCCCCCTTGGGAACAATCGTCCTCGAATGAGGTGATTCTTACTAAGCTAAGGGTGCAACAACAACTCAAACATCAAACAAGCAACTATGCAACAACAACAACAATATGCCCACTATAATTTAAAGAGCACTAAGAAGGAAATTAATACCTTGATCTGCGGATTCAAAGAGATATGGATATCTCTTCTTCATGTCTTCTTCGGCTTCCTAAGTAGCTTCCTCAACAAATTGGTTCCTCCAAAGGACCTTGACTGAGGCTACATCCTTTGTTCTCAACCTTCGAACTTGCCGATCTAAAATTTGAACAGGAATCTCCTCATAAGATAAGTTATCCTTGATCTTGATACTTTCAGTCGGTAGGATCAATGAAGGATCGCCTATGCACTTTTTCAACATGGAGATATGAAATACCGGATGGACCGCTGCTAGCTCCTGTGGTAGCTCCAACTCATAAGCTACATTGCCAACTCTCTTGACTACGCGATAAGGTCCAATATATCGGGGGTTAAGTTTCCCTTTCTTACCAAACCTCATAACCCCCTTCATGGGTGAAACCTTCAAATATACCCAATCATCTACTTCAAACTCTAACGCCCTTCTCCTAACATCGATTGTAGGATTTCTCGACTACTGCGTTTTCAACCTCTCTTGAATCACTTTCACCTTCTCCATAGCTTGGTGAACTAAATCTGGTCCTATCAACTGTGCTTCACCCACTTCAAACCATCCAATAGGAGATCTACATCTTCTCCCATAAAGAGCTTCATATGGAGCCATCTGGATGCTAGAGTGATAACTGTTGTTGTAGGCAAACTCAATGAGAGGTAGGTGATCATCCCAATTACCTTTGAAATCGATCACACAAGCTCTCAACATATCTTCTAAAGTTCAATAGTGCGCTCGCTTGCCCATCACCGAGGATGAAAGGCGATTTAAGTTCACATTTGAACCCAAGCCTTTCAAAAGATTTCCGTAATCGTGCAAAGAAATGCACCTCTATCTCAAATAATGGAGATTGGGACTCCATGAAGTCTCACTATCTCTCGAATATACAACTTGGCATAATCTTACTGTGAAGGGTAGTCTTTATCTTGGTAGAAAATGAGTGACTTTGTCATTCTCGACAATCACCCAAATAGAATCATGCTGTCTGCGAGACCTTGGCAACCCTGTAATGAAATCCATATTGATCATCTCCCACTTCCACTCTGGAAGTTCTATCCTCTGAGCCAAACCACCGGGCCTTTGGTGTTCAACTTTCACTTGTTGGCAATTTGGACACTTAGCAACAAACTCAAAGAATGCCCTTCTTCATGCCGTTCCACCAATAAACTTCATGCAAATCACGATACATCTTGGTGGAACCCGGATGAATAGAATATCTGGAACTGTGAGCTTCCGCCATAATGCTCTCTTGGAGTCCATCTACCATAGGTACGCACAATCTACCTTGAAATCTCAAAACACCATCTCCCCCTTGTTCAAAAGCTAATACTCTTTGCTTTTGAACATTTGCCTTCAACTCAAGCAAAATGGGATCTTGATCTTGCTTCTCTTTCACTTCTGACATTAATGATGACTCGGCCCTGCCACGCTATTCCTCCTTCATGCGGAATCAGAATCGACTCGGGCATGCGATCTGTGCACATCTTTTGCTAACTCTCTCCTTCCTTCTTCAATATGGCGGTGCTACCCATAGACAATCGCTCAAAGAATCAAAGAACAACATTAGCCTTACAGGTGGTAAAGAATACTCAGTCATAATCCTCGAGTAACTCTAACCACCTCCTCATCGAGATTAAGCTCCCTCTGAGTAAGCACATATTGAAGGCTCTTGTGATCAGTGAATATGTCGACATGCACACCATACAAGTAATGACGCCATATCTTCAAAGCAAATACTACAGCAGCTAGCTCTAAATCATGGGTTGGGTAGTTCTTCTCATGAACCTTCAACTGTCTGGAGGCATAAGCTATAACTTTGCCATTCTGCATTAAGACACAACCTAAACCAACTCTAGATGCATCACGATACACCACAAAACCATGAGTACCTTACGGTAGCGTCAAACCGAGTGTAATCAATCTCTTTTCAATTCTGAAAGCTTTTCTCACAAGCTTCAGACCATTGAAATTTCACCGTCTTCTGAGTCAACTTTGTCAAAGGAGATGCAATAGTCGAGAACCCTTCAACAAACCTTCTATAATAGCCAGCCAAACCCAAGAAACTCCTAATTTCAGTTGGAGATGTGGGTCTAGGCCAATTCTGCACTGCCTCAATTTTTTGAGTATCAACTTTAATTCCATCACCGGACACAATGTGGCCTAGGAACGCATGCACTTAAGCCAAAACTCACATTTAGAGAACTTGGCATACAACTCTTTATCTTTCAAAGTTTGAAGAACTATTCTGAGATGGCTAGCATGATCTTCTTCATTCCTTGAATAGATTAGTATGTCATCAATAAAGACAATAACAAACATATCTAAATAAGGTTTGAAGACTCTATTCATCAAGTCCATGAAAGCTGCCGGTGCATTGGTCAAACCAAAGGACATGACTAAAAACTCATAATGACCATACCTGGTTCTGAAAGCTGTCTTTGGGATATCACATTCCCTTACCCTTAACTGATGATAGCCTGATCGGAGGTCAATCTTTGAAAAACAAGTGGCACCCTGAAGCTGATCAAAAAGATCATCAATCCTCGGAAGAGGGTACTTGTTCTTGATGGTAACCTTATTCAACTGGCGGTAGTCTATACACATTCTAAGGGAACCATCTTTCTTTCTCACAAACAAGACCGGAGCGCCCCAAGGCGAGACACTTGGTCGAATGAAACCCTTATCTAGGAGATCTTTCAACTGCTCTTTCAACTCTTTCAACTCTGCTGGTGCCATTCTATATGGCGGAATAGAGATAGGACGAGTATCTGGAATGAGATCTATGCCGAAATCTATTTCTCTCTCAGGAGGAATTCCGGGTAGATCATCAGGAAAAACTTCTGGAAACTCTCTTACTATAGGAACTGACTGGAAATGAGGTATCTCAACACTAGAGTCATGAACTCGGACTAAGTGATAGATACAACCCTTCGAAACTAACTTTTTCGCCTTAAGGTACGAAATGAAATGACCCTTAGGCACTACTGAACTACTACTCCACTCTAAGACTGGCTCATTCGGAAACTGAAACTTGACCACTCGAGTTCTACAGTCTATCGATGCATAACAAGCATGAAGCCAATCCATACCTAGAATGACATCGAAATCTATCATGTCTAACTCAACCAAATCAGCCCTGGTGCTCTTGTGACTGATGGAAACAGGACAATCACGATAGACTCTTTCTGCTAGAATAGATTCCCCAACAGGTGTAGAAACACAAAAGGGTTCACAAAGTCTTTCAGGAAGAACCTCAAACTTATTTGCAACATAAGGAGTTACAAAAGATAAACTTGCTCCTGGGTCTAGCAAAGCATACACATCAAAAGCAAAGACTTTGATCATACCAGTGACAACATTTGGAGAATTCTCTTGCTCATGGCGTGTGATTGCATAAAGGCGGTTTGCTCCTCCATTTGGTACTAGAAGTAGCTCCTCTAGGTGTCGTCTGCAGGGGAACAATGAAGAAGCGTGCTTTATTTCCATTACCTGCTATTCTTTGGACACTCTCGCATGAAATGTCCATTCGACCACACTTGAAACAACCAATGGGGCCTCTCGACAAATACCGAGTGGTTCCTACCACACTTGGCGCAGTGAGAGCTTACTACTCCCGCGCCACACTACCCAAAGATTGTCTTTGGTCTAGCCTCAAGTCCTTTGAATTCCGAACATTAAATTCACCTTTATATCTCGTGCAGTGCTCTAGCGGATGATGGAGCAGGTCCCTTTTGCCTTTGCTGAAAGGAGGAATGGTTTGAATTACCTCTCTGCTGCCCGGACTCGTTCCCGGTCTTTGCTCTCTTATTTCTAAACTCATCTCTGTCCCTCAGCTTCTCTTCCTCAACCTGCTGCACATAAACTATCAACCTTGATATGTCCATGTCCCCGATAAGCATTGCAGCCCTACCTTCCTTGCTCGACAACCGAGACAAAAGAACAAACAAGCTCATTCTATTCCTCATGTCCGCAACCATCTCCGGAGCATAGCGGGATAATTGTGTGAACTTCAGACTGTACTCATGAACACTCAAAGAATCCTGCTTAAGTGTGAGGAACTCACGTACCTTGGCCTCTCTCAACTCTCGAGGAAAGAAATGCCCCAAGAAAGCTTCCTCAAAACCG